>JADBJO010001462.1:0-82500 GCA_016801955.1 Conus betulinus | reverse complement strand
GTTTTTTTTCATTCTTTCAAACACAAAACTTAAAAAAAAAAAAAAAAAAAAAAATAGCAACACAGTATGCACTACTGAAGTAATCAAAAAAAGAAGTGTCTGTAGGGTATTTTCACAGAGAGAAGACAAGAATTTTTTTTTTTTTTTTTTTTTTTTTTTTTTTTTTAAGTAAGGAAACCAAGAAATGAACCAACAGGTGTCGATCAAGGATGTTTTTCCCCTTACCACCTGTTCCCTTTATCCACTCCATCTCACAGACTATTTTTTTTTTTCCTGTCTTTCTGAATAGCAGTTTAAAGTAAAGTGGTGGGGATGTTTTGATTAGTGGCAAGCCGCTGTTCTGTGGTGGACAAGACAGTGGGGAAAGAGGAGGCCAGGCTGGATGATGATTGTTTCAAACTCACATTATTTCTGAAACCGTGACTTGAACACGGTGACTAATCCAGCCTGTGGTTGATCTGTTGTGCTGGTTAGGTCGAGGCTGGCTGGTTTTGCCTCCTTGAATTTCGTGGCTGGATTCATGCGGTAGACAGTGTGATTTTGTCAGTTTTGACGAGGATGTTCATGAGAGACGTGTATAAAAAGGCATTGGAAGTCTTTGGATTGGATTGGTCTGGTTTTGTTGACATTTTGCTGCAGGTATTTGCTTGAGTTTCTGGAGGCATATGCACTGAAGTACAGCTTATAGTTTCTCTCTCACACACGCGCACACACACACACACACACACACACACACACACACACACACACACACACACACACACACACACACACATACACACACCTATACAAACACACGCACAACACACACACACACACACACACACACACACACACACACACACACACACACACACACACACACACACACACACACACACACACACACACACACACACACACACACACACACACACACACACACACTATTCTGTACATGAAGCTGAAAGTCTGTGTGTAGCTGATACACAGCACAAGCACACCATCAGCGAAAATGTTGCTGACAGAACATAAACCTCCTGTGTTAATTACTTACTCGCACTTGCATAACATTTGGTCGCATTCTCAGAGAAAGGGAAGTTTCTCAGTTTGTCTCACATCACAGAATGGAAACTGAATCCTCTCTCCACCCCTTTCCCAAAGTTTTTTTTTTTTTTTTTTCAACAGGCTTTCTTTAAAGTTACATGTTTAACTGTCCTGGTCACAAACATAGCCCCCCACCTCCCACCCACCCTCCTATCCCCTTCTTTCCAGTCTTTAAAAGTCTCATGCTCAACGTAAAAAAAAAAAATCGCAGTTGCCGGGCATGTAAGCCATTTTCCGCCTGCAGGTTGACGGATTTGTGTGAGAACTACACCGGCTGATATTTTTTGTGAAACTTGAATGGTGATATAGGATGTCGTGTGTGGGTCAGAGTGTACGTCGGAGGAAGTGTGTGAGCAGAGATTCGTCGTTGCGTGTTACCTGCTCACAGCTGAGTTCATGAGGGGTCGAGTCTTCTTTCAGATCTACGGTTGGTTCTTTGGATCAGAGTTTGCAGAAAGCGTATGGAACTTTTCACTGAGCGGTTTTGTGTAGTGCGCTGACAACCTCGGTGCTACGTTTTGGACAGATCCAGTGTTGGCATTTGTCGCTGTGTGTGGAAGTGTGGTCCAGAGGGTCACGATGCCAGCACTGTGAGAACCGTGGGTGTTGGGGTGTAGAGTGGGGGCACAGTGACACCACTGAAGTGATTGCAGCAGGGTCTCTGCTGACAGAGCTGGACGTCACTTGGAGATCTGCACTGACGGAGCAGTGGATTTCTGCAGGCTGTAGTGCGGTGTGGTCTGGCTGCCAGAACATCAGCCGCACACAACCTTATGACATGTTCTTTGTGGGCACGTTAGGGTGTGGTGTGAGCCCCCCCCCCCCCCACGTCAGCTCAAGAACTCGGGGAGGATGTGTTCAGCATGCACGCTCAGGTGCACAGCAGCAGTCAGAGGGCAGTTTTGAACCAAAAACATTCCATCTGAACACTTGGAATCCTGCATTAATCCTGCATTTGTGTGTTCTGGTGATCATTTCAGTGTCAGCAGAGTTGCCAGAATCTGTGTCAGTGTGGTAAAAAAGGGAAAAAGAAAAGAAAAAACATGTGCCCCACTGAGTGGACTAATTTGCCCCAACAAAAGAAAGGATGCGTTTGTCCACCATGACAAAAAAAAGGAAAGGACCCATCTGTTCCAGTATAAGTAAAAAGGAAAGGACTCATCTGCCCCATTTTCAAGTAAAGAAAAAAAAAAAAAAGACAGGACCCATGTGCTCCAATGCTGTCCAATGTGGGGCCAGCAGAACCACGGGGAGGGCGCCATGCCAGACCATGGTCGGCCTTGACCAAGTGGGGGACGTGTTTTGGGGCTGAATCGTTCCGCTCTGGATGATGAAACAGAGGACTTAGATGAAGAGTTTGGCGATGCTGCTCTGGGAATATCACGCTCAGACCAGTGCAGCTGGCAAGGACAGTCAGCAGCAGCAGCGGACAATGAAAGTTTCTGTGTGGTGGTGGGGGCGCGGGTCCCTCTTAGACAACAGAGCCCTCACCGACGTCGGAACCGCAGCCCCGGCAGGTACCATGCCAGTCCTGGCCGGTCTTGTGGCGGTGATGGCAGGTACCTCAGCCCAGGCAGGTACCATGACATTCCCCACGGCTACATCAGCCCAGGCGGACATGACTACTTCACCGGTCAACATCCGCAGGGCCTCAGCAGTCTTGCAGACACTGACGGTAGACACACAAACCCAAACAGACCCTCAGACATTTCGAACAGTGGCGTAGTGAGTGATTATGGAAACAAGCAAAGCAGCAGGACTGAGAGAAACGTTAGCGGTGGTGGAGGTGAAGGCCCTGGCAGGAGAGAGAGGGGCAGTGCGGACAGACTGGGAGACGCAGCAGGCAGGAGCCTCATTCCTTGCAGAGGCGTCAGTCCCAGGAGAGCTGAACACCTCACCACCAGCACATCCATCCCCGGTCCAGTCGCCAACCACAGCTCTCCCAGCAGGCATCGAGATGATGCAGGGAGAGACACAAACAGGAGCACAGCTCGGGACCAGACAAGGTACGCTAGTCCAAGCCGAGGCGAAGACGCTGTTGTGAGGCAGAGTGGTAGGGGGAGCAGGCACAGAGACAGGTCCACCAGTGGCAGCAGGGTCCCGGGGATCTGGCTCCAGACTCCACAGAGGCCCTGACTGTGCTGCAGAACATCACACCTCCTCCAGGACCAAGTCCCTCCACCACAGCCAGGGCTGGGTCTCTCCTGTCAGGCAGCTAGACGGGTCTGGGCCCAACAGTGGTGGTGATGATGATGGGCAGGGGAGTATGTGTGCGACAGAACCAAGACAGCCGTCGTCCTCTTCCAGCTATGAGAAACTGGAGCAGGAGTGGTGGGCCCTGTATACTTCACAGGGAGATGTGCACTCTGTTGGTTTGAGGCCTACATCTTCGTCCTCTTCCCAGAGGTCGCCCTCATCTTCAAGCATCTCTTCAGAGGCAGGGTGTAGGACATCCTCCGAACAGTTCCGTCTGGATTCTTCCGTCGCCAAGTCCAAACTGCGTGTGAGATGTGGCTCAGACAGCAGGTCCGAAGAGTCTGTCGTTAGTGGTTCGGGAAGCGGTGAGGTGTACACAGGGAAAGAGTCAGAAGCCACGCCCCCGCTGTCCTGTCCCTCAGACCAGGCTGGGGGTGTCATCCTCCTCCTCCTCCTCCTGCGTGCTGTCTGGCCGCGGCGGTTTAGGGTCCCTGCACGGAGACACCCCTGCTGATGGTGGGGACGGTGGTCTCCCTTTGGTGTCCAGTCTGCGCCGGAGATCCAAGTCTGAGTCAGACAAGCTGGATGAGGATGAGGTGCCCAAGAGCAGACCCAGCAAGTCTGTGCACTTTTCCATTTTCCTTATGTCCGTGAGATCCCAGGTAGGGAGGAGCGGTGGGATATGACGTTTGTGTATACATATACATATATATGTATATGTATGTATGTATGTATGTATATATATATATATGTGTGTGTGTGTGTGTGTGTGTGTGTGTGTGTGTGTGTGTGTGTGTGTAAGGGGGTGGGGGATGGGAATGGGAAGCGACTGGATGAAGGAGATAGCGATGGGGGGGGGTGTATTGGGGGTGTATGGGCATCGGGGGGGGGGGGGGGGGGGGGGGGGGGAAAGTTGCTATTATTCAACACCTCTGCAAATTCTCACAAACATTTTCAGTCTCTCCCCCCACTACCGCCACTTAACATCAGACTCAGACTCTCTCTGTCTCTCTGTCTGTCTCTCTCTCTCTCTCACACACACACACACACACACACACATACAACAGAGGCATATATGCAGCACATAGTCATCCATGCACACACCTACGTATGCACATAGTATGTCTAGATTGAAAGATGCAAAACTGTAGACACTCTCTCACACAATCACACACACTAAGACACTCACACAGATGTACACACACACACACACACACACACACACATGCATGCTCACACGCATGCACATACACGCATGCACTTTCTCATACACATGCGTGTACACATGCATGCATGCTTGCCGCACCTGCACACACGTACGCAGACCAAAGTCCACAAAAGTCATACTTTTCCATCTTACATGAATTGATCAATATGTTTTACAGGAAAGCAAAGTGCACATAATTTTGCTGGTTTTCATCAATTTTGTATCTGTGACACCTTCACCGCTGCCCCCCCCCTCCCCCCTCCTCCTATCTCTCATGGATAAATACAGTGTTACGCTCAATCAAGGTTTGAATTTGATCAAATGTGAGCGAAAAAAGAAAGGTCCAGCAGTTACTGCCAGATTAACACAGACAATTAGACGCTGCCAGAAATGTGCACTACAGATCTGCTCCGATCCCTACCAGGATTATCCCAGCTCCATGGATAATTAAGAGGTAGGTAGGTCTAAAACCCTCAGTCCCTCTCATGTATATCTGCCCTGGCATGACTACACAGGCGAGGTATCTGCCACGGGCCGCTCAACCTTTTGAGTGTGGGCGACAAGTTTAATGAAGGGTTAAGGTCAGCTCGCTGGATAAACACCATGCCACCTCTGTCTGGTTGTCATTGGGGCAACTGGTGCGTGAGACCTAGGGGGTGTGGGGTGGGAGGGAAAGAAAGAGGCGTGGGCTAAGTTGCGTCTGTATCTGTTCTTTGTGTTGTGTAGGAAATATGAAGCCCTGTGATGACCTGGGGGGGCATGTTTTCTGTAGCGCTTGTTTGGTTGCAACAGTGTTAGGGCATGTGTGTATTAGGTGACTCACATACACACTCAGGCGCATACACGTACGCACGCACGCATGCGCACACACACACACACACACACACACACACACACACACACACACACACACACACACACACACACACACACACACATGCATGGAATGGGGTAGATCCATGTTAACACACACACACATTTATACTTTAAAAAGATACAGTGGTACTAGTAGAAACACACCCTCATGGGGGCACACACACACACACACACACACACACACACACACACACACACACACACACACACACACACACACACACACACACACACACACAAGCAAGCAAGCAAGCAAGCAGAGGGGAGAGAGTCGGTCTAACACTCACTGAATCATGGTCTCATTCATTATCTCTGCGTACACATGCACACATTTACTTGTGCACACACACACACACACACACACACACACACACACACACACACACACCACACACACACGCACACACACACACACACACTCGCTGTCTCTCTCTCTGTCTCTCTCTCTCTCTCACCACAACCACCACCACCACCATCTCAGAAAAGTACAATAGTGTGTGCGCATGTTCATGTGTGTGTATATGTGCACATATTTCTCTTCTCTCTCTCTCTCTCTCTCTCTCTCTCTCCTCTCTCTCTCTCTCTCTCTCTCTCTCTCTCTCTCTCTCTCTCTCTCAGTGTCTGTCTCACTGAGCTCTTTCAAAAACTTACATACAGATATAGAAAGAGTGAGGTGCATGTACACACACACACACACACACACACACACACACACACACACACACACACACACACCATCACCATCACCACCACCACTATCACCACCAACTATCTCTCTCCCACTCTCTATTACACACATGCACATGCATGCATACACACGCGCGCGCACACACACACACACACACACACACACACACACACACACACACACACACACACACACACACACACACACACACACACGTGCGCACACACAGATAGCATTGAGATATAACCAACAACTGTAGGAAGAAAGAGGTCCTAGCTGTTCCTAGACTGTCTGGTGAAGATTGTATTTTCATGCGCAGACGAACAAGCAGACTCCCCACCCAGTGACCCCTTCCCCCCACCCCCCCCCCTCCCCCACCCCCCCCTCCCAAAACACCAGTGTCTAGAGAAGTAAGAGAGTAGGCTGGAGCAGGACAGAAGATCAGAACTCCTGGTACTGCGTCAGTTCTGTTGGGTATCGTTGGGTCAAAGTGTGACCTGTTTGGTATCGTTGGGTGAAAGAGTGCTTGTTGGTACTTGAGCAACGCAGTTTGGGAGGAATTTTCTGTTTGCTCGTACCTAGCAGAATGTAATGCGAGTGGTCCTGGGGTTTCTCCTTGAGATACTTGACAACACAGCTGGGATGTAGGTAGCACACACAAATCCTTCGAAAGTTGGGTGTTTGGTGTACGACTGACGTCACCAGCTGTGAAATTTTGTATTAACAGTTTGAAGTGGAAGTTTCAGAAATGGGAGGTGAAGGGTAGGGTGGTGTGAGTGTGGGTGGGTGGGTGGAGCTGGGGGGGGTGGGGGGGTGGGAGGATGGGACATGAATCGGGCTTTTTCGCTTTTTTTGTTCTGTTTATATGAGTGTGAATGTGGCAGGTTTTTACTCACGTGTTTGTGTGTACATGTTATGTGTTACTGTTGTTAATTTTTTAATACATGTGAATGTTGACAGCACTCTTGAAACAAGCTGCTGAAGAGGTAGTTATCTTGTCATTGTTGGGGTATGAGTTGGGTGTGTGTGGCCTCTGACTTTGGTCTCTGAAAGAAACCCGGGTGATCTAAAAGGGGAAATAGTGTTGGAATTTTTGTCACAGAGCCAAGTATGAATCAGATAAGGAAGATTTATCTGAACAGTTTTATTGGCGTGTCAGTTGCCATCATTAAGTTGGTAGGCATTGGTGGTGTCGGCTGTGTTAATGCTCTCTCTCTCTCTCTCTCTCTCTCTCTCACACACCACACACACACACACTCACACACATACACACACTCTCTCTCTCTCTCTCCCTCTCTCTCTCTCTCTCTCTCTCCCAGTTTTGTATATGTGAAAATTAAATACACATTAAATATATCATATGCTGTGTACACACACTGTTGTCGTCTGTAAGTGCTTGCACACACACACACACACACACACACACACACACACACACACACACACACACACACACACACACACACATCTTTTTCTTTGTCCTTCCCCTCCCCTCCATGTCCAAAATGTCTCCAAATCCAACCAAGAAGAGTGTGTAGAAAATTTCTGCATTCATTTCATACTTTTAAAAAGTGTCAATGTAGTACATACATGAAAGAATATTTGTATGCAAACATGCATCTTTTTTTTTTTTTTTTTCTTTCTTTTTTTCCTGTTCTTTTACCTGTGCTTTGGGCAGGCCCTCTGACTCAAAGCTGATAGACCAAGCACTTGGGGTATGCCACAGGGTTCATACGATCCTTGAACTCATTTTACCAAAGTCTGTATTAAGGGAGAGTCCAGGAAACTTGTCTGGGTGTTTTTTTTTCCATTTTTTTTTTTTTCTTTTATTTTTTTTTTTTTTAACTTCACGCAAATACAGTATGATAAAGGACAAGATTTGAAAATTTGTTGGAATTGGTGAAAATGATCCAGGGCTGTATGCCAGACATTAGAAATCCAGGACCCAGTGCTTACCCTTAAAGATCCAGGACCCAATGCTAATTCTTAGAGATCCCGGACGCAGTACTGGTTCTTTGAGGTCCAGGACCCAATGCTAATTCTTAGAGATCTCAGATGCAGTGCTGGTTCTTAGAGGTCCAGGACCCAATGCTAATTCTTAGAGATCCCAGACGCAGTGCTAGTTCTGAGAGATCCAGGACCCATGCTTACCCTGAGAGATCCAGGACCCACTGTTTACCCTGAGGAATCCAGACCCCACTGCTTACCCTGAGAGATCCCGGACCCACTGCTTACCCTGAGAGATCCAGTTTCCACTGCTTACCCTGAGAGATCCAGGACCCACTGTTTACCCTGAGGAATCCAGGACCCACTGCTTACCCTGAGAGAGCCCGGACCCACTGCTTACCCTGAGAAATCCAGGTCCCACTGATTACCCTGAGAGATCCAGGACCCACTGCTTACCCTGAGAGATCCCGGACCCGCTGCTTACCCTGAGAGATCAAGGACCCACTGCTTACCATGAGAGATCAAGGACCCATGCTTACCCTGAGAGATCCAGACTCACTGCTTACCCTGAGAGATCCAGGACCCAATGCTGATTCTTAGAGATCCCGGACACAATGCTAGTTCTGAGAGATCCCAGACCCACTGCTTACCCTGAGAGATTTAGGGCCCACTGCTTACACTGAGAGATCCAGGGCTCACTGCTTACCCTGAGAGATCCAGGACCCACTGCTTACCCTGAGAGATCCAGGACCCAATGCTGATTCTTAGAGATCCCAGACGCAATGCTAGTTCTGAGAGATCCAGGGCCCACTGCTTACCCTGAGAGATCCCAGGGCTCAGTGCTGATCCTAAGAGATCCAGGACTCGATGCTAATCCTGAGAGGTATCTAGAACTCAGTGTTAATCTGAGAGATCCAGGACCCACTGCTTACCCTGAGAGATCCAGGACCCACTGCTTACCCTGAGAGATCCAGGACCCACTGCTGCTCCGGAAAGATCTAGAACCCAGTGCTGATTTTGAGAGATCTAGGGGCAATCCTGAGAGATCTAGGGGCAATCCTGAGAGATCTAGGGGCAATCCTGAGAGATCTAGTGGCAATCCTGAGAGATCTAGGGGCAATCCTGAGAGATCTAGGGGAGATCAATCCTGAGAGATCTAGTGGCAATCCTGAGAGATCCATTCTGTTGCTGAGATAAGCCGTTGCTTTACCGTTGCTGACCTGCCGTTTCCACTTCCATCTCTTGTTGAAGACCTGTTTCAGTGTGGGTTGTTTAGTGTTTCTGATGGTCCACATTGAAATGAACAGTCCTGTAGAAACATTTGGGAAGAAGGATTCTGACAAACCTCATGGAATTTCTGTCCCAAGGGTTGTATGAACTCTGTGGCAGCAGTAAGGTGCTGCAGTGTGGGTTAGTCAGGGTAGGTGCCAGAAGTACGGTGAGTTCCTTAGGCTCCACAGCCTCCATGCTGAGGGTTTCATGGCTGGTTGCCTTGACTCGCATCAGCACAGCCTTGTTTTGTGTGTGCGTTTGTTTCTTTTTTTTTTTTTCAGCTTTTTTTTTTTTTTTTTTTTTTTCTGCCTTGCTTGCTTACTGATGGTGACTGGAGCAGTTATGTTTGCAGCGCGGCAGAAAACCAGTAGTAGGGGCATTTCTAGTCTGGTGACCCCCGAGAGAGAGCGGTCGCACTCGTTCCAGGATAGGCGTGTCCCAGTCCCAGCGTGAGTAGCCTACCCTGTTGAGTTCGGATGCTGTTGTGTATTCTTGGGGGTGATTTTTTTTTTTTTTCCCCCGCCTGTTGGCTGTTTCCCACGCTTTCCATGCCTGTTTTTTTTTTTTTTTTTTTTTTTTTTTTTTTTTCAAAGGGCCTTCACCCCTGTACTGCATGTGTTCACTTGTTACCTGTCCCTGTATGAAAGACAGAAGACGGGCATGTGTGTGTGTGTGATGGTTGGTGGTGGAGGTGTTCTCCTTAACAGTTGTTGTGAACTAATTTGCATTTCAGTGTGTCGTGACATTTCTACAGTATAATATTTCTGATTGAGGTCACCTAATATCCAGCTAAGTAATGGGTATTTTTGGGGGGGAGGAGAGGTTAGGGTGAGGGAGTGGGGGTTAACGTTGTTTGAAAACCTAGAAGAACAGAGATAATGGTTTTTAAGTGCTCAATATGCAACTAGAGAAGCTCAAGTCACGAGACAACGAAAAGGGGGGAAAGAGAGGAGGAGGAGACGACAACAAGTGATGTTTTGATCAACTCCTCATACTGTGCATAAAACACCAGCCCTTCCAAATTTGACCCCAAAATGTCGTCTGTTTTAGAAAATATTTCAGGAATCCATACTTAAATTACAGAAGAAAAAAAAAAATCCAGATTTTGAAAAGGGTGCTCAAAATGCCTAATATGGAGATCATTTTTTGAAAAACCAGATTAAATATTAAATATTATGGTGGGGTGTGGTAGAGGGGGGGGGGGGGGGGGGTTTGAAAAAGATTATCTGTGAATGCAGGCAGCCACGCGTAATAGAAAGTATGCTGTCTGTTATGAGTCCTCTGTATAGGGCACTTTAAGCTGGAGGCAGTAAATGATGGTTTCAGTTCAAAATCAGACTGTCACCTTCTTACTCCGGCTCCCGAATTTTGATTGTGAAGGTGGACGGCCATGACCGTGGCTTAGGAAAACCTATCTTTGAACACAGTGATTGTAAGCTGCACACTAACCAGGTTGATTGTGAAGGTTAACAGCCATGACCGTGGCGCAGGAAAACGTATCTTTGAACACGGTGATCGTAAGCTGCACACTAACCAGGGAAAACTGTGTCTGTCACTGTTCTTGTTTTTACCTGTACCATGTATCCTGACAGTGTATTATCGTTTGGAAAATCCACCTGGAATGAAAGATGGTGTTGGGAGGGGGGGGGGGGGGGGGGGGGGGGGGAGGATAGGATGCTTCAGAGACAGTGTGTCCTTTACCACTATGTTTGTGGTAGGCGGTCAAGAGCAATGGTTTGTGCATGACAACGAATGAGGAATGCTGACGAAGACAGCATTCGGAGCATGAGTTATGAGGAGATGTTATGAGCGCAGGACAAGAGTTGACTTGGCTTAGACGCATGGAGAAATGAATGACTTTTTTAACGGATGTCATAGCGCAGACATCTTTTTCTCTCTCTCTCTCTCTTTTAATGTTATGCATATTGTTGTGAATGATTATGCGTGAGTAGTTTAGTTGTTGTTTCTGTTGAGTTTTCAGTGGAGATGATTTTTTTATTTTCATATATCTGATGCAGAAGCAGAAGTCTGTAGGATGGATGGTGTCAATGACTTTACAGGCAGGGAAGACTGAAACAGCAGTTTCAGGAATTGTTCTGGATTGAGCAAGTGTTGTCTGCGGCATTGGCAATACTGTGTGTCTGGCCTGTGTTGAAATAGTTTGGTTCTGTTAGAGGTGGTATAACAGGCAACAGTGAATGTTGTAGGTTTTCCAGCATCAGTTCCTGATTGAATGTAAGACTGTGAGGTTTTTTGTTTGTTTGTTTTTCAACCTTCATCATCATCATCATTGTCATCATAATGTTGTGACTGTAGCTACAGGAGAGCGATGACTGGTGTACATTCTGTGTATATCAAAGGCCAGAGGTCATTTTTGTTTTCATTTTTGTTTGTGTGTGTGTTTGTTTTTTTTTTTTTTAAAAAAAGTTAGCCAGAATTACACTTCATGATTATAGTTGCTCAGAAATCGCTTACCTTGGTTTTAGTCACCGTAACAACCTCATTATTCATGCGCTTATCTATCTCATTCATAAAAGTATTTCTTGAACAAGGTAGGATTTGAACTAGTAGAGTCCAGTGTTTGGAAAAGAGTTTCTGCGCAGTTGCTGAGGTCATGTTCTTGTTGCATTGCCAGCAGTATTTTGGAGGGGGTGTCTCTGACACTGAAGTGATTTCAATGATCAGTGTAACGTCAACTATGAGAGCAGTTGCTGCTCGATGCTGTAGAAGCACAGCATGACTATCTGATAAGGCAGTGTGTGTTCTGGAGGAGGATGCTGATGGTTGTTACTGCTGTGGCCTGCCCATCTCCTCACCAGGTCCCAGGAATCCTCCAGCAGTCACACCAGGTCCCAGCAGATTGCTGCATGTCTCTTGATCGTTGGTCCTTCTCGCTCTGTCTGTAGTCTTTCAGCATCGCTGTGGACCTCTCTTCTTCTTCTCTTCTTCTTCTCTTCTTCTTCTTCTTCTTCTTCTTTTTCCTTGGCTTGCCTTCAGACTCATGGGCATACTGGAATGCTCACAAGGTTGCTTTTCTCTCTTTGGGGTGGGTGAGGGGGTTGGGGGTGGGGTGGGTGGGTTTTTAGGGTTAGATGGAGTTCCAGGATTTGAGTGGTTATAGAAGTGACGACAGAGCAGTGTCTTCTCCTCTGTGTATGGAAGGAAGTCTGTGTTTTTCTGTAAAATAGGTCACTGGGTGCTGTCCCTTTTGTCAGCGCTGGAGAAGGCGTGAGTGGACTTAGGAGGGGGGGAGATGGTGTAATGGCACGTGTGGTGAACGAAATTGAGATATGTGATGTGTTTGAAAATGTAAAATCATTTTTGAAAGAAAATTCTAAAAATAGGATGGCATTCAAAGAGAGAGAAAGGATTGGAGTAAGGGGTGGGGGGAGGGTTGTCTTTTCCTATCGTTCCTTGAGTGTTTGTAGAAGGGCCAGGATTTGCTCATTCTTTCCCCACATCCAATCAACATTGAGCACATCTTGATGCATGTTTTTTTTTTCAGCTGTTTCTTTGCCTGGTTGTCACAGATGACATCTTTTTTGTCTCACTTTTTTTGTTTTGTTTTGTTTTGTTGGTCTCTGTATACTTAAAAGCATTTTGTTACTGTTTTTTTTTCTACCAAAGACTGCTCTCTGATTTACTATGTAGCTCATGCATTTGATCCGTAGTTTGTTGTCTTTTGTTGCTGAGTGAGGTTGAACTTGCTGTTGACATGTTTCGGGGGAAATGATTTCGTGTTGGCATGTATCTTGAAACAGTTTCAATCCAAAATGCATTTGCTGTTGAATGTGTTCTGATTCTCGGTCTAACTTGCCCTGAATGACTGTTTGTGTGTGGGGATTTTTGGGGAGGGGCAATAAGACGGCAGTAAGACGTATGCATGTGCCCATCAGTGATAGTGTCTGCATGTTTCATGCAGTGTTGTATGTAGTGCACCGACATTTAAACAGTTTTGTTGTGTTTCCTTCACGCTGTCTTGTGAGCACAGCGTACCTACAGGAATGGTCAGTAACAAAGCGTGCTGTATCATTAATTTTGTAACCGGTCCCACTGTCTCCGATATCCCCCTTTTTTTTTTTTTTTTTTTTTTTTTTTTTTTTTTTAAACATTGAAATTCATGTTCTCTTCTGATTTTCAGGGTCAAGAAGTTGAGTGACTGCTATGGTCAATAGAATATTACTTGCTGGTTATTTGTCCTCTGACCTCTACTTTTCTGTATCATTTGCTTTGGAATTTGAATTTAAACTCATTATTGGCTCTTTTGCTAACGATGATTGATGGCTAGTCTAATGTTGATCATTATAGATCCTAACATAGATCCTTCTTGGATCCTAGCAGAGAGGGGACATGTAATCGCCCTTTGTAGAATAACTGATAACATGTACTGGCTGTGCTCACTGTAAAGGAGCTGTATGCGTTGCCATCCTGCTGTAAGATGGCATTGAATTTTCAGTATCAGTTACTAGCTAATGATCATGTACATCGTGATGGGCAATTGTCACACACACACGCACATGTTCGCGCACGTGCGCACACACACATGTACATCGTGATGGGCACACACACACACATGTTTGCACACACACACACACACACACACACACACACACACA
The DNA here is from genome assembly GCA_016801955.1 of Conus betulinus. Lineage (NCBI taxonomy): Eukaryota > Metazoa > Mollusca > Gastropoda > Neogastropoda > Conidae > Conus > Conus betulinus. The sequence continues at coordinate 68,612 of JADBJO010001462.1, read as the reverse complement.
CACAGAGTCTCAGCAGCAGTGAACCTCATGAGTTCTAGGACAGAAAACGAAGGAAGAAGATCATGACAGGTTTTTTCTAGTGACTGTTTCAGTGGTGTATCTGCACTCCTTTAAATATGCACATTGTTTTACAGTGTTTGTATTTATAAACCTTGGAAAACAGAACAGGGGTCTTGGGAAAAGTGTGTGTGAGAAGTTTTCTTGAATGTGGATTGGCAGAATTGCACGCACTGTGGGAAGTGCCATGGAGTGTCCGAGACAGCTGGCCATTTCAGTTTGTCTCCATGCTGTGCTTGTGTATTATATAGATTGCAATGGAAACCACTGTGTGTTGAATGTTGTTTTTTTTTTTTAACTAGGATTTCTGTTTTTTTTAATTTTTGTATTGTTTTAATTATCAGCTTGTCAATGTCAGGAAGGAATTGAATGTAGGTGATTTACAACAGTTGACTGTTAATGACAGCTTTACTTAGTGATTTACATCAATTGACATAAGAGGCTGTACCTAGTCATTAATATTAATCTTGATCAATATGTGATGGATTTGTGTTGTGATTTTATTTATAGATTAACTTTTAAAAGGTTTTACCTGAATGTTTCTCTGTTTTTTTATAGTGGTCAAGTTGCAGTGGGTTCATTTGTAATGGTTGATGAATGATGTGTGCACGAGGTGATTTGTAATGACAGCTTACAAATATGTAAGATTTATAGTAGGTAGTTTCATCATGGTGTTACTTTCTGATTTAAGTCAATTGTCTCTCAGTGACTTATCGCTATGATTTGAAATTGTCGAATGATGCATGAGTTAATTTAATGATTATATTGATAAACTTGCACGTTTTTCAACTCTGTGACATATAACGCGCTTGACTGATTGTGACTTTACGTCCGTGTTAGTTGACTTAATTAAGTGATTTACACCAGCGGCTTTTCTGAACTATTTGTGTTTTATTTTGAAAAATGGACACAATGTGAGTTATCATTACAAAGCAGGACATATTTAATTTGTACATTTAATGATGCATTTTGATCAGAAGCAGATAAGAATCAGTGATGGTGTTGTTTGTGTTCATTTTTTTTTTAAATAGACCTGTTCCACGAAAAAAAAAAAAAAAAAAAAAAGCAAGGAAAGATAACCCTGTCATTCCAGTGCAACTTGTGTCTCAATGTATAGGTCAAGCAAATAGGTCTAGGGAATCGCTCAGGTTACACCCGGTTCAGTCAGGTAGAGGAAATGCTAAAACACGGATATGAAACGGGGTGGCTTTTACATGAGAGGCCAGCTGTTCAGAGAAATTATCAAGCAGAAAAGTTGTGAGAGCTTTTGTGCAAATACCGTCAGGTGGAAGCCGAACATCACACTGACAGCAAAGAGGCTTACATAAAATGGCAAAATATTTGTACATGGTTCTTAATCACCGGTGTTATAGTTTGCGCTCAAAACCCACTTTGTTTAAAACTGGTGTAGTTTTGTAAGCAGAGTTACTGTTGACAAAAGGTTTCAACAATTCTGTCAACTGAAGTGACAAAATGAAGGGGGGGGGGGGGGGGGGGGGGAGGTGGCCAACAGTTTTGGTCCCTGTCCCCGTCCCTGCCCCCAGACCCCCTCCCCCCCTAGCCCCCTCCTGCCCATTGTTTACAATAAACGTTGGTGTTCATGTCCGAGAATCAGCTTTGATCACATTACCAATCCAGAGTGACCTCATCCTGAAACATTCAGGAAATATCCAAGCGTGATCATCAACCTGAATAATGGCTGGAAAAAAAAAAAAAAAAAACACCAGCAGACAGGTTACTTAGGAGAGGTCAGTGTTACTGTAATTCTGATTGTTTATGCGCTGCTGATCCAGAATGTTGTGCAGTAATTTATTTTGTGTCCTGATGAAAGTCTGTTGTGTACAGCTGGCAGCAGGTCAACGTCGCCATCCTCCAGGGGAAGCTACCTGACCCACACGCAGCCAGGCCGTGACCCCATGACCCCAAAGGGCAAACGGAAGTCGGGCATTCCACGATCTCAGGGGGCTAGTAGGGAGGCAGTCCGAACAGACATACATACGGTACGGTCATCCCCACGCCCCTGTCTTTCTTTTGTTTTTTTTTTTTTTTTTTTTTTTTTTTTTTTTGTCGATTTCTTCTCACCTCACCCAAGTTCAGTAATTGCCTACATATATATGATATTGCCATCTCTTTATTTGTTTTTTTTTTTTTTTTTTTTTTTTCTACATCATTTCATTCCTTCCCCCTCTCCCATCCTCTCTCCCTTTTGTCACCCGCCCACCTCTCCCTAGTCCCTCCCCCTCTCCCATCCTCCCTCCCTTTTGTCATCAGCCCACCTCTCCATAGTGACCAAAGTATTGCCGTGACTTTTCTTTTGTCCGTTTCTGTCTTCTTTCAAGCCTTCCTGCTTCTCCTTAGTTGCCAATAGATGCTGCTTTTGTCCCTTTTTGTGTGGGGTTTGGGGTTTTTGTGTTTGTTTTGTTTTTGTTTTGTTTTATTTCTGATTTCCCTTATGACTTGATCACAGATCAAATTTTGCTGAAATATCGAGTGTATGGGTTGCCATGGTATGTTAGTGTAGCACATGCAGAATCAGTGTTCCTTCTCCTTTTACACAGTTCCTGTGATGGTGTATTCATCATCACACGTGAGTCAGTACAGGCAAAAATGTATCTGTTTGTTTTTTCCTGCTTATTTGTTCTGCGGCTTTCTTCCTTGTACTTTGCTGGTTTTTTTTCTTTTTTTTCTTTTTTTTTTTTTTTTTGGGGGGGGGGGATAGTCTTTTTTTTTGTGACTGCTTATTCCTTTTTTTTTTTTTTTTTTTTTCATGTCTTGAGTCTTCCTTTTGTTTAGCTGTATTTTGTCATTATTATGACTGTTTGTGTAATTATTTGTCATCGTCACTGACTGAGACTTGCTGTTTGGGGGGAATTTTGCAGTTGTGCAGAATTGGAACCACATGAAAATTTAAAAAACAAACAAAAAAAAAAAAACCATAACTTAAAAGTTGTGCACAAAGGTTGTTGTTTGATGTCATGAAGACAGGTACTGGTCCTGCAGTTGGAGTGTTTCCGCTCTGCTGGCAGAGGCTACTGCAAGATCATGCTTTTCTGATAGACAAGAAAAGACAGTTTAGCGCCAGCAGGCAGCTCTTTGGTCGGCTCTACCCAGGTAGGCAGCCTGTTGTGTGAACTAGAATGCGGATCGTAAAAGCGCTTAGAGCATGGTCTCTGGCCAGGGTTGGGTGCTATAGAAGCACTGTTAATGATAAGATACGAGTTGAATTTTGAAATACAGTTTTTAGAAAAGGGTTTTTTTTTTGTTTGTTTGTTTTTATCCCCCAGGTCGGGAAAGGCGTCTGAGTGGCAGCAAGGTTCACCCAGGGGCAGGGCTGATGTCGCAGCGCGTGTTGCGCCCTGGCTCTGATGTGGAGGACGCCCTGCACGACGCCCTGGTCAGTCATGCAGTGTGTGTGTGTGTGCGCGCGCGCGCGCTTACACGTGTGTGTGTGTGTGTGTGTGTGCATGTGTACATGTGTGTGTGTGTGTGTGTGTGTGTGAACGAACACTAAGGGAATCGATCTTGGCCATGAAGTAGCTCTGGTATGGCCTTCAGCCATCATGTGAGCTATACACAGCATGAACAGAGAGTAAATCTCATGCTTTGTACCGTCATATTTTGCGGTGTGGTTTGTCAGTGTCCTGTTCTTCTGTACTGTTGTGTGAGTTGTTACTGTTCAGCCCTGTGTACAGTTACTGGTAGTGATGTGTTATTACCCTGTCCTTTGTACTGTGATGGTTAGTGGTGTAGTGTGTTACAGTACGGTCCATCGTATTGTAATGTGTAGTGGTGTGTCTCTGTACTGTTCCTTCTACTGTAATGTGTAGTGGTGTGTTTCTGTCCAGTCCATTGTACTGTAATGTGTAGTGGTGTGTTACTGTCTGGTCCATTGTACTGTAGTAGTGTAGTGATGTGTTACTGTCCTGTCCATTGTACTGTAGTGTGTAGTGATGTGTTACTGTCCAGTCATTGTACTGTAATGTGTAGTGGTGTGTCACTGTACTGTTCCTTCTACTGTAATGTGTAGTGGTGTGTTTCTGTCCAGTTCATTGTATGGTAATGTGTAGTGGTGTGTTACTGTCTTGTCCATTGTACTGTAGTGTGTGTAGTGATGTATTACTGTTGTGTGTTACTGTCCAGTCCATTGTACTGTGATGTGTAGTGGTGTGTTTTTCTGTCCAGTCCATTGTACTGTGATGTGCAGTGGTGTGTTTCTGTCCAGTCCATTGTACTGTGATGTGTAGTGGTGTGTTACTGTCCAGTCCATTGTACTGTAATGTGTAGTGGTGTGTTTTCTGTCCAGTCCATTGTACTGTAGTGTGTAGTGTGTGTGTTACTGTTCTTTTCCTTGTGCTGTAATGTGTAATGATGTGTTACTAACTGTCCGTTGTGTACTTTAATGTGTCGTGGTGTGGTGTGTTACTGTTCTGTTCCCTGTACTGTAATGTGTAAATGTTACTGTCCTATCCATTGTACTGTGATGTATGGTGGTGGTATATTATTATTTTGCCCATTGTACTGCAGTGTGTGTATTGCAATGTGTAGTTGTGTGTTGTTACTGCTCTGTCCTCTGTTGTAATGTGTAGTGGTGTGTTACTGTTCTGTCCTCTGTTGTAATGTGTAGTGGTGTGTTGTGTTACTGTTCTCACCTCTGTTGTAATGTGTAGTGGTGTGATGTGTTACTGCTCTGTCCTCTGTTGTAATGTGTAGTGGTGTGGTGTGTTACTGTTCTGTTCTCTGTTGTAATATGTAGTGGTGTGATGTGTTACTGTTCTGTCCTCTGTTGTAAGTGTAGTTGTGTGATATGTTACTGTTCTGTCCTGTGTTGTAATGTGTAGTGGTGTGATGTGTTTACTGTTCTGTCCTCCGTTGTCATGTGTAGTGGTGTGATGTGTTACTGTTCTGTCCTCTGTTGTAATATGTAGTGGTGTGATATGTTACTGTTCTGTTCTCTGTTGTAATATGTAGTGGTGTGATGTGTTACTGTTCTGTCCTCTGTTGTCATGTGTAGGGGCGTGATGTGTTACTGTTCTGTCCTCTGTTGTCATGTGTAGTGGTGGTGTTCTGTCCTCTGTTGTAATGTGTGGTGTGTTACTGTTCTTTGCTGTACTCTGTAATGTGTCACGCTGTGGTGTGGTACTTGACTATCTTTTTTGCTGTAACCAACAGTGGTGTGGTATGTTCATGTCCCATTCTTCGTACTGTGATGTGTAGTGTGTTGCTGTCCAGTCCTTTATGTTTAACGTACAGTGGCAGGATGTGCTACTGTCCCATAGTGTGTTGTGTTGTCCAGAGCTACGCTGGGTGTGCTGTCCTGTATAATGTACTGTGTGATACACAGGTGCATGTTAGTGGACACTTCAGTCCCAACAGTGTCCAGACAGCCCTGATGTACAGCTGCTGTTCTCATTAAAGCAGTTGGCATGTCACTGTCGTCCAGTGGATCGTTTTTGAAGAGCCAGCGTTCTGGTTTCAGTCCCGACCGCAGAGGAAGCGTTACGAAGTGTACGATTCGGATGACGCTGCCAGTGAAACGTCCAGCGTCTGCTCAGAACGCTCCTACACCTCCTACAGTGGGCGCACCTCCGAGGTGAGTGTCGAGGTCTGGTGGTTGGGTTGTGTGTATGGACATGCAGCGGAGAGCCCTTCTGTGAATGCTGGCTATTCCTTTTTTTTTTTTTTTTTTTTTTTTTTTTAACTGTCTGATGTTAAGTGTCACTCCATTGGCAGTACCGCCATGCCCCTCATTTTGGTCCCCATCTATAGCTTCTCCTGCCTTGACCAGTCGCAGACCTGGCGCCGCCAGTCCTCACAGGCAGAACCAGCATCAAGTCATTTAGAGCCAGCCTGCCTGAGAAGACCCTTCACTACAGCTGATTGACTTCAGTGAAGCTTAGTAATGCCTGTTCTGAACCAGCATGTGTAGGACACCATTAGCCTAGCCCTCCACTGCCAACAATAATTGTTCAGTAGAGGACCCAGGTGGGTGAGCGTCTCCCTTTAGAGGGGCCACCACGTCCATTCAGGGACAGTTCCCGTGAGCCTTGACATGAACTGTCGAAGGACACAGATGGGAGAGAAAAATAGAAACTTGAGGTCTCCATGAATGTAGGGCATGGAGGGCCATAGAATTTGATACTTGTTTTACATGTTGATCGATGAGTTTGAAGAGGAGGATGCTCTGGAGTTCCTTTATCGTTTGAAAACTGCATGATGGGGCTCTGTACTCTGCACTCACTTCCATGATATTTCCCCGGTTTAACCAGGCCCACTTGAAAAATCCCACAAACATGAATAGCCCTGATGGGAGTCAAACGCACAACCTCCCTGCCAGGAATCAGCGATGCTTAACCACTGCGTCACAGCGGCTGGGTTTAGTATTGGTTTTGTCTGTTGTTGTTTTTAAACAGCAGTGCAGTAGTTAGCTTTTTGGGCTGGGAAGTTGTGAATTTGAGTCCCATCAAAGACATTTTTGGTATCATGTGCCATATTATGTGCAATAACTCTTATAAATTACAACCAGTGTGCTGCTTTTTTTAATCTTTTTCTTTTTCTTCCCTTTGGGGGGTGGGGGGGTGGGGGGTGGGGGGTGGGTGGCACAAGCAGTAGGTTTCACTTGGTGACCTCGTGAAGGGCAAAATCATGGAAGCGCTTTTTGTTGGTTTGTTTGTTGTTGGAGTTGTGTGTACACAGCATGTGGATTACCCTGTTTGTCTGCAAGCTGCTCTCACAGAAGTAGAGTCAAACAGAAATGCAGTGTGTGGGTGCGGTTGTGCAAGGGGGAAAGCCAGAATGAAAAGGTGTGGAAGACAACAAGAAGACATTCAACAAAGATTTCACTTTCGTGTTTGTTGTGATGGCAGAGATACAACAAGACAATCAACAAAGATTTCATTTTTCACTGTTTGTTATGATTGCAGTATTCAGACATTTCAGAATGTCGTCGGGATCTGAGCCATGTTCTAATGTCTGGAATACAGATTCTCATTTTTTGTTGATGCGTGTTTTGCTTTTTTTTTTTTTTTTTTTTCTCATTCCATTGTGCTGTAATGTGTTTAACGTGGTGACAGCCCTGATGTGCCCCTTTGTGGTCGGCTAGGCTGTAAGCACATCCCCTATAAACTTCGTATCAGACTGTGGACTTGAAAGATTCTGTGGACTGGAAAGATTCTGAAGCTGTTTTTTTTTTTTTCTCATGTGTCAGGATATGTCGGAGATTATCGCCTTTTTAGGCAGTGGGTCTTACACGGAACGTAAAGATGGACTGATATCACTGCAACACCTTCTTCGCTCCAGTCGGTACCTCAGGTGGGTACAGGCGTGGCAGTTTGGGTTTTTTTTTACTGCATGTCCACCCATTGACCATTGCCATTTGACTGCCGATCCACCTCTGCAGGACCACAGTGGGGAATTCAGTGGCCCAAATGCAAGTCAGCGACAGCTGCGAAGTTGAAGATGATGTGTAGTTGTAAACACAGGCATAAATCACATACAGACATGTACACACGCATGCACACACACATGCATGCACGCACAACGCGTGCACACGCACACACGCACACACACACACACACACACACACACATGCACACACACACACACATCAACAGAGAGAGAGAGAGACACACACACACACACACACACACACACACACACACACACACAACACAACTCAGAGAGAGACAGACACACACACACACACACACACACACACACACACACACACACACACACACACACACACACACACACACACACACACACACACACACAACACACACACACACACACACACACACACACAACACACACACACACACACACACACACACACACACACACACACACACACACACTAGTAATCTGACTGGTTGCCTTGTTATCACAGACTAGTGATAAATTCATAATCGTACTAAAAACCTTGTGACCACAGAATGCTAATCCATGCGAACGACTTGCGATCACTCATTGATAATCCAGATGAGTATCTTGTGATCACAGATTGATGACCCAATGAGCATCTGGAGATCACACTTTAATAGCGAACTGATTACCCTAGTGAAAGCATGCTGTCACACGTTAACAGCAGATCGGTAATTTACCCAAAGTGAAAGCTCACTGTCACACATTAATAGCAGATTGGTAATACAGATGAAAACCTGACCACAGATAAATAATGAATTTGATCACTGATTGATATCAAGTTGATAATCTTAATGAAGGATTTAGTGATCACAGTTTAACAACAAATTGATAATCCAAACGGATGCTTTGTGATTACAAATTAACGACATATTGATTACCTGAATGAACATTTAGTGATCCACATGCTGATAATCCAAATGAGTGATTTATGACCATAAATTGATAGCACATCGATAATCCAAGTAAGCATCATGTAATCATTGTGTAAGTACAATCATCTAATCCAGATAAGTATCTTTTGTATCATTGATTCTACATGCGTGCACCACAACGTAATATTGATGACCCAGATCAGCTTCTTGTGACCTCAGATTTGAACATGGTTACCCAATTAAAAAATTAATTTAAAAGAGAGGAAAGGAAATAACGAAATGAAAATAATTTTTAAAATTCCTACGAATATATATGTTTGCTATATCGTAAGTTTGAAGAATGTCACATGAGCCATTTACTCGGGAAAAAAAAAAAAAATCTTCTTCAGAACTTTCTTCCGAATGTTGTTCATCATACCTGGAACTTCATCCCAGTCGAAATCTAGGTCACTCTAAGCTTCATTACCCAGCACTTTCACTAAGTCTTATGCCGTAAATCCTACAAAACACAGTATCTCCATCACTAAATCTCATTATAGAACGGCAGAACTCAAGGTTAGCCACGGTGAAAACGGCATTTCGACCTCAAAACTTAAAAAATTCGTAACTCGAGAACCACGGCACGTATCGACTCGCGGTTTTTTTGCAACGGAAGTAAATGGCTACAGGAAGAAGGAAGTCAACTACACCTGTAAATGAAATTAGAACAGTCTAGAAGTCTATCAAGACGCTCACACCTCATGCAGACAGGTCAGTCCACGACCATGCCCCCCTCCCCCCACCGCGCCCCCTTGCTGGACTTCAACCCTCTCTTTCACTCCTCCTCTTCCTATTTGGTCGCTACACTCGTCAAAGGTTGCGCCGCCATCTTTGCAAGCGAGACAAAGCGCTGGCTGTCATCCAGTCAGTGAGTGAGAATAAATGGTCTTTTCCCCTCACGTGTGTTCATTTGCATATCATTTTAATACTGCAGACATAAGGCTTACTACTCACACTTTATTTCAGTCCTTTGATAGGAATAGTACGAATGAAAATTCAAGAAAAACGCATGACGTCAGTGGACGTGCCCATAGGCACTGGAAGTACATTTTTACTGCAGCGTCAGCTGACGGCTTAAACCGCGCTCAACGGTTTAGGATGATCCAAACAAAAGCCTATCAATGGGCGCAGCGCTTTTAAACCCCTCACACCTGGGGTAAAGCTGTTCACACACCAGTTGATTTGATCAGCTGAATCCCTTGTTGGATATCATTTCTTAGGAAATGCTGAAGGAGATGGCATGGGATTGTTTACTACTTTCTGAAGTGCAGGGGTTCTTACACTGTTTGAAACCGCTCTGAAGTTTGAAAGTTGTTGCTCTTTGAATGTTGACAATTGTTTCCCAAGTCTGAAGGTCCCTGGGATTAGTGAAGAGACCCATCACCGTTGTGGTAATCTTGAAAAGCGTGGACAGCAGCACTGGAGTGTGAGGAGCCCAGGTTGATTTTCTATTTACCAAAAGGTCCAGAAAGATTTTTCCCCCCCCCCCCCCCCCCGGGTTATGTAAGACGGTAAAAGATAAACCTGTTCAATCTCTTGGATTATTGATATAGTACACACAGCAAATATTGTCCCTAGAAAGTAAAAACGATGCCAGTTTGAGAGAACTTACAAAGGGTCTAGGATGGGGACTGGGCGCCTTTACCAGTTTTGAAAATGGTTGAGGAGAGGGGTGAGGAGGGTGGTCCTTGTTTATTTTTTTAGGTAAGCTTTTTCTCCAGCTTACTTGTATTTTGCGCCTGCCCTTGACCATTTCAAAATTTTAAAGGCATTTAATGGGTTACCACATTTGTCTCTGTTCGTGTACCATGAAAATCCTATTAAGCATAGGAACTTGTTTCCCTTTGACAGCACCGCTCTTGGAATAAAAAACTGACATCGTACTCGATTACATTATTATCTCTGCAACAGTTCTTGCATATAAACCAGACTTGAAAGGTGCTTCCTCTGTTTTCCTGCTTCAGGAATATTTAAAAATCAAATACCAAGTAAAAAATGCATTGCAAAAAATGAAACTATGAAACTATGGGGACGGATTTTGCAAACAAATGGCAACAATATGAATTTTTTTATTGAAAACTAAGATTGTGGTTGCGTCGGTGCTCGGGCACGCACGTGTATGTATAAGTGTAGTGCTGAGCAAAAGCCCTAAAAGCTTTGGCAGCTAAAAAGTCGACTGTCGTTTCGGGATAAGCAGCAGTTTATTGTACCTGTTGATGTCGATTCCTATGCTTTCTGTATAGGAAGACACTTTAGGAATCTAGGGGTTATTTTTTTTTTTTGTCTCTCTCTGTCTGATCTGTCTCTTTGTCTGTCGGTGTGTCTGTTTACTGGTCTCTCTCTCTGACTATGATCTTGAAAAAAAAATGGACAATGCGCCACACACAGTAGGTTTAATGTGTTGACACCGACACGAGTTATGGGGGTGTAGACACAATTGTCTTGTACTTATTTTGTAATATGTGCTGATGCTAAATAGGAATCGCTTATTCTTTTTGCGAACTTTGGTGCAACAACTCTGTAATGTGTTTATGTAAGGGCGTGAAATCTACTGTCATTTTTGGGTTTTGTAGTGCTGGTGTGGATGAATTTGTTTGTTTGTTTTTTTACTTGCCTTTTCCTTTTCATCACTCAAACGATTTTCATTTGTAATTTCTTTACAAGCAATAAAAAACGGCACGTTTGCACCTTGGGAGGGGAAAACAAAACCGTTTGTCGTCATGTTTACCGTGTTTGTTGTAATATTCGTTCTGACATTAGTGATGTACCCTCTTGACCCACTCACTCTGACCTGAGGACGGAGGCCGATGGAAGCAGAGGAGGTAAAGAAATACCAGTGGCATGTGAATTGTGATGCTAGTGGCCTGTTTTGGGGGTTGCAGCGTCGGATGGAGCTGAAGAAGGTGACAGAGGGGGTTCACCCGGATGTTCCAACCGATCCCTCACAGCAAAGTAGTCTGTCTGCATGGAAGGTCTGATGCCTGTCGCTAGTCGTGTGTCGTGAGTTGTGTGTCTGCGGGGACTTCTGGAGAATGTTTAGTCTTAGTGTTGGTTTGTCTGTCCCGGTCTTGTCCTTCTGGTTCTTTGTTGCTGTTTGTTTGGGGTAGACTTTCTTGTGGCGTGGTAATGTTTCTGTATACCCCGCCCTTGCTCCTGGTCTCACTCTCTCTCGGCTCGGTCGCTGTCTGTCTCTGTCTTTCTCGCTCGCAACTCGTCTCTCGTCCGGGGGTGCCCTCTCGGTGGCCTCGGTGGGGCGTGTCTCCCTCTCTCGGGGGCTCGCGCGCCGTCTTCTCGTCGCGGCTCCTTTGCTCTCTGTCTCTCTCATCTCTCCCGCTCTCCTCCCTGCCTCCTCCCTCTTCCTCCTCGCTCGGGTCCTCTCTCCGGGGGCTCTCCCTCCCCTCTGCTCTCTCCTCTCGGGGGTCTGCTCTCGCTCCTGGGCCTCCTCTCATTGCCGACTCTACTCTCGTCCTCCCTCTTCGCTCCCCTTTCCCCTCCCACCCTTTTCCCTCCCCTCTCGCTCTCTCTCTCTCCTCCTGCTTGTCCCTCTCTCTCTCTGCCTCCTCCAGATCGTTTCCCCGCTCTCTCTCCTCCTTCGTTCGCCTCCTCTCCTTCCTCCGTCCATCTCCTGGCTCCTCTCTCCTCTCGACTTCTCCCTGCTTTCTCCCCTCTCTCCGTTCACTCCCCTTCCCCTCCTCCCTCTCTTCCTTCTGTTTCTGTCGTCTCTCTCTGTCCTCTCCTTCTCTCCGTGTCGCTCTTCCCTCTCTGGCCTCTTCCTCGTTCTCCTATCACTTCCCCTCTTTCTCGAATCCAGTCCTCCACCCGTCTCTTGATCCTGCCCCCCCGGCGTCACCTCTCCGTCCTCGTCCGTCTGTCTCTACAAGTCTCGGCTTGCCCTATCTGCCAGCTCGTGTGTCTTCGTCTCGGCGTGCTTCGTCTCATCTTCACTGTCCCTATCGTGTCCTCTGTCTGTGGCCCTCTGGCTGTTCCTTCCCCCGTCCTTCTCGTCCTTCTCTCTCTTTCGTTTGTTCTGTCTGTCTCTCCTCTGGCTCCCCGGTTCTCCCACACTCGATTCTTCTGTCTCTCGTTCCGCTCTGCCTCTGTCCTGCCCTCCTGGAGCTGCTCTCCTTTCCCCTCTGTCTGTCTCCTGCTGCCTCCTGTCGTGTCGTCTCCTCCTGTCGGCCTCCTTCTCCACTTCTCTTCTCTCTCTCCCTCATGTCCTCTCGGGCTGTCCCTCTGTCTCGTCCTCTGGCCTTTTTTCTGTCGTCTCTCTCCTCTTCCTCTGGGTCTCCTGGCTGTCTCTCTCCTGTGGACTGGCGTGTCAGATCTGCCTCTCCCCAGCAAGATACAAAAAAAAAATAGAGTGTCTCCCATCGCCCAAAAAAGAAATAACGAAAAACGGTCTGGTCCGTAGGAAAAAAAAATGCGGAGTCGCGCCGGGCGTGGCTCGGGTCGTCTGTCCCCATCGTCGGGGTCTAGGGTCTGGGGTCGCTCGGCTTATCTTCAGTTCTCTGCGCAGCCGGGGCTTCGGTCTTGCGTCCGGTCTCCCCGTCTCTGAATAGCAGTCCCTGTCTCTGTCCTCGATCTGTCCGCTGCCCGTCCCCGTCTTCACATCGACATACCTGAGTGATGCAACATCTCTCTCTGTGTCCCGAGATGGCCCGGTCTGCTCCACTCCTCTCTGTCTCGCGGTTTGTATATCTCTCTCTTCGTCACATCTCACTTCATTGATTATTTTCCCGACGGTTGCTTTGAATTATTAAAACTTTGAATTATAGGGTTCCGACCATTAAGAGACTCCTCTGGTCAAATCCAACGAATATAAACAATACAAGTCCAACACACCAATTGAACACGACCACAGAAGAACACACACTGAGTGTCAAAGGTTAGCATGGCAGCTATTGTGATAGACCCAAGATTCGGGGTTTACCTTTGCATTGATGAGGGGGCGATAGGCTATTTTTGCGCATGCGTAAATGAAGTAAACAAAAGATGCTTAAAATAGTACGGCTTTCCCGGAGAATTATACCACGTAGGGAAGAAAGGCCTTTACTGTATATGTGAACGATATTACGATGAGGGAAATGGAATAGAAAACATGTGTTTTTGTATGCTAGTATCAACAGTATTAATATTATGAGTTTTAAAAAACAATAATATTTATACCTACTTTACGCTCATAAGGAAGAACGTACTAAGAAGTATTAATGTATAATTAAGATAGAATTCTGCATGTACATACTGTCATGGAAGAATGTTTGGTTGCAGTCATGGTAAATTTTGTTTTAATTATATAAAATTGATTGACTTTTTTGTTGCGTACTCATGTGAATAGGCTGATGGCCTCACATTAAAGTCAACCCTGGACACGGTCCGGTGGGTGACTGTCACGCCTTGGAAGGCTGGTGGGGTGGGGGGGTGGGGGGGGGGGGGTGGGGGTGGGGGGGGAGGGAGGGGGGGGACTACCTTTCTTCTGAAATCATCTGATCAAAGTTTTCTCCTATTCTCTCGTTGGCTTTTTTCTCTTTTTTTTTTTTTTTTTTTTTTTGTTTGTTTTGTTTTTTTTTTGCTGACCCATCTTCTGTGCCACCCTCAGTGGCATTGCAACCCACACCCTCATTCTGACCCCCCTATCCACACAGCCATAGCACAGCCTGGCCCGCTGCATCCACGGCACCGCAGGCAGTCCACAGGGAGCAGTCAGTGTCGAGTCGTCAAGAGGCAACCCCACCGGAGGAGACGCTGCACTGGCTGCCGAGTCACTTCAGTGGTGTTCAGTGGCACCTGCTCTGATCCATCATATGCAGGACAACCACCTACTAAGCCTCCTACTGACTGACCAATAATTGCTTACACAACAACACCATGCCACACACACACACCACACACACACACACACACACACACACACACAACAGGCACACAGGCACACACACACACACACACACACACACAACACACACACACACACGCACACAGACATATGCATGGCCAGTTACCCGTTGATGATGTCTGTTCCTACAGGGACACGTTTCCTTGTGATATCCAGTTCAATACCATCACCAAGTTCATCATCGATCAGACACAGTCTCCAAACCTCAAGGTGAGTCGTGTTTGGTGGAACTGTCCATCTCTCTGTTGATGCCATGGAACTTTTATAGACATTAAAAAATCTTTTTGATTTAATTGTTATAACTTGTTATCTTTTGTTAATTATAATAGTACGTGGACCACAGAAACATCTGTTTTTACTGCTAAGTAAGTTTTAATATGTTTACTGAGATTAAAATTTTGAAAATGAAAGGTATTTTGTGTGAATCCTGTTAATAAAGCCTGCTATTAAAAGCCTGCCAGTGCTATCTGGAAAACAAGGTTGTTGATGATGCACACTGCACACTAAGTAAACTAACCAGTGGGTTGTGGGGGGGGGGGGGGGGGGGGGGGGGGGGGGAGGGGGGGGGGGAGGGCAAAAGTGGGGATGGGGTTGGGGTGGGGGGGGGGGGGGGGGGGGGGGGGGGGGGGGGGGGGGGGGGGGGGGGGGGGGGGGGTGGGGGAGTAGAGGATTTTTTTTTTTTTTTTTTTTTTTTTTGGGGGTTTTTTTTGTTTTATTTTTGTTTTAACTTGGGATAAATTTTTTTTTTTTTTTTTTACGACACAAGGGCTAACATTTTTTTTGGGCCTTTTTTTTTGGCATAAACATCTGGGGGGGGGTGGGGGGGGGGACTTCGGGGGAATTTTTAAATTTTAAGTAGTAGGGGGGGGGGAGGGAAGAAGTGAGGGGAAGTAGAGGGGGTTATTTACCTTGGTTGGATTGGGGGGGGGGGGGGGGGCAGAGTGAGAGTTAAGACGATTTTGCGCCCAGTTGATTGGCAGCTTGTAGGAAGATTTTAGTAGAAGTAGAGGGAGTTTGAGTAAGTAGATTTTGGGGGAGTGTGTGTATTCCCTTATTAGTTTGGTAGAGTGAGATTTGGGATGTAGTAGGTTTTTTTTGATTATAGTAAGATTTTATTATTTTGTGGTCAGAGCTTTTGTCCACTGTAAGTAGCTGTAGTTTTCGGAGCGGTTTTTATCGAGTTTGAGGTATAAGCTAGTACGTCATGGTCAAGTAGAGGAGTCAGAGGAGAATTGACACGTCATGGAGGAGTTAGAGGAAGTAGAGGAGAGTGAGTAAGAGTAGTAGAGGGATTAGAAGGACATGTTTTTTTTGTTTTTTTAGAGGGAGATTTTTTGTAGGTCTAGGGTGAGAGGAGGGGTGTAGGGAGTCCTTGCTTTCCCTCCCTTTTTGCATAAAAAGGAAAACAAATGGCATTTCATAGGATACCTGCTGACTTTAATATAATTTTTACATAAAAGAAGACTCTACACGTCAAGCATGCAGTTATGTACATTGGGGGGGGAGGGGAAGCGGGGGTGTCACTTAGCGTCATTGACTCGGCAGCAGTGTAGGGTGTCTTTTGGAGGAAAGACAGGAGTTTGTGTGGCCTGGTCCCAACCTGACTGTGGTAGTTCCCTGTAGAGCACTGGGACTGTGACACATGGTACGATAGAGTCACTGTGGTAAGCTGACATGTTGTGGTGCAGTAGTCACTGTGACAAGCTGACATGTCATGGTGCAGTAGAGTGACTGTGACAAGCTGACACGTCATGGTGCAGTAGAGTCACTGTGACAAGCTGACACGTCATGGTGCAGTAGAGTCACTGTGACAAGCTGACACGTCATGGTGCAGTAGAGTCACTGTGATAAACTGACACATCATGGTGCAGTAGAGTCACTGTGACAAGCTGACACGTCATGGTGCAGTAGAGTCACTGTGACAAGCTGACACGTCATGGTGCAGTAGAGTCACTGTGGTAAGCTGACATGTGGTGCAGTAGAGTCACTGTGGTAAGCTGACACATCATGGTGCAGTAGAGTCGCTGTGGTAAGCTGACACATCATGGTGCAGTAGAGTCGCTGTGGTAAGCTGACACGTCATGGTGCAGTAGAGTCACTGTGACAAGCTGACACGTCATGGTGCAATAGTCACTGTGATAAGCATGACACAGCAAGAGTCACTGTGATGGGGAGGACACAGGAGAGAGGGGGGGCCGAAAAATAAGAACACCTGTTAAACTGAAAAAAAAAAAATTGGGAACAGTAAAGAAAAGTGTGGAGTATAGGGAGAAAAAAGAAGAGAAAAAGATGAAAGTAAGAGAATGAAAAAGAGAAAACGTTATCAGTAAGGCGAAGCATGCAATTCAGTGTTGGTTGATTGTTTATTCTGGCGATAACTGTGTAATTTGCGTTCGTTTCCTTTGGATTTTCCTCGCTGACAGAAATGTTCACTCTGCCCTCATGGACATAGTGCCATATGTGTGGGGGTTTTTGGTTTTTTTTGACCTGTCTGCTCATTCCCTCTGTCCTCTTCCCTGTGTTTATCTGTGTTCTCGTTCCTGTTCTCCTCTGTTCTCTTCTATCGTTGATCAGCTGTTCTTCTTCCGTCTTGACCATCTGCGTGCTCTCCTGTCCTTCCGTCTGTTTACAGTCTGTTTCTCCTGTCTTTGAGAGTTTTCTTTTGTCAAGTTTGTCTCTAACCGTCTGTACTCTCCAGTCCTCCTGTCTTTAATTGTCTGTTTCTTCCCATCTTCCTGTCTTTGGCCATTTTCCTGTCTTCCCTCATTGACTGCCAGTTTTCTTCTGTGTGTGATATGTCTCCTGTCCTTCTGTTTGTTGAGGGACATATTGTCCTGCCTGTCATTGTCTGTTTCTCCTTCTCCTTGTTGTGGGACATGTCCTATCAGTCATTGTCTGGTTTCTCCTGTCCTGTTGTTGTAGGACATTGTGTCCTATCTGTCATTGTCTGTTTCTCCTGTCCTTCTGTTGTTATGAGACATATTGTCCTATCTGTCATTGTTTATGTCCTGTCTGTCCTTCTGTTGTTGTGGGACATATTGTCCCGTTATTTTCATGTTTTTCTTGTCTTCTCCTATTGTTGTAGGTCATTGTGTCCTATCTGTCTGTTGTCTATTGTCCTATCCGTCTTGTCTGTCGTTCTGTTGTTATGGGACATATTGTCCTGTCTGTCATTGTCTATTTCTCCTGTCCTGTTGTTTTGTGGCACATTCTTGTCCTGTCTGTCATTGTCTGTCCCTGTCCTGTTGTGGGACATATTGTCCTGTCTGTCATTGTCTATGTCCCTTGTCTTTTGTGGGACTATGTCCTATCTGTTGTCTATTTCCCTTGTCCTTCTGTCCTGTCTGTCATTGTCTATTTCCCTTGTCCTTCTGTTGCAGGACATATTGTCCTATCTGTCATTGTCTATTTCCCTTGTCCTTCTGTTGTTGTGGGACATATTGTCCTATCTGTCATTGTCTATTTCCCTTGTCCTTCTGTTGTTGTGGGACATATTGTCCTATCCGTCATTGTCTATTTCCCTTGTCCTTCTGTTGTTGTGGGATATATTGTCCTATGTCTGTCATTGTCTATTTCCCTTGTCCTTCTGTTGTTGTGGGACATATTGTCCTATCTGTCATTGTCTATTTCCCGTGTGTCCTTCTGTGTTGTGGGACGTATTGTCCTATCTGTCATTGTCTATTTCCCTTGTCCTTCTGTTGTTGTTGTGGACGTATTGTCCTATCTGTCATTGTCTATTTCTCTTTTCCTTCTGTTGTTGTGGGGACATATTGTCCTGTCTGTCATTGTCTATTTCTCTTGTCCCTCTGTTGTTGTGGGACATATTGTCCTATCTGTCATTGTCTATTTCCTTGTCCTTCTGTTGTTGTGGGACATATTGTCCTATCATTGTCTATGATTTGTCCTTTTGTTGTGGGACAAATTGTCCTTCTGTCTTGTCTGTTTCCCTTGTCCTTCTATTGTCCTATATTGTCCTATCTGTCATGTCTATTTCTCTTGTCCCTCTGTTGTTGTGGGACATATTGTCCTATCTGTCATTGTCTATTTCCCTTATCCTTCTGTTGTTGTGGGACATATTGTCCTGCCTGTCATTGTCTATTTCTCTTATCCTTTTGTTGTTGTTTGGGGACATATTGCTGTGTGAATGATTGTTTTTCTTTTGTCCTTTTCCCTGTGTTGGGACGTATTGTCCCAATCCATGATTGTCTGTTTCTCTCTGTCTGTTCATAGTTGTGGGACGTAATGCCGTGTCTGTGATTGTCTGTCTGTCTCATCCTAAGTTATGGGACACAGTGTCCTGTGTGAGATGGACAATTTGTCCTGTCGTGCCAGTATCATGGGACATGTTTTTCCTGTTCCATGATTTGATTCTCTCGTCCTTCTGTTGTTGTGGGACATTCTGTCCTACACATGATTGTCGGTTTCTCCTGTCCTCACTGTGTCATGTCTGTGATTATTTCTCCTGTCCTCACTGTGTCATATCTGTCTGTGATTATTTCTCCTGTCCATCCTGAGGTGAGACTTGCCTCTGATTGTCAGTTTCCCTCTGATTGTCCTTGGACGTTGGACACATTATTGTTCTGTCTGTCTGTCCGTCATGATTCTCTGTCCTTCCATCAGCAAATGTGGTGTCATCATTTCCCTGTTTCTTTTTTTTTTTTTTTTTTTTTTCAAATGAACGCCAGATAATGATGTTTATGGTCAGGGCAAGGTGTATTGAAAAATAGGTGAACATTCTTTTGTGGTGAAAATTCTCTTCCAGGTTCATTGTGAGAGAACGAAAATGGAGAAGTTGGTTATGATCACAGAAATTGTCTTTGTGTATTGTTTTATACTTATCATAGATTTTTGATTAAGTCAAGTATGAGATGTGAAAATCTTTGTCAGAGTGGCATGTGTTAAGATGAAGTCTAGTCTTTTCTCAAGTGTAAGACAGTGGTCTCAATTATATACCGTCCACTGTCTTAGTGGGTGTGTTTGACTTATTTAAGGCCTGTTTTTTTTTTTTTTTTCTCTTCTTTCTGACTAACCCCTGTAGCACAAGGTAAAGCCACGTGTTCCCCTCCTTCAAGCAGCTTCAAGCCATGGCTGAAGTTGTCTTTTGTGTGACTTCCAAGAATGTGTGGTGTTTTCCGTTGTCACTCTTGTCAATAGTGAACGAGTGGCGTGATCTGTTGTCTCACCTGTCGGTATTTGTGTGATGGCTGTCACATATACAGGGTTCCTACGGTCCTTGAAAATGCTTGAAAAAGTCCATAGGATTACAAATCTCCCTCACAAGGCTTTAAAGGTCCACGACAGTTAGACTGAGCTGTTTGAAATGGTAGTAAAAATATTTATACCAACATCTAGAGTATTGTTTCTCAGGAGAAGATTTAAAAGAAAAAAAAAAAAAGGAAAGTGTACAGAAAAGCATGTAAGAGTGGCAACCCTAGAAAATGCCATGCGATCTAGACAATCAGTTGGCTGGCTGTGCTGTCGTTTCTTCTGGTCGTGTCTGGGTGGTCTTTGCTTCAGACTCCTCTCACACTGTGTTACTCAGTGTTTTTTTGGCGGTTACATGAAGTCGACCATCCTTGTGACGGCAGTGTGGCATCTTGAATAATAATCCCAAGATCTGATGGATGGAACGTAGGAACCTTGTTGGTGGTGGTGGTGCAAGGTGGCCTTGTTGTATCCCCCAGGGTTCCCCCATGTCCTTGCAGGTAGGTGTTAGTTTGGTGTTGGACTGGAGAACTGGCAGGTCCTGAGACCGAATTGAAAACTTGTTTGTTTTTCTTTCTTTTTCTTCATTAAGTGGTCCGTGCACAGCATTGCATGGGCTTATCAGTGTTTATTTCAGGGCGTGAGAAATGTGTTGGTTGTTTCATCTGGCCAAGAAGGATCAGTCCTGCGTGCTTCTGCACTTGGAATGATTACAGTGTAAATGATACGAGAAGAGAACATTCCGTTGAAAGTGAAAAATAATTTTTTCTTCGTTTACATTGTTATAAGCACTTGTTTTGAGCACTTGTTAGAGGCACTTGATAAAAACTTGTGAATTGAAAATGAAATTATCTTTGTACAGGCAGAGTTTGGTATTGAAAGTGTTATCCAGAGCAGACTTGTTGTCTTTAAGATTTCATGATTTTTGTCACCATAAAGGCTTCAGAAAGTCCTTATGAGGTCCTTGAAAGGTCCTTGAGTTTCAGGCCTGGAAGCATGTGGGAATCCTGCTCCCTTCCTTCTCCTTTGTCCCCCCCCCCCCCCCCCCCCCCCCCCCCCCCCCCCCCCCCCCCCGTGTGTGGTGTTGCCCTGTCTGGTGGCTGTGTTGATAAGGGAGTGGGGGGGGGGGGTGGGAGTGGAGGATGTGTTGTGCAAAGTGAAGAGTGGAGCAGACCTGTTTACCCACAGAAATTCGCTATTTTTTTTTTTTTCACACATGTTGGTGAAAACACAGTGAATACAACAAACTTAAAAGGAAAAAAAAGACCCTTCCTTCCTTCCCTCCACCCTCCCCCCTCCCCCGATTTGATTGGTCTGTTTGACCAAAGAGGAAGAACTCTTTGTTAACTGGTGTTCACAAACTCCTATCTGACTGTCTTATTTCTTTGACAACATGCCAATCGTAGCAATAGTTCAGGGAAAACAGGCCACGAAATGGGAGAGAAAACTGGCACGAGAGCATGGGTTTGTGCCAAAATATGCTGATGAATTGGACATGAAAGTAAATGGTGTTGGAAGAACTCTTTTTTTTTTTTTTTTTTTTTCTCTGTCGTTAACAGCAGGTTAAGGTACACCTCTGGTAAACTTCACCCTCTGCTCTATGATGGCATGGGGGGAAACCTCACCTGTCTGCTTTTGGAAACATCAGGGACATTTCTAAATACTCTTCACAGAGAATGCTGACACTTTGTTGAAAAGTACACCGACAGCAGTAACAAAGGTAGACAGGTCTGCTGGGGGTGTGGATGGAAGTGGTAGCACTGCTGACCATGCCTGCGATTCCAGTCTCTCTTCATTCTCCTGTCACATACTTTCACAGCCCTTGTGTGTGTTAGCCATTTTTTTTCCATTAATACTTAATTGAAAAAAAAAAAAAGTAGTTCATCTTCTTCAGATGTGAATGGTTTAAGTGAAACGTAGGGACAACAAAGATATAACAATATGTGGGCTTCATCAGCAGGCTACTGCTTTTTTACTTCTCACCATCAAGAACAAGATGATCCGGGGGGTCTGTCCCAGGCCAAACAGTGAATTAGAAAAAGACTAGGAAAACAGGGTGGAGGGTTGGGGGTGAGAGGCACCCTTACCTACTATTGTAAGAAATGATGTCAGCTGGCCACAGCTGTGTGCAGGTGTTCATTCCAGACCCATGTTGGGAAGAGGGGGTATTGCCCTCCGGGACGTGGTGCTTGTTAGAGCAGAGCTGTTGTAGGTGGTGAGTCTGTGTCTGACAGGGACAGGGACTGCGTGGGTCTTGGTCATGGCAACCTTACCATGGAGGATGTTATGCAGCTTGGCCAGTCCTCCTGTCTTTCTTTGATGTTGACAGAAAAGACTGTCGCTGTGTGTGTGTGTGTGTCTCTCTCTCTCTTTTGCTCTCTTTCTCTCTCTCTCTCTCTTCTTTTTTGCTGTCTCTCTCTTGCTCTTACTTTCTGTCTCTTTCCCTCTTGCTCTTGCTTTTCCTCTGTCTCTGTCTGGCACTGGCTTTCTCTCTGTCAATGTGTGTCTCTCTCTTTCTTTCTTTCTTTTTTTTTCTCTCTCTCTGAAAATGTTTGCACGTGTGTATGTTCACTTTGTAATTGTGGCTGTGAGTCTGGGGCAAAAAATCCCTGGGACTGGAACCCACAATCTCGGGTCACATCCCTTAAGGCTTGACATAGCACCATGCGCCTGTTGTCTTTTGTTGACTTCCCTCTGGATGCTGTTGTTGAGGACATGCGAAAACTGTACACATGTTCCTCAGAACACAGGTGGCAGAGAGGATGTCTTCCTCAGCATCCTGTAGCTCTGGCTCAGTTTGCCTGATGTGAAAGTCGTTCGCAAAAAAATTGAAGGCAGTATATGACAGAAAATTGTAAAACTTTTAAACAAACAAACAAACAAAAGCCTAAAAGACCTGAAGGGAATTGTAAAACCCTTGAAAAAAGCAATCTTTGTACAGCTACATACACACGCATGCACGCATGCACACACACACACGCACACACACACATATATGCACACACACACACACGCGTGCGTGCATGCACACATGCACACACACACACACACATACAAGTAAACGAATAAACCAAGCACACAGGTGTGATGTTAAGACATTATCCCCGAAAAACAGACTGTAGCTCTCTTGATGGTGGGATCAGGGAACAGCCCTGTAACACACATAACATACCACCAGCAGTGAACCTCCTAGTGCTCACCAAGGAAGAAGGAGAGAAGAAGAAGAGGAAATGTTGCTGACAGATCAGGGTGAATGATTGCAGAACAAATGTGCAGTGCTACAGAAAACCACAGAAATTTCTGGAATGTTGATTTTAATGCATACATTGGTTTTTGTTTTTTTTTTTATTTCCCTGCTCTGTCCTGTCCCAAGTTGACCAAAGAGAAACAGAACAAGGTAATTCCGCTGCCTTCCGCCTGTCCCTCTCTACCCCACGTTCCATCCAGGTTTCATTCACCCTGCCGGTTCTTTATTTTCCTTTACACTGTCCCTCTCTCCATTTTTTCCAACCAGTTCACCTTTAGTCACTCTTTTCTTCGTTACTGTACCTTTGTTTTGCACTCATGACAAGAGGGAGAGAGAGAGTGAGCGAGCGTGCGCAAGAGAGGAGGAAAGCAGGTTTGTGTGTGTGCACACATGCATGTGTGCGTGCATGTATGTGTGCGAGAGAGAGAGAGAGAGAATCAGAAGCATGTTTAGTTGTCACAAACACCACTGCAGACACAACAAACCGGAAACCAGCAAAATGATGTGTCACATAGTCAAATGTAAGATGTACCAGCAGAAGACAGACAGGTGACAATTTTTTAAGCAAACTGATTCAGTCTGAAACCAATAATGTTGCTGGATTATTGTGTATGAAGTCTTGGCTTCGACTCGCGCCTTAGTGAATGAAAGTCATTCGTAGACTAATGTTTAATGTCATGTGACAAGGATTCTTTCCAATGCCCTTATCTGACACGTTACATAGAGAAAGTGATCTCTGTTCTGTCACCCTCAAATGTTACACATAATTTTGCTCCTTTTAATTTTTTTGTCAACAGCTCATGAATATCCATATCTTTCTGTGTGAACATCATTTGTCCTTTCATAGAAAGTTTTCATAGAGCTGTTCTGTAATTTTTATCATTATGGCTGTTGTTAAGTCCATTTTTTTCTGTTGCATGATTGTGGAAGTTTTTTAGTGTTTATTTTAGGTTTTCTGTTTTCTCCAGAGAGGAAAGGGAATGGGGGGGGGGGGGGGGGGGGGGATTCTTGTACACAGAATCCTATGCTTTGCCTGCCCTTTCCTCCCTTTCACACAAAGCTGGGCTGTGTAGATCTGTGACAAAGATTCAGACACTTGCCCACCTGCTCACAGACACACCCACACCCGCTTTTGTGTCAGGGAAGTCGGACCATGCGCCGTGGCATGCAGGTTGAGAGTCCAGGTCCATGCAGGTGACACATCAACATTTCAGAGAGAATTAAGGTCTTGCAGATTGCAGACACAGATTTTGGATACATTTGAGATGAATGGAGATGGCATAAGCAGTTTCGGGACAGAACAGAGAGGGGGATGACATCAGTTCTGAACATTATTGAGGTACATGGAGGTTGAATACCTAGGTTTCAGGAAGTTCCGGCGAGACAGGCTAAAAATGGTTTAGAGGAAATTAGAATTTAAGGCTGTTTAGTGGGGGTAAGGGGAGAATTTTCAGTACATGTAGTTGAAATCGATAGATGAGAAAAGATTGAAGATATTTGGAGATTGTGAACCGTTAAAAGTGCACAGGGCTGATTGCTTTGCATTGGAAACCTTGGACAAGCCGTTGATGTTGTGATGCATCACTGTGTGTAGGTGTGAGTGATACTGCAGTGTGGTGGAAGACGGTTTCTGTTCGTTTTGTGTGATGCTCTCTTTTCTCCGCACTGATTTCACCGGCTTTGTTGCTGCCGCTGTTTCCTGTTGCCCTTGATTGGCTCACGTTGTCACTGCCCCTGCCCCTGTCCCTGACCTCTCTGCCCTTTTCACCTTCTGATGCCTTGTGTGGATTGAGACTCTCCTCTGACCCTTCTTCAACCCATTTCCTTTTTTTTTTTTTTTCTCTTTTGTTCTTTTTTTTGGCGGGGATGGGGGTTGTGGCTGGGAAGTGGATGGGTGTTTCTATGTTATCGATGATTCACAGAATCCTCGGTTTGGTGAAGAAATCCAGAAGGTTGAAGTTTTGTCACTAGGCCCAGGTTGTTGGAGTCTTGTTGGCTATAAAATGTTTGTTGTTTTAGTTTTTGTTTTGTTTTTAGTTGAGGTAACAGATACAGGTGAAATGATGCTCCATGCCAGGTAGGGAGTGTGTGCAAAAGAAAATAACTTTTGTTTTGCGGTCCTCCACGTTCAGTCCATTGAAACAGTCTTGTGTAAACATGCTGTCACTGAAAAGCCAATCTTCTCCATGAACACACACACACACACACACACACACACACACACACACACACACACACTTACACACACACACACACACACACACACACACACACACACACACACACACACTGTGAATTTTGATCGAGTCAGCTACTAAATTCTTCTGTGCGTGCGCTGAAGTGACCTACAGGGTTCAGTCTTGATCTCCCAGAACATTCACCCCCTTCATCCTTAGGTGACTCTCCCTCCGCCCAGCACCTCCCATACACTCTCCTATCCAGGGTGTAGTGCTCAAAATGTTCACCCGCAGCATCTTTTGATGAGTCATCCTGTACCCTACACCCCCCCCCCCCCCCCCCCCCCCCCCCCCCCCGGACACCTGTATCGTCGTGTCCGCATTCCACAGGTAATTATGTTGAGATACTGATGACGGAGATGAAGCCAGTGACTGTCAACCGGTCCCTTTCCCATGAACAGCTTTTGTTGGACTGTCAGCTGTTGTCCCTGCATGCATCATTCAGGTCCTCACCACCTGATTAGTGGCTCGCCTGTAGAGAGATGTGCTCTGGTAGCTCAGCGAGTGGGGGTGTTTATCATTGAAAGATCCGGAACCCATTGACTACCTCAGGTGTTCTGTCTGAGCAGCCAGTGCCGCTGACCTCAGGTAGAGTCGCACAGATCAGAAACAGGCGTTGAAATAATTTGCAGTTGAATAATAACGAAAGTACCCTCTCAGCCTCTCTCTCTCTCTCTCTCTCTCTGTCTCTGTGCTGTGGGTAGGTTTGCTGAGTGCTCTTTCCCTATCCTGTGCCAACTCTGTAAACTCTGCTCAAGTCCCCAGGCTCACAGAGACCTGTGTGATTCACATATCCTCTGCGTGTCCCTCCTGTCTGTCGCCGACAGTCCTGGTAGTCCGTCAGTCCTGTCACGATCCACTCCGCCGAGCCGTTGTCTGTACACTGTACTGTTGTCTGTACACTCTGTGCTGTTTTCTGTGTGTTCTGCAGGACATCAAACAACAGGTGAACAGCCAGTGTCAGGTTCTTGTAGTGTATGAATCAGCAGCCCACCAGTCGCTTTGCTTTGAGAGTTGAGCCACTTTCAGATTCATGCCAGGCAGGAGGGCCATTATGGAATAGGCTTGCTTGAGAACGAGGTCAGAATAGCGGTGGAGGGGCGTGATCGTAACGTGCACATGCTGGCTTTGGTTTTGCGGTAGATATTGGAGAGCTTGTTTTCAGATAGATGATTTTTGTGTGGTATAGAGAGACAGAAGTGTAGATTTTTTTTTCCCTCGATCGTTTTCACAAAAGTTGTTTGTTTTGTTGAGGGAATGAGAATGAGTTGAAACACATGCTGGATAGGTTTTGCATGTGGCAGGGCAAAACACTTTGTAGGCCATGAGACGAAAGCATTTTGTATGTGATCAGACAGAAAATGTTGAGTAGGTCATGAGACAGGGACATTTTGTAAGGTTCTGAGAGAAGCCATTGTGTAGGTCATCCGATAAAGCGTTTTGTATGTGATCAGACAGAAAGTGTTGAGTAGGTCCTGAGACAGGGACATTGTGTTGGTCATCCCATAAAACATTTTGTTGGTTATCTGAGAAAGTATTTTGTAGATCATTAGACAAGGTTTTTTGGTAGGTTATTCGACAGAAAAAAAAACCGTACCTGTGTCTCTTTATATTTTACGACACCCCCACACCCCCTTCCGACCCCCTACCCTGAAAACTTCTGCAGGCAACACTGATTTTGTATGTCATCAGACAAAGAAAGGATTTTGTGTTTTATCAGACAAATGAAGCATTGTGTATGTCATTGGACAAAGAAAGCATTTTGTAGGTCATCAAAAGACAAGAGAATTTTGTAAAGCGTAAACACGTTAGTTTGTGACAAAGAAGGATTTTGTAGTTTATGAGACGGAGAAAGCAGTTTGTAGCTTGTGTATAGAATGTGGTTTGTAGTTCATGTGGTAGATGTTGTTAAGTTAATCAAAATGGCAGCACAATGAGACTATTAAGTTTGCTTCTTTATTTTGTGTATATGAAGGGAAGAGAGAGAATTGAGTTGTGCATAAACACTGTTATGAAAAGATAAAAAGGCATGAAAGATGTTGAAACTGACTTGCTCTTAATTTGTTTATCATGTAAATCTATTTGTATTTGTTACAATTGATGGTTTCAGATGTGGTGGTTCAGTTGGGTTTTTTTTTATTATATGGCTACTTGATTAATGTATTTCACTTTTCTTTTTTTTTAACCAGTCTTCTGATGTTGTAAGTTACTGTTTATGCAGAGGGGGGAGATAACATGGTTTCTTCAAAAATTCCCTTTCATATGTAGATTTATTTATTTGTTTTTTTGACTCATGTAAACAAAGCGAGTTTGTGTAATCATCATGGTGCGTGTGTGTGTGCACGCGTGCACTGACAGGCGCATGGTATACTTCAACATTGACGTTTTCTCCACAGTAACAAGTGCTAGTGTAAACAGACTCTGCAGAATGATGAATATCCAGGAAAGCTATGCAGCCATCCCTTTCATGAAGAAGTCACTGAGTGGTTAAAAACCTGTAAAACTTCCAGTTGATCATTTCAAGGTTATAACATTGTCCTGTTTACATGTAACTTGTGATCTGCTACAATTATGGATTATTATACAGGCAAAAGATAATGTTTGTTGATATTTTAGCAAACATTGTAACAAATGTAAAGTTACAATTTTATCAAGTGCAGTTTCTTCCGAGTAGAAGTGTAGATATAAGTAAGTGTATTACTGATTGTGGAAGGAAGATAGGGTACGTGTAATTGTAATTTTTCTGAATGAGGATAAATATATCTAAATAAAGTGAACCAAGCAAGCAAGCTTTGGAACAAGTCTGTGAGTCTAGAAAAGGGAATGGAGCGTACAGCATCTCCTGGAACACGCTGGTAGCATACATACCTTGTTCACTCCTGACCCCTAACTGAGAAGACGTGGTGGTCTGCCCCCAACCCCCTCCCCCACCCCCATTTCTCCTTATCTGCCGCTCTTATCATCCCTCCATTCCAGTGTGCACCAACTCTGTGCATGGGCTTCGACTGTCTCAAATGGGGCGGTACTCAGTAGTTGTTTGAACGCAGCAGACTTTTTATCATGGGAACAAAATCTGCATGCCTGTTTCCTCTTCTTCTGTCTCACCCTGTGCTTGCCCCCTCATCCTTCTGTGGTGTGTATGCATTACACGTGAGTCAGAATAGGTAAATTTTCTCTTTTTCTTTAGATTTTGTGTGTGTGTGTGTGTGTGTGTGTGTGTGTGTGTGTGTATTACATTCCCTTCAGTTTTATTTGATGTTTTATCCCTTCCATCACCTGATGTGGAGTGAAGTTGGTTTGTTGTTGTTACTTGGTGTGCTTCCTGATGCTCTGGGTTGTCGTCACATGCTTGCCTACTTATGCTGTGTACTGATGGGGAAAATGTGCAGCACGGAGGAAGATGAGATGAGGAGGAGGTAGTGGGAGCGTTGTTGGTGATATATATGTATCTCTGAGGGGTTTGCTTGGTAGTCTGTTTCTTTCTTTTCTTTTTTTTTTTTTTTTTTTTTTTTTTTTTTTGTTCATGTGTTTATTGCAGCATGTTTATTTCTTATTTGCTTTTCTTTTAATTTATACGGATTGATTGATCATTTATGGTTAAGATAAGGGTTATCTTTGTCTTGTTGGTAAGATACAGTCTGTCTTCCTGTCTGTCTGTCTGTCTCTATCTTGTCTGTCTGTCTGTCTTTCGTTCTCTCTCTCTGTCTCTCTCTCTCTCTCTCTCTCTCTTGCTCAGTCTTGTCTGTCTGTGTCTCTCTCTCTCTCTCTGTCTCTCCATGATGAATTCTATGTGGAGTGTACTTAGTTTTGTTATTATGGTAATGCAGTGGTCCTTTCAGACAAGGGTTATGCCAAATTTGAGTTGTCGTTTATACATGTTCTCTCTCTCTCTCTCTCCCCCCCCCCCCCCCCCCCCCCCCCCCACCCCCCCTCCACCCCCCCTCTCTCTCTCTCTTTTGATCGGTCTCTTCACCCCATACTAAATCTGCACCTTTCCACCTGTCTACCTGTCTACTAATTTAGATGAGCACTCATGCTTTAGAGACTGAAAGTAACTTTAACCTGACAATTGCAAAGCTGAATATGTACACAGCTCCAGCCACCGGAAAACTAACTGCATGTTGAGCAGAGGATGAGAGGATGGGGAAGGAAGAGGCGTGTGTTGCCCACTGTCCTGATGGCTTTGTATGAACATTGCAGGCCCCGTTGTTTGTTAGTCCTGCCGATTGCAAAGGCCACAACAGGTCTGTACTGCGATAGGGAACTGTACTGAAGACAACAGGCTTTACACTTGATCTGCACTTGATTCAGTTTTGAACAAAGACTTTGTTTATTGACTTCTTCTGGAACATTTTTGTCTTTGCCTGTGAAAGATTTGCTTCATGACGAACACGTCCTCCCTTTTGAAAGACTGTTTTGTCCCCCCCCCCCAAACTCTCTTCAGTTCTTTCCCTTGAATTTCGATCACCAGTGATTGACGGTTTTCTTCCCGACAACATTTTTGTTATCTGAAGCAATATATCACCGAAAAAAAAAAAAAACGAAATAGACACATTCATCACAAAAATATTATTTTTGAAATAATGCGCAGAATGTTACGAAAAAAAAAAAAAGAACATCTGTCATGCAGAATGCAAAAATCTCAAACATTGTTGAGAGTTAAACACACTTCTCCTTTTCTGTTCATACCAGAGTGACCTAACGAAAGACCCACACACTTTGAAAATCTGGTGTTGGAATGTTTACAGAGATAGCTATTGTGAGAGATCAAAGGGTATTAGTGAGGATGAATATGTTGAAAACATTCTGTTTAGAGGCTTGATAGCATCGTACACCATCATGTTGTGCTGAAAACAGCAGTTTTTAAGTTTGTTGTAATGTTTGTGTGACGGATGTTTTTTGGGTGTGTTGGAGGAAAGGGTGGTGATGGTGGTGGTGGAGAAAATCTGTACTAAAGGAAATCAATTTTTTTTTCTCTGTAAGCTCGATGTTTTTCCATTGCAAATTGATATTTTGAAGGTAGCATAATGTACATTTATGTCTTTTTCCTAGCAAATTTCAGTCGTGTATGTATACAAATATATATATATATATATATGTGTGTGTGTGTGTGTGTGTAGATAGATAGATAGATACATAGATTAAACTGTAAAGGATGGGTTTTGGTTGATTCAAATTTGAAGTGCATTTTCTGGTGCTGTTTTTCAGTACAGAATAATGATAGGTGTTTTTTTTTTTTTTTTTGTTTGTTTTAATGTAACTGTACACCAAGTATCACATGAACATGGCAGATAAAATTCAGGCTTTAAAATTGTTCTTTTTCTTACGTACAGCAGACATGTACAAACATACAGATGAAAGAGTTGGCTACATTGTTCGTGAACTACTTCAAACACTGATGCAACCACCTGTTGTTCATTTGTATTGGGGCTGTTATGACACCTAAATTATACAGCTGTATCAAGAAAGGTTTATTTAAATTTTTTTTTTTTAATTCAGTTTTTTGGGTGGTGTTAGTATTATATCCCTTTCAATTTGTGTTTTCAGCACAACAAAGTTTAAAGAAAGCACAGTTTAAAAGCAACCAAAAAAAAAAAATAAATAAAATAACCGAAAGTTTGCAGCATGCATATATATGTATTCTTAAAATCTAGAAGCTTTTTGCCCAGTCGATTGAGCCTTCTGTTTACAGGCCTGTGCATGTGTGTGTGTGTGTGTGTGCCACTGTGTGTGTGTGTGTGTGTGTGCCACTGTGTGTGTGTGTGTGTGTGTGTGTGTGTGTGAAGCATCTCTGTTCAACATATTTTCTGAAAATAAAACGTAAGGGGAGACACAGCATAAAGAAAAAAAAAATGTAGTCATGAAAATAAACACATGCCACTTATACCTACAACTCCAGATTTAGATTCTCGTTCTCATTTACATTCATAATTTAGTCTGGATCTGTAAACATTGGTTGGTACAGAAGCCATCAAGAAATGAAATCTTCATATACAAAGTTTTTTTTTAGCAATAAACTCTTAAGTATTATATCCATTTTTCAGCTTGTTTAGGAAAACTTCCAGTCTAGGAGATTTTTGTTCTATATTACACTGATTTATAATATTTTAGCAAACAATACAATGAAATAAAAGACACGATTTATATAGTATTTAGCAAAGAATATAATTAAATAAAACATGTGAACCATATAGTATTTAGCAAATAAGATGATGAAATAAACACTTGATCCATATAGCATGTAGCAAATAATATGATGAAATAAAACACTGAATCCATATAATGTTTAGCAAATAATACATTGAAATGAAATACACAATCCGTCCAAAACCTGAAAGTGTTTTAACCATGTTCCCGAGGCAGCCGTAAAGACCACTGTTCTGCTTGCACACAGGCCACTCGTTTTATACCCATTCTTGTCTTTTTAAAGGTGAAGAAGCTCCGTGGTGTATTCCATGTCATGTTCCACTCACAGTGAAACATGTTATTTTAGATTGCTGGGACTTGCACGATGTGAGATATAAACACTTTACAGCCGAGTCCATGAAAACCCTGTTCAGAGATGTCCCACCTGACGTGATCTTTGAGTTTCTGAAAGAGATTAACATTTTTGCATCTGATCTAAGATTTTACGGAAGAAAGATTCTTAATGAAGTTTCTGGTACACTTTTAGAAGATGTATTTTAAAGAGATGTGTGAAAGGTTGGTGGTTTTTTTTTTGTTTTTTTTTTTTTTTTTTTTTTTTTTTTTTTTTGATGACTTGTGAGTTGATTTTAACATGGTGACAGCCCTGATATGGCCCTTGTGGGCGGGCTGGGCTATAAGCGACATTACCTTACCTTAGACAAGTTTATATAGGATTTAGCAAATAACCCATAATGTATATTTTTAGTCAACTCCAGTCACGACTGGTGACTCGCCTGCCTGCAGGTTAACCTGCGTGTGGTGTCTTCAGGTGAAGATCTCCATGCTGAACTTCCTGCACGGGCTGGTCATGGTGATGGAGCCCTCCGACTTCGTCAACACCATGGACACGCGCCTGGCCGTCTCCCGCATCATCATCAACTGGACCATGGAACCCAGGAACGTGGACGTCCGGAAGGTGGGCGACGCCCGAGTGTAGGGGCTGGAGGAGGGGGGGGGGGGGTGTGCAGGGGAGAAATGTGTGTGGAACAGTTGGTAGAGAAGATTGTGACATCATGGATGTGGGCTTGTATACCAAACAACAAAAAAAGTAGAAGCAGGGAAGTTTAAAGGTGGGAGAGAGTGGGGATGGGAGTTTAGGCGGGGAAAGGAAGTGATCTATACAGATGCCGTTTTAAAGCTGGGTCACCGCCCCAGCTGGGCAAGTACATATACTCTGTATGCTTTAACAAGCAGGGAGTTTCTCCTCCAGAGGTAGCACGGTGTAAGCAACCCAGTTCTCTGGTTACAAGCCAAAGGGAAAGAATCCTGGAACAAGCGGGAAATGATCTCCCTGATTTCTGTTATGAATCTGTTTGTGTTTGTTGTCGTTACTTACCCCCCTTTCCAGAACATGTGGAATCTGTTGGCAATCACACTGCCAGCTGATCTTCTGATGCTGCCACTGAAGTAGGAAGCAAGTGTGAATGCACCTCTGTAGTCTGCGTGGCTTTCTGAGCCGCCGGTGTGCAATCAGCAGCTCTTCAGCTGCTAAATTGTCCAGTCATATTGAACTGACAGTCGCCTGTCATCGTCACACATTGTTGCCCTTGGCATTATCTTGAAAATATTGGTTTGGTTTTTTTTAAAGGGCAAATCAAAGCAAATTCAAGATGGTAGCAAATCCAGCGAACTCATGTGGAGCATCTCGCAAATACCCTCTATGGGAACGATAGGTACGTTCAATCAAGAGAGTCGAAATAGGGCAGATTGGTAATTTTTTTTTACGTAGGGTGAAGTAGGATAGAATGATAGATGGCTGCCTTTGGAGACCAAGCCCAGTTTGAGATGGTGGATGGAAATGAAGATGGCACTACAAAAGATGATTGATTATGCGTTGAAGTCTGTTCGTTGCCAAATACCAGTTAACTTTGATATCATCTTTCATCTTCCTAATTCCAACCATCATTAGCATTTTACTCACCTGAATCTTAATTTGGTGGTGATGTTGTAAATGACTTCAGTTTTTTTTTACAAAAGTGACATGATTTTTTTTTAGGGGTAGTCATTTTTGGTGCTGTTGTCATATGTTTGACCTGTATGTGTTGTATATGTATCAATTTTTGGCCTTCATGTGATGTATATGTAGTTGTGACAGTGTTGTGAGTCATTCGATTAGTCATGTGATTTATTTCAGAGCGCCCCCAGCTGGTGCTGATTGGTCTGTTCAACCTGAATCCCCCAGAGTTCTCCCTCATGTTGGCCGCCCTGCCCAAAGCATTCCAGGTACTGTTCAAAAGCCCAAAGGAACAGGGGTCTCCATGCAGGTGTGTGAAGCCAGGGTCAGTGACTGTCAGAAACCAACGACAAGAGGACACAGAGATGAGCACTGCGTGTCAGGCATTTAAAGAAGTAGCGTTGGCTCATTTCTGCTTTTGTCCAGACATTTTTTTACGCTTGCTCAAATTTGTAGCGTGAAATAAAGGTGCAGTTATGTCTGTTATGTTGAAAAAAAAATTGCGGTGTTTAAAGTTACAGTGTGTGCTGGCTGACCAACGAAGCTCCCATTTACCATTGCAATCATAGTGCCTTAAAGGCTGGTCAGTCTTTCTCAGACACAGGTACACACACATGCACGCACACATGCACGCATACATACACACTGCACCACATCTCACGCACATAAACACACTCACACTTGCACACAGAAATTCTCTTTCGAAAGGAAAGTAAAATTTAAAATGATTTAGACATCTGAATAAGTCTGTCTAGGCACTCGCAGTCACACACTCTCATTTCGAAACTGTGCTGTCCACATGATCATGCTGGTGGAAACATTCCTTCAGGCACCGTTTCCAGTTTTCTTCTGTTCTGACATTGTGTTACTGTAGGTCTCTGTTGTTCTAGCACATGATTGTGTATCTCAGCGGAGAGAGAGTTGCCCATATTTTCTTAACACTGCAGGTGTCTCTCACGCAAGGTGGATGTCAGGGTATCTGTTAAGAAAGAAGCTGTCTAGAACCTGTCAGTGATGTCTGGAAGTCTTTGATGATGGAGCCGTTAGAGTGAGGGAAACAGAACCTTGCTGCAGATGATAGAACACACAGAACCTTTCAGGATTGTCACCTTGTAGATGATTTAAAAAAAAAAAAAAAAGGTACTTTCCTGAAAATAGAACTGGACTTTATGATGGTTGTGTACAAAGTGAAGGGACTTACGGTTGTGTACAAAATGAACCTTTATGACGGTTGTGTACAAAGTGAAGGGACTTTGATTGACGGTTGTGTACAAAATGAAGGACTTTATTGACGGTGTGTAAAAGTGAAGGGACTTTATTGACGGTTGTGTACAAAGTGAAGGGACTTTATTGACGGTTGTGTACAAAATGAAGGGACTTTATTGACGGTTGTGTACAAAATGTGAAGGGACTTATTGACGGTTGTGTACAAAGTGAAGGCACGTTGTGACCGCTGAACTATTTGACTTTCCCTAAGGCAGCTGAAAGCAGGCTAGGGTGAGAGTGTCGGCCATTCTGCCTGAATTATCTCCCTTAGTGTACAAACTGAATGGGGACAACATGTTAAGAAATGGTACAGTGTCACAGAAAAAAAATTTTCATCAGGTCATATAGGCTGGTAGGCACTGCAATATGGACAGGTACTTACCTACCAGACTGCAAGTAAAGGAAGAATGTGGATGTATTAAATTTAGGGGGAAAAAAGCAAGTACAAAGTGTTTGTAGATGAAAGACAGGTAATGGATCACAAAGTTGACAAGATAGTCAGTAGTGCCAGCAGAAAGGGAAATGAAAAAAAAGGGAGATAAACAAAGAGGAAACTGTAGGCTCGGAATTTCCAGAAGGCAAGCATACAGTTTATTTCCAGAGTCTCTGCAGTGTCTCCCGCATCCATACAGGGGTTTTCATTAGCTGATAAACATTTCGTATTGACCAAACATAAACAGTAAAATGTTGCCAGACAAGAAGCATTCAGGGGAGGGAGAGTGTGTGTATGTAGAGCGGGTTCATATCATGAGGACTCTGTGTATTATGACGCAGATGTCTGTCATGTTTGAAAGAACGTCAAGGGGTCAGTCCCTGATGTTTCAGGATGGAGCTACCAAGATTCTCCACAGTCACATGAGGTCAGCCAGCGAGTGCAACTCGACGTCCGTCCTGTCTCCGCGCAACGCCACCTCCCCCGTAGGACAGCAGAGGAGTCGTCCCCCTTCCAGGTGAGTTTAGAGATGTTCCACCTGATGCGATCTTTGAATTCTTGAGGGAGATCAACATTTTTCATTGGATCTGAGATTTTATTGTGGAAAGATTTTTAACAAAATTCAGGTGTGTTTTTAGAAGATGTATGTGTTAGAGTTGTGTGAATGAATGGCTGGTGAGATGACTTCAATGTGGTGACAGCCCTGATATGGCCCTTTGCTGTCGGCTGGGCTATAAGCAACATTACCATTACCATTGTGGCATCTCTGTCGGGTTTTTTTTGTTCATTTTTTCATTCCCCTCTCAAGGCAAGATAGCTTTAATTGGAAAAAATAAAAAGGGTGAAAACAAAACGCACATACACGTATGATCCGTCACCTTGAGGGATTGAAAGTAAAAAATAGAAAAAATCACATCAAGCTAAATCTAGTTTGAAAATCCCTCTCTCTCTCTCTCTCTCTCTCACACACACACACACACACACACACACATGTTAACCTCATTGAGATCTGTGCTGACACAGGCTTCTGTAACAGCAGTATACTGACACACACTCATAACCCAGGACAGTATAAAGGTTTATCAGTAACTAAGAGATGAGAGGTGCAAGACTCACCAGTGACGGTCAGTTCTGACGCCCATCCTGCCAGACAAAGCGTGGGCCAGCCAGAGGAGTGCGAGACGGAGAACATGAACCCCGAGGACATCTACAACTCCATCAAGAAGACCTCGGCCGACATCCAGAACCTCAGCCTGGGCACCAAGCTGGACGGCTACGACGACATCAAGAAGAAGCGGGAGTTTGCCTCGCAGGACAGCGGAATCCAGGAGCTGCGCAACGACAGCCCCGACGGCGTGGAGTCCCGGCGAGGCAACCTGCACATGTACAACCCCCAGCACTACCAGGAGGAGGTGAGAGTGCGATGGAGAGAGAGAGAGAGAGAGAGAGGAAGGAGAGGGGGGCAGAGGGTGTGGGGAACGGGGGGGGGGGGGCCTTGAATCATTCGTGTGATGTCATGTCTGTTGTTGTCACTTTTCATCATCAAATGATATCAGTTGTTCCTTTTTTTTTTTTTTTTTAACTCTTTGGAAGTAATGCAAATGGTGCCTGTAGAAATAAACCTAGAGTGATCAGAATTCTTAGACTTGGCTTGCAATTCTTTGCACAGGTATGGAAACAAAAAGTTGGAGCAGGGTGACTCCAGAGTGAGCGGATTAGTTGAGATCAATGCCAGATCAGTCGTTGAGAGGTTGATGCTGAAAGATGGCAGCATACATCAGGAAGAAAAAAAACTTAATTTGATTTTCTGAAGACGTTGTATCTGAGCTTAGTTACACTGAAAACCATCGGCAAGATAGGTAACTCCGTAATTTGAACATGGTTACCTAATTAAAAAATAATTTAAAAGAGAGAAAAGGAAAGAATGAAATGAAAATAATTTTTAAAATTCCTACGAATATATATGTTGCATATCGTAAGTTTGAAGAATGTCACATGAGCCATTACTCGGGGGAAAAAAAAATCTTCTTCTTCAGAACTTTCTTCGAATCGTTGTCTCATCATACCTGGAACCTCATCCCAGTCGAAATCTAGGTCACTCTAAGCTTCATCACCCAGCACTTTCACTAGTCTTATGCCGTAAATTCTACAAATCACAGTATCTCCATCACTAAATCTCATTATAGAACGGCAGAAATCAAGGTTAGCCATGGTGAAAAACAGCATTTCGACTTCAAAACTTTAAAAATCCGTAACTCGAGAACCACGGCACGCGCATCGACTCGCAGTTTTTTTTCCAGACGGTAGAAAATGGCTACAGGAAGAAGGAAATCACGTTCTCACGAGACTTCCCCTTCTATAGAAAACATGGCGGCGCCCATTGTTGCCACCTGTTTTACATGCGCTGGCAGGGATCAGCGTTTTGGCTGTGTGATTTCCGGTTTTGCGCTAGCGGGCGTCCTAATACCATCAGTGCACTTTATCTGTAACACAGGAATGTCAGGGTGACTGGCTCCAGGCAATTGAGGGGGTCCCTGTGGTGTGCTATTGCTTATCTGGAGAGAAAGTTCTCGTCCTTTGAGTTAAAAAAAATGGACTTGTGCATTGGAGCCTGGACACTGCATTTGATCTGTGGAATGCCATTATTGATATGCGGGTGAGGTGTCCAGCACATTAGGGATGTGTGTACACTGGCCATGTACACCGGATATATGTTCACTGCTATGATGTGGGGTGACCTGTATCCATGACAGGCGGGGACACATTGAATGTGATTGCATGCTGCATGTGGGGATGACTGTATTGATGTGCAGGGTGACTCTGCTTTTGACACGTGGGGTAGCTGTACACTGGTTTGTTGAATGGGGTGTCAGTTCATGGATATGTGGGGTGACTGTCCTTTGGACATGCGGGGGAGATGTACACTGGTCATGTGGTGGGGCGACAGTTCATTGATATGTGAGGTGACTGTCCTTTGGACATGCGGGGGAGAGCTGTACACTAGTCATGTGGGGTGACAGTTCATTGATATGTGGGGTGACTGTCCTTTGACATGCGGGGGAGCTGTACACTGGCCATGTGGAATGACAGTTCATTGATATGTGGGGTGACTGTCCTTTGGACATGCGGGGGAGCTGTACACTGGCCATGTGGGGTGACAGTCCATTGATATGCGGGGTGACTGTCCTTTGGACATGCGGGGGAGCTGTACACTAGCCATGTGGGGTGACAGTTCATTGATATGCGGGGTGACTGTCCTTTGGACATGCGGGGGAGCTGTACACTAGCCATGTGGGGTGACAATTCATGGAGTGTCTGGCCTTTGGACCAGTGGGGTGACTGACATTAACCCTCTTCAGTATGCACTTATCTGAGCTTAGTTACGCCAAAAACCATTGGCAAGGTAAGTAACTCCGTAATTTGAACATGGTTCCCCATCTAAAAAATAATTTAAAAGAGTGGAAAGGAAATAATGAAATGAAAATAATTTTTTAAATTCCTACGAATATATATGTTGCTATATCGTAAGTTGAAGAATGTCACATGAGCCATTTACTCGGGGGAAAAAAAAATCTTCTTCTTCAGAACTTTCTTCCAAATCGTTGTTCATCATACCTGGAATCTCATCCCAGTCGAAATCTAGGTCACACTAAGCTTCATTACCCAGCACTTTCACTAAGTCTTATGCCGTAAATCCTACAAAACACAGTATCTCCATCACTAAATCTCATTATAGAATGGCAGAAATCAAGGTTAGTCATGGTGGAAAAATAGCAGCATTTCGACCTCAAAACTTAAAAAATTCGTAACTCGAGAACCACGGCACGCATCGACTTGTGTTTTTTTTTGCAAACGGAAGTAAATGGCTACAGGAAGAAGGAAGTTACGTTCTCGCGAGACTTCCCTTTTCTACAAGAAACATGGCGGCGCCCATTGTTGCCACGTGTTTTACCGGGCGCTGGCAGGCGCTCAGCCTTTTGGCCATGTGATTTCCAGTCGGGCTAGCGGGCGTGCGCTTGTCAAGAGAGTTCAAGATGTGGGGATGAGAGCTCATTTATAGGCAGGGTGACTCTGCATTGGTTATGTGGGGCGGCAGTTCACTGCTATGTGGGCTGACCATAACTTGGATAGGCAGGATGACTGTTTATTGTTTATATGGAACTTGGGACCTCTTGGGGGGGGGGGGGGGGGATTACTTTGCATTGGATATGTGGGATGGCAATGCGGTGGATATGTGGGGGGAATGTACTGATGTGGGGCGGCAAAGAGAGGGGGGGGGGGGGGGGGGGAGGCGGTTGTACTGATGTGAGATGACTGTACGTTGTATTGATGTGGGGGGAGGGAGGGGGAACTGCTCAGAGATGAGTGGACTGATGTGGAGTATTTATGTCAGCAGACGGGCTGAACGGGTTTGGCAAGTCATTGCTGGCACAGGACAGCGACACAGGTCTGTAACACTCAGATCTTTTCCCCTGGTACAGTGACACAGGTCTGTAACACTCGTATGTCTTTTCCCCCTGGTACAGTGACACAGGTCTGTAACACTCAACTCTTCCCCTTGTACAGACACAGGTCTGTCTTTTCACTCCAGCTCTGTTCCCCTGGTACAGTGACACAGGTCTGTAACACTCATGTCTTTCCCCTGGTACTGGTACAGTGACACAGGTCTGCAACACTCACTCTCTTTTCCCCTGGTACAGTGACACAGGTCTGTAACACTCAGCTCTTTTTTCCCCTGGTACAGTGACACAGGTCTGTAACACCTGTGTCGTTTCCCTGGTACAGTGACACACAGGTCCACCGGCTTTTCCCTGTCAGTGGTCGCTTGCTCTCTCTCTTTTTTCTCTCTCTCTCTCTCTGTCTCTTTTCCCTCTCTCTCTCTCTCTCTCTTCCCTCTCTCTCTCTCTCTCTCTCTTTCTCTTTCTCTCTCTCTCTCTCTCTCTCTCTTCCCCCTCTCTCTGTCTCTCTCAAGACTTTGTCACAAACTTTTGACAACACTTAGAATAACACATCCAAATTTCATTTATGAAACTTTGGCACATCGCATTAGAAGTAAAGATAGCTCAGGTAAGTCGATGACTTTTTTCTGCTCCTTATGATAACTGTTGCCTGTGAAATACTGTTGGCGTTCCAGAGCCTGTCTGTCTCTCTCTCTCTCCCCTCCCTCCTGTTTTACTCCCTTTCTTATCTTTTTTCCCCCTCTCTCATTTTGTTCTTTCTGGTGTCTTTTTCTCTTTCATTCCCTCTCTCTTTTCTCTCCTCCCCTCCCCTCCTCTCTCTATTCCTTCTCTTTTCTTATTTCTTTCTTCTTCTTCCTCTCTCTGTCTGTCTGTCTCTCTCTCTCTTCTCTCTATCTCTGTTTCTCCCTCTCTCTCTCCCTCTCTCTCTCTCTCCCTCTCTGTCTCTGTCTCTCTCTCTCCCTCTCTCTCTCCTCTCTCTCTTCGCCCGACATTTTAATACCTCAGTATTGTGTCAAGTCTCTGCAATGGATGTTTGTGTTCCAGCCTCGTTCG
Organism: Conus betulinus; assembly: GCA_016801955.1. NCBI lineage: Eukaryota > Metazoa > Mollusca > Gastropoda > Neogastropoda > Conidae > Conus > Conus betulinus. The sequence goes on along the minus strand of JADBJO010001462.1, from coordinate 28,285 downwards.
AAAAGAACCGACCATGGCTGATGTGCTGAGAGAACTGTCCAACCACAATGAGAGGTAAATTGAATTAATTTTTTATATTGGGTAACCATGGTCGAATTACGGAGTTACTTCTCTTGCCATAGGTATTTGACGTAAGTAAGCGCAGGTAAGTGCATGTCGCTGAGAGATCGGTAAATCATACCAGCCGCCGTAGCAAATGGTTAGCGTCACATACTCCTGGCTGGCAGGTTGTGGGTTCGATTCCCATCAGAGTCCTGTGGGATTTTTCTGCCCCGACCGGCTCCTTCCCAGAGTTGAGTTTTCTGTGGGCTCAGTTGGGAAGACTGGGACCACACAGTCACGTTTCATCCATTTAATGGATGCGTCTCTGAGAGTGTTGCTCAAATTTCCTGAACAACACTGCAGGTGCCTGTATCTCTCGGGCCTGGTTGATGCCAGGATATTTTATGAAAGTAAGCATAGAGTACAACCCTGTCATGCAGTCTCAGACCGGAATGGAAATCTGTAGTATCATCTTCATCATCCTCACTCATATCAATCAACATATTAAAAAAAAAAAGTCTGTGCCCTACTGTCACGGTGACCTCTATTTCAGTGTGTCCTCTCCATGTCTGTTGCCTTGGTTTGACAGGGGTCACTGTTATTGGCGAGTCCATGGGGACTGTCGTTGGACGTTTTGGTGGGGCCTTCTGGAGGGAGAGCTCACTCGAGCTGGCTCTGCAACTAAGCAGTTATTGTCATCAGTAGGGGGCCTAGTAGGTGGTGTCCTGCGTATGTTGGATCGTAACAGGCACCGCTGAACACCACCAAAGTGACTCAGCAGCAATGCAGTATCTCCTCCTGTGGGTTGCCTTTTGATGACTTTACAGTGACTGCTCCTGGGGTTGCAGGAGGCTGGGCCAGGCTGTGGTTGTGGACGGGATATCGGATTGAGCAGCGTGGGTACACAGCCACTGAGGTGGCACAGAGGATAGAATAGAAAAAAAAAAAAATGTTAAATTATAAATTGATGACAACAGCAACAACAAGAAATGGTGGTGGTGTTGTGGACAGGGTGCGAGAAAGGAGGAAAATGCTGGACACGCTGCTCAAGTGGGTGAGGAACAACAGCATCAGTGAGGAACAGTGGGACGAACACTTCAAGTCCATCCTCCTCATCCTGATTGAAACCTTCAATGACACCGATGTAAGTCCATCAACACTGTGTGCAAGCTTTGGGACGTTTCCATGCATGACCACGCATCTTTCACATGACACACACACACCTCACTCATCACACACGCACCACACACACACACACACACACACACACACACACACACACAGTGATAATTCTTTCCTGAAAATTAGGGGGTCAGACTTGATATTAAAAAAAGTCGCTTTCAAATTTTCAGGGGGTCACACAAATATTTTGCGAGTCACCATTAATAACTGCTAGAAAATGTAGTGAACACACACACGCACGCACGCACACACACACACACACACACCATAATCACCAGACCCACCTGACACACACACACACACACACAGACCCACGCTGACACACACACACACCAGTATCGGTCCCCATGAAGGTGTTGCAAGTTTTCAAAGCGCTGTGTGTTCCGAAGAGTGTAACTGGTTTGCGGACTTCAGTAAAAGAGAGAAACCTCTTGAGGAGTTTGTGATGAGAAAATGTGGAAACTGTCTGAGTGATTCAGAGGCCAACACAGAAACACTATGTTGCCATCCCCACCCCAAAAAAACAGCAGGTCGCTAGATGACAGATGAGGTAAACTAAGACGTTGGATAAATTTTTCTCATTTTGTTATTAATGTTTCTAAGACATGATAGATGCAGAGGTTGACTAAAGGAAGATGTAACCGTAAATGATGAAAGAAAAAGATCGTTTGTCGGTATGGCTGAAAAAAAAAAAAGTGTGAGAATGGTGACTACAGAAGGAGATCAGATGATGATTAAAGAAGAGATTCTGTGACTGTGACACCAACTTAATTTGGTCAGAAGATAGAGGAAGAAGAACCTGACGTTATAGTTCCTGCAGCTCCCATCATGGACTGTTGGTATTCAGTGCTTGTGGAACAGCCACTTGGTTCACACATTGTCCCACATGAAGACAGCCATCCAGAGACTAGTGTGGTCATCTGTGAGTCGTGACCTGGTCTGACCATGTCCTCCCCCTTCCAGAAAACCATGCGGATGGACGCCTTGATAGTGTTCCCGCTCCATTCTGAAGAGACAGGCCGCTCGCTTCAAAGACTACGCCGAGCTGACCATCTTGAAGATCTGCGAGGCCCACAAAGACCTTCCAAAGACGTAAGTGGTTTTCCTCACTGCTGCTTTGTGTGTGTGTGTGTGTGTGTGTGTGTTTGTACACAAGAGAGAGAAGGGCGTGGGGGAAGAAAAATGAAATGTATTTTGAAAAGATGCTGTGTGGTTCACTTCTGTCTTCTTCAGAAGCTAAGGGAATTGAAGTGGCAGGAATTTAGATATCAGGCAATGATTGATCACATGAGTTTTGAAGAGTCTGTTGAAGGACTGTTTTTTTTTTTTTTCAGCACAGGCCTCTGTGTGGTCACAGCTCTGAATGGGCTATGCCTCAGCTGGGTTGTAAGAACATGACAGTAAACATGTGTTTATGTGTGGGGTGTTGACATAACAGCGGCACGAGTTTTACCCAGGCTGCAGCTATAGTTATGAGAATGTTGATGGCATGCATGTAGACACAGCCATGAATGTTATATTGAGCAAATAAAGTAACAGAATGAATGCGGTTGGTTCATTGTCGACAAAAGTTTGGTGATAAACTCGGAATAATGATGTGGTTTTGTTTGTAAAGTTTAGAACTTTGAGGTTATGCTTGTTTCACTGCAGTTCTGCTTGTATTAAAATCTGGCTTTCAGCTTCCAAAAATGTGATGCATGTTTATGTTTTGTTATTGTGAGCAAATATACTACACGTAACATGATAGTGTACATTTGATGCACAAGTATCTCAGCTATCTTTTCCAGAGTCAAAATTAACCATATATTTAACAGCATACATGTTTAAACATTTAGTAAAACAGTTCAAGTACAACTATCTTTTCTAGAGACAAAAAGCGATCATATATTAAAAAACACATTCATATTTTTTAACGTTTAGTGTACATTTGATGTACAGCTCTCTTTTTTCAGAGACAAAAGTGACCATATATTCAACAGCATTTACGTTTTTGAACATTTTAGTGTACATTTGATGTACAGCTCTCTTTTCCAGAGACAGATTAACTGTACATCTAACAAAATGTATAGTATGCATGTCAGGTGATTATTTCCCTTGGAGACTTTCACAGTGTGTTTTGAAAGCCCAGCTGAATCTTGATTTGAAGACAAACGTCACTCCTCGGCAGAATACGGTCATCCTAGTTTTGAGCCCAACCTGCTGGAGTGAATTGTAACTTCTGCTGTTGGGGAACACCCTGAAACATTTGTCAGCACTGTCCAGGGTCTGGTTGGCATAGCGGAGAAAGCCCTTGTTTGCTTGATGGGGGCTCGGGGTTCAGTCCTCTGCTTGAGACAGGCAGGTTAAGGGAGGTCTTCTCTTCAGAGTCGGCCTGTGTGTGGGGTCTGTCCCACTCCCAGTCTGTCACAGGAGGCTTTAATTTCACATTCAGTGTGTGAGTGCATGTGCGCTTGCAAAAAAAAAAAAAAGCTTTCATGCACATGAAATCTTGTTACATCCTTTACAAAAAAAATAAGCGATGGGAAGAATTAAAACACACATACACAAAGGCACATGGACAAGCAATGGGAAGAATTGAAACACACACACACACAAATGGGAAGAATTAAAATCCACATACACAAAGACACATGGACAAGTGATGGGAAGAATTAAAACATACATACACAAAGGCACACGGACACACACACACACACACACGTTACATCCATTGTAGAAAAGTAAGAGATTTGAAGAATTAAAACACACATACACTTAGGCACACGTGTGTGCACACACACACACACACACACACACACGCACACACACACATACACACACACACATGCACACACCAAAACGTGTATACTTATGCTGACTTGGTAGGACATAATCCCCTTTGAAGGAATATGGCTGCCTCAAAGGACGAGATTAAAAATGCTCCAATTCCCAGCCAGTGGTGAACCTTGGATGTTAAACCAAGGAACGGAGTAGGGGCACCGTTTGTTCTGAAAACAAAAAATGCCAATGACTGCTTTGAATTCCTTTGCTTTGTGTTTGAAATGCATGAACAAGGTATCCGAGTGATTTGTGTGTGTGTGTGTGTGTGACATCTAACCTAATGTTTAGAAATTTCATTCTGTTGTGTGTTTGCGTTCAGAGTTTGAACACAACTGTGTGCTGACATGATAATGCACTGAAAGTTTAAAACAGACTATACATTATGATCTTTTCTGCTTTGTGTTAGTATTATTGCAAGCAATTTTTTTCCGGGGGGGGGGGGGGGGGGGGGGGGGGGCAAAGAGAGAGAGAGGGGGGGGGGGGTATTTTGTCTGGTGCATGCCACTAACCATCTAACCAACTAACCCCCTGTCCTCCTCCCTGTCCTCTGACGCCCAAAGCCGGGGGAATTACAGGTGCAGCGGGCGGCGGAGGAGTGCGCGCTGGTGATCCCCACGGCCATCAGCCCGGAGCAGGCCCTGCCCATCCTGAACAACATCATCCACACCGCCAAGTTCCCCATCCACTGGGCCGCCATCAAGATGCAAGTGGAGGTCTGTGAGGGATGGATGGATGGGAGGGTGGGGAAGGAGGGAGGGACAGGGTCGGACGGAGGGAGGGACAGGGTTGGACAGGAGGGAGGGATAGGGTCGGACAGGAGGGAGGGACAGGGTCAGACAGGAGGGAGGGACAGGGTCGGACAGGAGGGAGGGACAGGGTCAGACAGGAGGGAGGGACAGGGTTGGACAGGAGGGAGGGACAGGGCCGGACAGGAGGGAGGGATAGGGTCGGACAGGAGGGAGGGGGACAGGGTCAGACAGGAGGGAGGGACAGGGTCGGACAGGAGGGAGGGACAGGGTCAGACAGGAGGGAGGGACAGGGCCGGACAGGAGGGAGGGACAGGGTCCGGACAGGAGGGAGGGACAGGGTTGGACAGGAGGGAGGGACAGGGTCAGTCAGGAGGGAGGGACAGGGCCGGACAGGAGGGAGGGACAGGGTTGGACAGGAGGGAGGGACAGGGCCGGACAGGAGGGAGGGACAGGGTTGTATGAGAGGGAGAGACAGGGTCGGTCAGGAGGGGGGACAGGGTATGGAGGGAGAGACAGGGTCGGACAGGAGGGAGGGGCAGGGTTGAACAGGAGGGAGGAATAGGGACAGGAGGGAGGAATAGGGTGGGACAGGTGGGAGGGAGGGTCGGACAGCTTTAAACGGACAGGAGGGAGGGCGGGTCGGTCAGGAGGGAACAGGGTCGGAGGACAAGGGAGGGACAGGGTCGGTCAGGAGAGGGGGGGGGGGGAACATTTTTAGGGTTGGTCCAAGGGGGCAGGGCTGTACAGGAGGGAGCACAAAAATATCAGACTAGTGTACTAGTTAATTAGGGAAAAGTAACTTCCCAGAAAGTGATGATGTCATTTTTGCACAATTGTGTGTGTGCTGTCATTGTTTGAATATCGCCTGACCATTTGTGTACAAACTTTTATGCCATATCTACATTTTGTACAGGAAAATAAACCTAGTCGAGTTTGGTATTAAAAGAATTGTCGGGAATTCGCCTATTCAGTTCATCTCAAGAGCACAGATATATTACGTTTTTAATGATAACCACTAATTATCAAACTAACAGCCCCACTTGTAATGGCTGCTCAGCAATGCCGCACACATTGTTGCCAGACCGGCTTTACACAGATGACATTCAGTTCGCCGAGTACAGCATGGTTAATAGGCTGGTGGGGAGCAGCCTGCAGAAAAACACCCCTTTCCCTGACCTGCATTCATGGCTTGGCCTCTGCAGCTGTAAACTCCCCTGCCTCTCAAAACTAAGTAGCTTGCTCTGAACAGCTGTGGGAGGGGTAGGGTTGGACAGGAGGGAGGGGGTAGGGTTGGACAGGAGGGAGGGACAGCATGGGAGGGACAGGGTTGCATAGAAGGGAGGGATACAGGACAGGGTTGAACTGGATGGGAGGGAGAAAGAGGGTTGGAGGGAGTGGATAGGATCGGGGGGGGGGGGGGGGGGGGGGGACAGATAAAACTGGTTGGGACAGAGAGAGAGATCTGGATGGGAGTGACGGATGGAGGATAGCACTGAGGGGAGTGGTGTCCATGCTGGTGAGTAGAGAGTAAGTCAGAGGGAGTGTGTGGAAATGACTACGTGTGTTGTGAGAGTGGGGGGGGGGGGTGTACTCTGATGGTATGTGGAGAGGACAGTGGTGGGTTCAGGAGTGTGTCGATGATGTTGAGCGGGAGGGAGGCGGTGGCGTGCTGGGGGGGGGTGTGATGAGATGGAGGGGGAGGGGGTGGAAATAAGGAAGGGTGTGTAGGGCGGGTGTGTTAGGGCCTGGCAGGGGAGTATAATGTGTTGACAGGGGAGTGTAGTGTGTTAAAAAGGGAGCGTAGTGTGTTAACATGGGATGGCAATGTGTTGACAGAGGAGCATGATGTGTTAACAGGGGGATGTAATGTGTTGGCAGGGAATGGTAATGTGTTGACCGGGGAGAGTAATAGGGGAGGGTAATGTGTTGACAGGGGAGCATAATGTGTTGACAGGGGAAAGCAGTGTGTTGACCGGGGGAGGGTAATGTGTTGGCGGGTGAGACCAACATGTTGACAGGGAAGGGTAATGTGTTGACATGGGAGCATGATGTGTTAAACAGGGGAGGGCGATGTGTTGACAGAGGAGTGAGGTGTGTTACCAGGGGAATGTGATGTGTTTCAGGTGGTGAAGTTGGTGTCGGCCGAGGGTGTTGGAACGCTCCCTGCCAAGCACAGTGCCTGGCCTGATCATGGTGGGTGACCTCCCCTCAGTCGCCCGTCTCCTCACTCCAGTGTTTCAGGGTTTTCTCACTCAGCTTTTCTCTTGCATTTTATACCACTTTTCTCTCGCCATGACCTCCACCCTCCCCCCCACACACACCTGTGCATATTACTCTCCTTTGTATCTCTCTCTCTCACTCATGCACACAGACACATACACACACTGCATACATATTTTGGGTGTGTACGAAAGTAAACCTACTGACATCAGTGTAATCCAGTGAGAGAATGGAGAAGAAAAGGAGAACATGCAAAGAACATAGACCATTTTTTGCATGGTAAGGTAAACTGGTGTTACTTACTAACCGAGCTGACTGCAAAGGGTCATACTGGGGCTGTCACCATGTTGAAGTCAACTCACAGGTCATTTGAAAAAAAAAAAAAAAAAAATTGAATATCATGGAATGAATGTTGCACTTATACACCATACACACACACACACGCAGGCGTGCACACGTTCCAAATTCCATGTAGTTTGGCGCTGGAGGTCCGATTAGAACTGTTGGGTTAATGTGTAGATCAGTCATCAGTAGTCTGCCCTTCACCTGCTGTTTCCCTGCCCACTGAGGAAATGTTGAGCACTAGGACATGCTACTTGTGGACAATGGTTGTAGCAACAGTGGCCGCCACTTGCAGAAGACGTGGACCCATGCCATTACTCAAGGTCATACTCGACACCAGCTGGAAAAAATACTTCCACATCACATGCCTGTGCCTGGAACTTGAAAGCTTGTCAGTGGGCGCCACACTTGCACCAGGCATTGTTCTCAAACAGCCTGTTCTGTTGCTCAGTACTTTTCAACTTCGCAGTATGGGAATGAAATGGAGCGTCGACCCTGACCGGCAGAATGGCAGTTGGAAGGTTAAAGCAGATGAAGGACATCAGAATGATTCAGGGGAACACGTCACATCTGCTGACTGTCTTCCCTGGACTGTCCTTTTCGGTCATGGTGTCTGGCAACTTGGATTCTGTTCCACATGGAAATTGTATTGTACTGTCGTTCTCCGGTGTTTTTCTGCCAAACATGCCCTGAATCGTTGCCCTATGCTGGCGTACAGCAGGCTGTAAGGTCTGTCGGGGTCTGTTTGGTTGTCAGTGTTGTTAGATAATGAACACCCAAGAAGTGCCATCCTGCACAGATGCATCCACGTACATACTACCCTCACACTTGTATCAGCAGTTATACACTGAACACACACAGATGCAAGACTGTGCAGCTATAGACATAGCATAGAATTTGTCAGCTGGACACTCTCAAGGCCAAATCTGTGGGTTTACTGCATTGGTCAGGTGACTGATAGATCTGTCCCCAGGTCCCATTTTCACAGACTGTTATTTGTTTGATGATTTCGTCTTTGCATTGATCTGACCGTACTACCTGCACATTGCAGCCTGGTTTACACAAGGGTTAGACAGCGAGCACAGACAGTGGTCCTGTCATTCAGAATACCCCCCACACCACCACCACTCCCCCACAACACGGACCCCTCCCTCCGGTCCCAGTCTCGTCTTACCACCCCACTGTTACTAATCCAGCCCCCCCTTCCTTTCCCCTCCCTTTGCCTCCCCTCCATGCGCTTTTCCAGTGTGTTGTGTGTGTCTCACTGTGACACTCCAGCGCCAGGTTGTGGTACAGTGTTCATAAAGCATGTGGCTTGCAGCTGACATAGATGGAGTGTGTAGAGGCCCGATGTGATTCATTTCTTCTTCCCCAGGGTTACGACGACACGCGACAGTCGGGTGAGGAAAGCGGCTGTGTTCTGTTTGGTCAACATCTACATACAGGTGGGAGAGAGTCTACGCCCTTACCTTGCCAACCTTAACAGCAGCAAGGTAAGCTGGTCTGTGTCAGGTCAAGGTGCTGACTTCTCGCATGTGCGCGCACACATGCACATGCACACACACACACACACCACGTGCACGTGCACACACACACACACAAACTTGCTCTCCTTCTCTCTCTCTCTCTCTCTCTCTCTCTCTCTCTCTCTCTCTCTCTCTCTCTCTCTCTCTCACATCTATCACAAACACATACATTACACCTGCCCCCCTCCGCCCTTCTTAAAAATTCTTTGGAAGACAAAAACAACAATTAATACTTCCTCTTCCACTGGCACCCAACTCCACCCCCCTTTATGTATGTGTGGTTTATTTTTCTTTCTTTCCTTCCTTTCTTTTTTCTTTCCCCTTCCTTCTTTCTTCACTTCAACTCACACATGTGTGCGACCCTCTTCTTTTCTCTCTGCCTGCATAGCATGGGAGGGAGGGTTAAAGGAACATTAGAGTACAGCCGAAACTATCTTCTAGGTATCAAAAAAAAGTATTATAACAAACTTAAAGTATTATAGAGTACAGCCGAAACTATCTTCTTGGTATCAGGAAAAATCCAGTGTTGGAAAAGGAACATTAAAGTATTATAGAATAGAATACAGCCAGAGCTATCTGCTAGTTATTAAAAAAAACATACAGTGTTGGAACGGAACATTAAAGTATTATAGAATACAGCCAGAGCTATCTGCTAGTTATAAAAAAAAAAAGATACAGTGTTGGAACGGAAACATTAAAGTATTATAGAATACAGCCAGAGCTTTCTTCTAGGTATCAAAAAATACAGTGCTGTAGAAGAATTAAAGTATTATAGAATACAGCCAGAGCTGTCTTCTAGGTATCAAAAAATCCAGTGTTGGAAAGGAATATTAAAGTATTATAGAATACAGCCAGAGCTGTCTTTTAGGTATAAAAAAAATTTCTCGTGCTTCCTTTTCTACGAGAAGAATATTAAAGTATTATAGAATACAGCCAGAGCTTTCTTCTAGGTATCGAAAAAAAAAAATCAGTGTTGGAAAGGAACATTAAAAGTATTATAGAATATTCTAGAATACAGCCAGAGCTTGAAGTCTTCTAGGTATAGGTATCAAAAAAATACAGTGCTGGAAAGGAATATTAAAGTATTATAGAACACAGCCAGAACTATCTTCTAGGTATCAAAAAAAAAAATGCAGTGCTGGAAAGGAAACACACTGTGTTGGAGACCACTTAAGAAGTTCAGGTTCATCCAGACTCTCCTCTTTCATCCCTGGATTGTGCAGTTTAGACTTATGAGAGCTGGCAGACATGCAGACTGCCAGTATCGGTATAACCACCATAGCTAATCATTTATTGTTTTTACTGTTGGTGAACACATTTGTGGTCTTTGTGGTCATCACACTTTTTCTTAGCTGATGATGTGTTCTGTCTGTTGCAGACCAAGCTGCTGAACCTGTACATCAAGAGAGCGCAGGAAGACTCCCGCAGTGGGATTATGTCCCCTGCTGCCTCCGACACATGACCTTACTGTTCCACACCTCCTCCTCATCATCCCCTTCATCCTCTTCTTCCTCCTTACTCTGCATTGACGCTGCCCTGCAGGGAGAGAGAGAGGAGAGATGAGGGGGAGGTGGGCAGGAAAGCGCTGCCTCATGATTGTGACATAATGAAACGCTGACAACAAAAGTAAGATGTGATGACACTTTGGAGTGGAAGAGAAACTCTGTACCGAGTTCACAGCGAGCCGCGAGGACTGAAGACTGGAAGAGCGTGTGTGTGTGTGTGTGTGTCCGGGAATGCTTGGGAATCTCCGAGGGTCCGCCTGCTGGGCTTGTTGTCAAGTCGACAAGAGTGCGGTGTGCAACTGCCAGGTGGCAGCGGTTTGTTGACATTTGTGCAAGTAACTCTGGGGACTGGTTGTGTGGATCTGAAGCCCAGGACTTTACAGCGGTGTGTGTGCATGCCTCACTTCATCGACTGTGCAGAGTGGACGGTCCCACTGAACACCGCTACATTCACCAGGGAGACGTTCAGGGAGGACTTTCAGACAAGGCTTTGCTACCATCACCTAAGGGGATATCTGGCTACAGATTTTAATGGTTTAAAAAAAAAAAAAAGGACCGTGCCTGGTCTGCAAGATGTGTGGAATGCTGGATATAAAAATGGACTCTGTCCAACATCTGAACAGTAAGACCAAACGCAGTATATGTTTAGAATTTTGGGGGTGTTTTCTTTTGCCCCCACAGCGTTTTTCTGCAGGTTGATGGGACACCCTTCCCCAGTGAAAAACCTGTGAGCTGAACACGTGCTGCGGAAGATTATCTCTGAGACACTACACTACCAGTTGAGGGAGGCAGCCTGCAATAATCACAGGACAACTTGGAGGCTTTTAACTAAAATTTCGTGCACATTTTTTGCAGTTGTAGTGAAACTCTGTCATTGTGAACGTGGAACACAGCAGTGTTGAGAAACGAGGAATGGGAAGGTCAGTCTAATGATAAAGGGACTGTCGCGAGGTCACTTCTGAATTCTCCGCTGTGCTGTGAAGAAAGGAGGGGCGTAGGTTGCTCACAAAATGCTGAATCCTTGTAGTCAGAAAGGGGGAACTGGGGAGAAAAAGGACGGGAAAGGAAGAACTGGGCACAACAGACATTTCCCAGGGCAAGGTAGGAACGGAGGAGTGGGAGGAAGCAGTCAAAGGAATTAACATGACTTCAGGAGGAGGATGCTGTTTAGCCCGTGACATTTTTTTTTTAACAGCAGATTTTTAACTCTCCATTGCTGCAGCTCTGTGCCAAGGAAACAAAGCATTTAGCAGGCGTCTTCCAGCGGTGTGGTGGATTGGGAGACGCCGGCTGGTGATCAGGGAGTGGGGTTGCTGTGTTGGCTTTCTCCTGGATATATCCTGTTGTATGTAGCTTTGTCTGTTTGTTGCCTGTCGTGTATGTGTGTGTTTTAGTCATCCCATCTGTATGCTTGAAGTGAAGTTTTGTTGTGCAGGGAAACTAAGGGATGATGGAGGAAAGTTGTTCTTTGCCCAGGATGTGTCTGTTGGTGCTGTTCTTTACTCTGATTTAATGGCTTTCTTCAGGTCAACATGATGGATGAATAAAGGCCCGTTTCTATTTGTTCCATTGCGGTAAAGATCAGGCAAAAATCACCAAGTAGAAATGAAGAGGGCATGATTCTGCGTGCCCTCATATGGATACAGCAACAATTACAGTTTGGAAAAGACGATCTGGACTGTGGCACGTAGCGACCAGTGCCATGCTGGACAGAGCAAAGGACACCGTGTCCAGACCCAGAACCATAAACAGACCTTCAGCTGTTGTGTTGGTAAAGTGAAAGAAATGTGGCTGGCCTGAGGATCTGGCAGTCTTGGGAGAAACGATACCTGCAGAACTCTGTCGGTACAGATTTCACGCTGATCGCTGTATCCTTGGTTTGGCCTGCTTTTCGGATACATTCAGAAAGAAGCGTATTCCACCAAATTTTTGTGAATTCTCCATTTCCCTTTTATTTTCTCTGGTCTTCAGATGAACAAAAAGAGTGATTCCCTTGCTGCAGTCCGTTAGCATTTCAGAATAAAACCAGGCATGATGAACAAGCCAGAGCTTAATGCATTAAGGAAAATCACAAACAGGCCTGAGTGACATGCAGTGGGTATAAACAAACTGGGGGGATTTCTGGTCGGCCGGATACAGTGTGAAAGGGTTGACTGCTACCTAGCAGTGAGAGACTAGCCTGCTTGTGAGGCAGACAGACCAGTGACTACATATTGCCGTCTGCCGTGTCCTCTGTGATGTGGCACAGTCTGTGCCAAAAGTCATCACACACAGACCCACTTCCGCAGAGTTTGGTTTTTCAAGGGGTTTAGGCTGTATTTCCCCCAGCATGTGGCATGGTCGGCCCTGTTGGTTACTTTAAGAGTCGGACTCTTGTACCCAAGTCTGTGGCTCAGTCCCAGTTCTAGACATCCAGGTCGAAGAAATGTCCTGTACAGAGCTAACCTTGTTGCAGACTTCATACCCTCCTTGAAACTCGGATGAGACCTGTGAAGGTCGAGTGTCTGAACACTGACATGCAATGATATTGCGTGCACGCTAAATCCCATACCACCTGTGACATAAGAGCAAGCCATTGTGTGCTGATGCGACGGATGACAAGGAACCAAAACAAGTGCAGCAAAACCTGTGCACGTTGGTGGTGTGTCCAGACGTCTCCCTGAAGGTGGAATGTGGATACCTGAATGGTGGGATCGGAAACAATGGTATACGCAAAATCTCACCAAACAGTGGCGAGTCCAGCTGAGGAGCAAAGCGATGAGAGAGAGGGAAGGGGCTGCATGTGCTCCAGTCCTGGGTGCTGATGAGCATCGGTTTCATTCAAGGCTGTAGTGCGTTGATGGACGAAGGGATGGTGGGGGGATAGAGACACACACCTGGCAAAGAACAACAGTGTGGTCTGGTTATAGTTGCAGATGGCAGGCACAGTGTCTGATGTTCATTTCAGCTGTAAATGCAATTTAGCAAGAAAATTTTCTTCAGCAAGAACTTGGATCATTCAACGTTTTGCTGGGGCTTTTTTTTTTTTTTTTTTTTTTTTTTTTTCCATGTTTGATTCACAGAACTGTTCTGTCAATTGTTTTTCCTATGCCACGCTATGTTGTTCAAAACAAACATCAGGAAGTTGAAAAAGCTTTTGACGCTGTTCAGCCTTTGTGTTATGATTCTGTTCTTTTTGATCATTGATGTTCATAGTCAAACTGATTACAAGGCCACCTCTGAAATGATGATGGTATTAATTAAAGGACCATTTTATAGGAATAACCAAATAAGAAAAGGTGCAAAGTCAGAATCACTAAAAAAAAAACGACACACTGATTATTTAAACATTCTTTATGAACTTTCAGAAAGAACTTGTGGAAAGGAGCCACATTATGCAGGGGCAACTTGTAAATATTTTTTCATATTTAAAAAGAAAATTGTAAGTCTAACAATTTGCCTACAAACAGAAATTTTTTTGTCGAAAACTTGAACTTCATCACAGAACACCAATTCCAGTGATTATAAATTGTCCATTTCTTTGTCAATCTTTTTTAAAAACAATAATTTTTTTTTCAGTACCACTTTATCTAAGCAGCCCATATTGTCACCAGAGTTGTCTTCTATTATTCGTTTTTCATGACAAATCATCTTGCCTGCATCATTTCTTCCGTGCGATTTGCTCCTGTGCTTTCACTGCCTATGGCCCGCAGGCAGCACCAGTCTGGCAAACATGTCGCCAAGAGGCAGTGTTTGTAGGTCAATGCAGGTAGCGTTGGGGGGGGTAGTATATACTTCACAATGTCTCTCAGCACGTCTGTGCTGTTGGTTCTTTCTCCCAGTAGCCAGGAAGATGATGGAAGTCAATGTGGACCAACATGCACATCAGTATCGATGACAGGAAAGACAAGGGATGAAAAATAAAGGTGAAGTTGAAACAGTCTCGTTTATGATTCACCACCTTTGTGAATAAAATCAACTTTGTCTTCAGTATGAGCACAATGAGTGCTGTATCAAAGGGCAGGGGGTCAAAAGGAAATCTTTCTTTTTTAACCTATTTTCAGCCAAGGTTTTTATCCCTGTGTGTCAAACGTCCTCTGATTTGCAGGGGGCAAAAAAAAATTCATTACTGTACCTCACATTTGTGGTGGTGTGGGGAAAACGGGTTGATGAAGCAAGGGTGGGTGGTCTCTACAAAGAGCAAGGAGGGGTGGCAGCGTTTGTGATCCTCTCTGGGTTTTTTTTTCACTTTTTGGACTCCTCGTGGCTTCTTCAGCTCTTCTGTAGTGTTCTCTGTTTATTACATATTTTTTTAACTCTGGTTGGGTCATTTGATGTGATTTGGCTTATTTATTTTCTTTTAAGGGTATAGTGGGGGTGTGTTTTCTCATCTCTGGTGTTACTTGGTGTTGGGGGGGATGGGATGGATTGTCGTCAGTGTCTGATTACTGGTTAAGCTTGGTGTCTTCAAGTAAGGCTGTTGTCATTCTAATCATGGATGGAACTGGGTGTTGAAGGTGGTGGGGTGCAGATGATGGGGTGGTCATCAGTCTAATCACTGGTGGAATGGGGTGTTAGGGATGGAAGGGTGGTCGTCTGTCTAATCACTGGTGGAACGGGGGTGTTATGGAAGGGTGGTCGTCTGTCTAATCACTGGTGGAATGGGTGTGTTAGGGATGGAAGGGTGTTATGGGATCACTGGTGGAACGGGGTGTTATGGGTGGTCGTCAGTCTGTCTAATCGTTGATGGAACAGGGTGTTATGGGATGGTGGGGTGGTCATCAGAAGTGAGTTTTAGGGGTGGAGGGGTGGCCGTCACTCCGTCTAATCACTGGTGAAACCGAGGTGTTAGGGGTGGTAGGGTCAGTCTGTCTGATCACTGATGGAACAAGGTGTTAAAAGGTCATCACGTCTATCAAACCAGTGGTTGAGTGGAGCGCCGAATCCAAGCAAGTTTCTACAGCCAGCCAGTTCACTTCATGATGATGATGATGATCTTGTCGCTCTTAAGAAAGAATGTTCAAAGTGTTCAGTCACTGGTCCACACTCATGTTACTCAGCTTTAATCTCTAGAAATGTTGTCAGTGTGTGTGTGTGTGTGTGTTGTTTGTGTGGTGTGGTAACTTGCTGAGGAGCTGGGTGGGGCTGATGGTGCAGCAGTGTACCTTGACGTGGCCAGTCAGTGCTGTACATTGTCACATTTCAAATCAATATCTATTTTTTCACCGAACTCTGTCACGGTTAAACAACTTTAAGGGACGTATGCCTTCAAATAAGATGTGTATCAGAAGATCCCAGTCACACTTTTCACTTTTATACACCGTAGATGGAACGTCATTTCTCGAAATCACTCTGTACCGATTGTGTAAACGTTGTCCTTTGTCGGCAGTGTTATGTCCTAATCTTCTGATGGTTCGTGTCTCCTGTTTTAACATGATCTCCATTATCATCTCACATTTATGCATGTCATTTTGACTGGCACATTCAAGGGTAAAGAGGTATGACGTTTTCTCTCCATTACTCTTTGGGAAGACATAGGAGATTTCACATGCCTCATATCAGTGGACATGTAATCATCTCGAAAGAAAACCTCTGTGAAAGGGCTCAGATGTCTTTGGTGGAAGGAAAAGAGAACAGGCTTGCTTAGTTTTACGTCTTCTGTTTCTGTATTTTTTAGTGTAACAGGTCTGAGTGTGGGTGTGTATTCTACCCACCTTCTTCCCTCCTTCCTTCCCCAGTCCTTACAGTTACATCTGTCCCCTCCTTTGTCCCCTCTGTGAAACTGCCACTACCAAAGTTTGCTTTCAGTGATGACTGGATGTTTAACATGCGTATTTATCGAGGTGTAAAGATTCTCTGTACCTACGGCTGTAATAGTCTTTGCATGCTTGTAATAAAGGACAATATTATCATGCCCTGTTTGGGAGAGGGTTTGGCACTGGTGGCTGTATTCATGGAGATGGAAGTGAACCTGAACCTTTTTTTTTCATTAACTGCACTTAACTTGGAAGGTGTCTTCCATTTGTCACTGTCACTGAATGTGTCAGACCATGGGAAAGCCGAGTGTTTTCAGGTTCAGGGTTGGGCCTTAGTCGAGGCCTCAGAGTTTCCCGTCCTTCCTGTGAACTTTGGTATGCAAGCGAGAACAAATGGGCTCACATTTTTATCACATGGTTGACTCGTCCACGAAAATTCCTGTCACATTTTAGTGGGCATCGGTGGTTTTTGTCGTCGTTGTTGGGTTGTTTTTTTTTTTTGTTTTTTTTTAATTCTTCCCACTCCATTGTGATGTTGCCTACATCTGCAGGAGATGGATTTTGTAGAAGTGGTGTTCCACACACTTACTTACGAGTCCATTCAGATCATGCTATATCTTACAGTAAAACAAAATAATTTCCCAGTATTGGAAAGTCAAAAGAATTTTTGACCAAGTCATGGAAATTGAATTAAGCTCTCCAGCAAATAGTGTTTGTTTTTTGTTTTTCTCAAGCATGCACATACATGTGTCAGTGTGCAAAAATTAACCAGCCTGTTAACAGCTGTTCTCAGTGCCGAGTTGAGAACAACAGGTACGCATTTTATGAGTGAAAACAGCTACACTTTGGTTGTGGAAATTTTCTCAAAATGGCAGGGAAAGGTCGTTTAAAAACTCACAGAATTTCGTACTGGTCATCCTGTATGGACGCTGCTAGGTCTGCCGTGGTGACTTGAGAGTGATGGACAGGAACGTCCTGTGTTGGCTCGACCAACCAGTTCTGCCAGGATCAGGTGGCTGTTGGAAATGCTGCCCCTCCTTATGGAGGTGGTCCATCCCTGCAACATCACAGAGGATCGGAACGGAAATCTGTCTATGGCAGTTTTTGTCAGTTTAGATTGTGGGGAGGGTTAGCTTGTGTGTTTTTTTTTGTTGTTGTTTTCTTATGTTGTTCTGTTGGTGTTTTTTTTTTTGGGGGGGTGGGGGGTGGTGGTGGTGAGTTGGGAGTTTTATGATGCGAGTTGTAGAAGGTTTGGAGTTGTGTGGAGTTGGATGTGTTAAGAATTCATCAATGAGTTGAGCAATACATATGTGTCAATTTTTTTTTTTTTTTTGGGGGGGGGGGGGGGGGGGGGGGGGGGGGGGGGGTTGAAGAATGTTGTGCAGTTGGAAATCTGTGTCTGTCTGTCTGTCTCTCTCTTTTTTTTTTTTTTTTATTGCGTGTCTTGAGAAGAGGTGTGCCAGACAAAATGTGTTTTCATTTAAGAATGTTGAGCAGTGGTAGATTTTTATCTTAATTGAGGTATGGTAAGCAGTAAAAGTGAGTAAGTTGAAGGATTTTGTTTGCTATTGAGGCAAGTTATCCAGAGAACGTGTGTCACAGTTGAAGATATTTGTTGTTGAAGTATGTCGAATGCTGCAAAGGGGTTTTTTTTTTTTTGTTTTTTTTTTTAGCATGTTACATAATGTCAGTTTTTTGTTGTTTGTTTGTTTTTTTTAGTTGAGCATGCTATTGATGAAAGTGTTACAGTGCAAGATTTTTGATGTTGTGGGTCAGTGGAAATGCTTCAGAGGAAGATTGTTTTGTTGAAGCGTCTTGAACAGCGGAAAGTGTGGTGAATGCTAGATGTACTTGTCATTGAGACGTATTAAGTCATTTCATTTACATACATATGTAAGAGTTCAGTTGGTGGATAGCATGGCAAATCATCATGGAATATCTTAGGCAGTAATTGCAGGCAAGCCGCTCATTCATTCAAATGGTTCCATTGCAGCTAACATCCGATACTGAGAATGAGATTGGATTATATCGTCCCTTACTAGTGCCAGTAGAGAAGCGTTACGACTTCAAGAACCAGATTTTTAATCAGCAGCTATTATTCATATGTAGGCACAAGTGTGTGAGAGAGTGTGTGCGCGTGCATGTTCTAGGCAGTTTTCCAGATCTGAAAGCAGCTGTTCCGAGAAAACACATAAACCTGGTTACACTTTGTGAAGACTGAATTAAAGCCATCATGTATAGAACTAAGGAGAAGCAGTCCACCCTTTTTCGGAAGCATGACTTCATGCATTGATGGGAAAGGCACGTTGGCGTCAAGAGAGAGGGAGGGAGGGAAAAGTGTGGTCTACCACACCACAATACCAGATACATTGTACCAGTTCATAAGCGATTGTATACTAACCAGATCTTAAGTCTGTTAAGAACAAGAATAAAGTTCTTGAACAGCTCAGAGTGCATGTGTGTGAAGCATAGGTGCGTTCGTGTGCATTGTCAAGTTCCTTAAGGTGCTGAAACCAAGTCGTCGTCCTGTTGAAAGTTTGTGGCTAGGAGTCCCCATATTGCTGATTGTCTTCAGGTGTAAGAGGGAGTTAAAAAAGACAAGACAGCAATGACAGTGTGCGATTTCTCGAAGGACATGACTCTAGAACGTGTGAATAGCATACTTTGAATGAGTATGTGAACTCCATGTTGATTTTGGTGGAAGATTCTGCATGCATGTCTTGACTCCATCAGTTTGCATGCAGTTATGTGATTTTTTTCAAACTGGAAAATCAAATATCTCATTGTTTATTGCATGCAGCCTTTGTTTGAGGATCGCATGCAATACATGATGATTTATTCATTTTCTTTTTTGATTTTTCAATTTTTTTTTTTTTTTTTTTTTAATGAATTTGGTACGATTGTCGTTTTACTTTGAACAACATGTCTCTGTGTTTGTTGTGTGGCATGTTGAACTAATTATTGTACTGTTTATTCTAATGGTCACGACACATTGGTCCATAATGATGTGTATTGTAAACGTCTTTTAACATGCTCATTGTCTGACAGAAAACTCATTTGTGCCCACTGATTACGCTTTGGATTGAGCCGATGTGTTCAGTCAAATTAAATATGTTTTAAACATGGTCCACAGAATGTTGACTTGATGTTTGTTTGAGAGAGTATGTGGTCATTCATGTGCAGATCCCCTCCCCCCCCCCCCCCCCCCCCCCCCACCAGTTCTTCCCCCTCCGCTCCCTTCTCTCTCTGCATCATACTACTGTCCACATCATATACATGCACTCTTGTCACAGATTAGAAGTACTGGTAAGAAGAATATTGTTAATAGATATATACAGCTGTTTTTCAAACCCACTCTGTGTGTGTGTGTGTGTGTGTGTGTGTGTGTGTGTTTTTTTTTTTTCCCCAGGGGTTGGAGGTGGCAGTCACCCATCTTTGTTTAGATTCCGAACTTGTTTGCCTTCTTCACTATTGACATTGAACTTGAAGTAACCTGAAGGTTAAATACATGTAAACCTACACCGTCACTGGCCTAAAAACAAGAGGCGATGTTCTGGATCTATCCTTGTCAGGATTTGTAACATACAAATACTGAAAACCAGCTGGCCTAAAGAATTGAATAATGCTTTTGTTAATTACATTCAAGTCAAGATTTTCGTTGTTTTAGGGCAAACATGGGCAAACCTACACAAACACACAAGGAGTGCGCAGTTCCTGTGAATTGTACAATGGATGCAAAATGCCCGCGTCAGTATTTTGTAAATTTTTGAAATACTGAAAAATGAACACAACCAGGGATATGTTTCTCAAAGCATATAAGCATTTTATGTATGGTTTCATAAAGCAAGTCTACAACCGTCGGCCCTGATGTGGCCCTTTGCGGTCGGCTGGGCTATAAGCAAAATTACAACAATCGCCCTGCTTCTGTCATCTATGCGTTTTCTGTGTGTACAGAGATGTTGGCTTTTTTTTTTTTTTTTTTTTTTTTTTTTTTTTTCTTTTTTTTTTTTTTTTTGCAGATTCACAAATAGCTGAAGAAGTAAATAATTCAGGATAGTAGATCTTCCATTCATTTCATAAATATGCAAATCAAGGTCAAAGACAAATGTCACATCTTGACATTAGAAGGAAAAGGATAATGAAACAACAGAATTTTCATAAATATGCAAATCAAGGTCAAGGCAAATGTATTTCTGTAGCCTTCGTTTGTTATTGTTATTGAACATAAAGATGGCAAACAGACTGAATGGGATACGTTATATAATACAGACATCTTGTACACATGATAGTCCTTGGATCTTAGTCTTGTCCTCAGAATTGGTACATGTGTTACTTGTGGCCACAACTTCAATCTGATAAATTTTGCATTCATTTGCCCTCATGTTAAGGACACCAGTACAGAACAAAAATGTAAACGGTCAAAATGACAAGAGAATATATTTTGAGGCTTCTTAGAGTTAGGCTTTGTCGCCTCTGCATAGGCATAACAAAATGGTTCCGTTCAGAGTATGGTACTCTGCTGTTTCCATAGTTCATTAGTTGTAAGTGAAGGATTCAGCATTTACAGCTTAACATCACCCTTTTCATAATATCACTCTTCTCCTGCTTCTATTGTGTGTGTGTGTGTGTGTGTGTGTGAGTGAGTGTGTATGTGTGTGTGTGTGTGTGTGTGATAGAATAGCATTTGGGGACAAATCTGTAAGTCTGGAATCAGATCTAAAATACTCACGTCACATTTTCAGGCTGTAGGACTCGCCTGTGACCCTGTCTGCTGGTACTGGTAGAACTAAAACAAACAAACAAGTAATGCAGGTGGTCATTAAAAACAAACAACAAAACAATGCTGGTAGTCATTAAAACAAAAAACAATGCTGGTAGTTCTTAAAACAAACAAACAATGCTGGTAGTTCTTAAAACAACAAACAATGCTGGTAGTTATTAAAACAAACAAACAATGCTGGTAGTTATTAAAACAAACAATGCTGGTAGTTATTAAAACAAACAAACAAATGCTTGTAGTTATTAAAACAAACAATGCTGATAGTTATTAAAACAAATAAACAATGCTGGTGGTCATTAAAACAAATAATACTGGTAGTTCTTACAACAAACAAACAATGCTGGTGGTCATTGAAACAAACAAATAATACTGGCAGTTATTAAAACAAACAAACAATGCTGGTGGTCATTGAAACAAACAAACAATGCTGGTAGTTCTTAAAACAAACAAACAATGCTGGCAGTTATTAAAACAAACAAACAATGCTGGTGGTCATTAAAACAAACAAACAATACTGGCAGTTATTAAAACAAACAAAAGCCATTCCTTTCATTTCAGTGTGTCCGCTTGGAACCACCAAGCGTGTATCTTAAAGGGCAACGTGAAAGAAAAGGAAAACCAGCTTTCAGACACAATACAGATGATCTACATTCAAAGAACAATCCAATTGTGTCTGTCTACACCCAGTCAAGTTTGGCAAATTAACATTTTTTAGGTGTCCAAATAGTATCATCGTAAGCTATGTATATATCCGTCGTATAAAAAACAAACAAAAAAAGGAACAAACGAACTGAAGCTGGTGGGCATGTGGTACGTGAATATATGACACTGACCTCGAGATGAACAAAGACATCATAGGCCTATTTTAGATTCCAGTAGCTGGGGTCTTGAAAACAAACGTGGCGTCTACCTTCATGTCTCGTACTACATCGAGGCAGAGAGTCCTTTTTGTGAATGGCAGCCGTAATCTGACGCTAATTACTCCAAAAGTTTCCTGCGTCACTTTGCTGCTTCTTACACCAACTCATCACTGTATAATGCTTGCAGACGTTTATGGCATGCTTCTGGATGGGAGTGTGTGTGTGGGAGGGTGGGGGGGGGGGTGAGTTGGGGGGAGGGATATCTATTCATGTTGATGTTGACTTCCCAGACCAGAGTTCGGGTCCTCGTCGCTTCTCTAGCTGGGCAGGTGTCCAGTGCTTGTTCTGGGTCCCGTGTGAACTGATGTTCATGCTGTGAAGTTAAAGGTCAGTCAGTGTATGGTAGTGGTCACTGGTTTTCGCTTTGTCTGTCCCAGCCCAGAATTCCCGGTGCTGGAAGGCGCCTCTACTGTGTCCCACCAACAAAACATGGCTTATACCAGGCCCGGGTATTGCAGTCAGGTAGCACTCCTTGGCCCCCACCTTCCTAGCAGCCGTCCCCACACTGGCTAGACGCAATGTAATCCATAGTGGCTGGAAGCTGTCTGTGCCGCCCAACGTCAATCTCTCACCTCGACGCCCTTCAAGAGAGATCTGCCATCTCTCTCTCTCTCTCTCTCTCTCTCTCTCTCTCTCTGCGCCCGCTGATGTGCCAACTCGCAGTGGGTGTGTGTGCGTACCACGCTTGGGTCGAAGTTGAAGGCTGAGATTTACCTTCTATTAACCTGAGGCCTTAAGCACAGTGTATACTGACAGACCGAAGTCTGCTTGTTTTTGTGTGGCAATTGTCGTTGGCAGTAGTGTTGTGTCTGGTTCCAGATGGGGGCTGTCATCGGTCGCGCTCTTTCAGCTCTGGTCCGGTTCACGTTGTAGTGTTGTTCAAATGACGGTGGGCGTTCGTCTACTTCGCTTCTTTCCCTCTCAAAAGGCCTGTCTTCAGGGCCACCAGGCGGCCTTCTTCGTGCTCGGGGTAGCGAGGGTACTGTGCTGCGTGAAACCGCCTCTAAGAGGGAGCAGGTCGAAAGTCGCTGGAGCGCTGCAAAGGCTCCCTCCTGTGGTCTATGCTACGGCCAAGAGGGCAATTTTTCAGCCCAACCCCGTGAGGGGTGCCCCCACGCCCCGATCCAAAAGCATATCCCAGGCCACAGTAACTGCAGTCAGGCAGCGCCTCAACGCCGATCGCCCCACATCTCCAGGAGTCGTCCCCTGGCAACACAGGCTAGACCCGCCATCACCCATATGGCTGGAGAAGAACTGCTGCATCGCCTGACACCGACCTGTCACATCAGTGCTCCTCAAAGGAGATCTGCCACCTCTCCCTCAGCGTTCGCGGCTATGCCACCTCGCAGGGAATTGACGACGCTCGGGTACTTCACTCCTTCCTCCGTTGTCGGGATCACATGTTCTAATTATAGACCTCGATCCGCTGGATCGGGTTTCACTTGTGGCTTTAAAGACAAGACTTGGTTGACGCTTGATCTAGGCGTGAACCCAACGCACTGAGCTGGGCTGGCCTTGTGTGCCTAGCTGACATAGCGTACACCACTAACTTAGCAGTGTGTGTGTGTGTGTGTGTGTGTGTGTGTTGGCATGCGTGTGTGTGTGAGCGTGCGTGAGCGTGTGCGTGTGTGTGTGGCATACATTTGTTTTGTTACATATTATTCACAAAACATCGGTAAGTTAAAACGTCTGTAACTCAACACCAAAACAACATACACACACAGACAATGCAATGCAAACACACACACACACACACACACACACACACACACACACACATACATACATACGGACAGACCCACATATGTACTATGTGTCCATCAAAGAGCTGGAAACGTTACAGCGCTGAAGAGTTGAAGAATGTACTGCGTTAACAAAACGCTTGAATTTAAAACAATGTCAATTATAGCTCTGAGATTCTGGACCAAACGCTTACGCTTTTTTGAATGGGCCAGCATTCTACACGAACGTCATGTTAGTTGGTTTCGGCTGTCATCGGTTGCATTCATTTCCAGCGAACGTTAAAAAACTTCGTGACCAACTCGAAAGGGACTTAAGCCTGTCTCAGTGTCTGATACTCCTTTTTTTATTCGTTACTATGGTTACAAAATAGCATAAATCCAGGATGGTGCGTAAACACTAGGAGAACGAAGCTAATCACCTGCCGCCAGTGTCATCATAAACCATTACCAATGTCCGTCTTCTCGTTTGGTGTGTAGAGTTTTGCCCCTCTCTCTCTCTCTCTCTCTCTCTCTGTGTCAGGGGGAAGTGAGCAGTCATGACTACCAGAAGACGCACTGCGCAGGCTCTGTTTGATAAGTGTCAACTGCTGCAGACTTCGTCATTAAACTGTCTTCATGTTGAGCAGACTGATACCTTAACCCTTTGACTCCCAGAACTATCTGTAATTTTTTTTTGAAAAAAACACCAACCTTACAACAACAACAAAATCGCAAAAATTCATGTATTGCTCTAAAGCATACAGAAGTATACATTTTCTTGAAGGAAAATGAATGGAGAATATAATTATCATATGTTTCATGTTGACAGGATGAGATAACTCGCAATCATGGGAAGATAACCAAGATTTTAAGAAAAAAAATAAACAATATTTTGAAGAAAACAAAACATCCATGAAAATTCAAGTCTCAATATATCATACGTGGAAATGGTACTGAAATGTGCACAAACCTATAGGACATACAACCACCAAATGCAATTATTTACTAACAAACAAAACAAAAAAAAAAAAAAAAAAAAAAAAAAAGCACACAGTGTGTTCAGGGATGCACTGAGTAATGCATGTCAATTTCGGCTAGAGATGCGACGTTTACTAGCATTTCACCCGTCATACAAAAAAAATAGCAAAAAAATTAACATAACAAGTGCTGTCAACCACTGTCACTGGCACCATACCTAACAATTTTTGCGTCACATTTTAACCATTTTTCCCCCTCTCCTATCACGTCCTCAACTACGCCCACTTCCAGCACGACCACGCCTCCTACCTGTCGATGTACTTGGTAGATCAATATCTTCATCCCGGTAATCCGAATCACTTGACTCCTTGTCAGGATGATGGACAACCGCGTCGCCTTCATTTTCTTTCACTTTCGTCATTGCTAATTTCACCTTCGTACGGCGTTTCAAACACAATTCTCACTACCTCTTTGGCAGTAAATCTTCTGGCAGCCATGTTGATCTGCTCGACTAATTTTCGCTTTACAAAACGCAAAAAAAAAAAAAAAAAAAAACCGCGTCAAAATCGACCCAAAACTTGCTGAGAAATCGCTCAACTACCACGCTGTAAGGGAGTCGCCATTTGCAAGCAAGTAAAAACAATATCATGTGACCGGTCAGATGATCTAATTATGCGATGACCCTTGAACCGCGGCTATATCCGCGGCCGGGAGTGAAAGGAGGATCACAGTTTCGGTCTGTATGTGTTCCGTTTCCTTCCGATTTTCATCCGCTTCGTGCTGAAAAGAGTCCAAAGAAAGCTGGCCACACGTATCGCCACGTTGTCCCTTTCTAGCAGTGTGGCAGTTGTGCTTGTCTTGTGAAAGCAGCGATTACGACCCTTCTGCGTCAGATACCAACGACAGTGTATCTGTTGAAGGACCAGATGACTTTGTAAAGGCCATACCATTCGACCTTACGCAGACGAGTCCACGGATGTAGCTGACACCGACTCGACCGTACTTGCCAGCAGCAATCGTGGAGATCGATTGAATTCAAGTTCTTGGTAAGTTAATGCATTATTGCTAAAGTAGTCAGATGTACAGTTTGTATGTTAGCATGTAGAAGATGGTATAGTAGTATAGTATACTTGATTAGCGTATATAGGCCGCACGATCTGTGCTTACCTCTTGATCAGGACTTTGTTGACACATCGTTTTGATTAGCGCAACTTTCGTTGGCCCAGTGTGGACTACACTTAATCTAGCAGTCTCACGGGCAACAGTATCTTCTTACAGCACCATCACCATCGGTATGTGCTCAAACAACACTGTATTATTTCTATCCACTATTTGGTTTTTTCTCGGACCATTTGGGAACCGCCAGTGCAACAGTAAGGAAAGGCTATACCCGAGGTTATCATTTTGATGATTCTTTCTTTGTATCAAGGGGACTCCAGACAAGCTGATATTGTTCTGCCCTTAGGAAGCAGCCTGTAACAGGCAGATGGATTCGGAAAATGGGAACAGGGGGAAAAAAAGTAATGATGAGGGTAGTGGGGAGGGAACGGAATAGATGGGGGGGTTGCGGGTGGTGGTGGAAGAGGGTGGCCTGAGGTGCATTGCTCTGATCAGATATTTGTCCTCCAAGGGGAGAACGCAGTAGGACATTTAGGAGTTTTAATAGTTCAGTGTCCTATGACCATGTCCTCAGGGAAAAGAAAAAAAAAAATAGTCTGATGTCATTTGAAATCAATGGATTTGATATAGGAATGTGTTTCACTGTTTTGTGTATGACCACTGTGTGACACATGTTCTTTGAGTAGAATCTCTTAACTAATGAATACTACTTTTAGATTTTGATGGCTTTCTTTTATTTTCCCCCAGCATAGCTCAACAGACATTTAGGGTTGGGGATCAAAAAGTTTAGGGTCGGTCAGGAAACCAGAAAACAAACCTTATCTTGGGCATTAATTTGGTCGCTGAACAGTGAAAAAGGATGTATTAAGCCTTATTTTCAAATTTTCAGGTGTCGATGTGGAAACTGCGCCAGTATGGGACATACTGAAGGAATGCCTGTGCTGTGCAGAGGTGGAGGAGATGGCAGCTATCCTGGCAGAAATACAGGCTGCAATGCATAACAAAACATCCCGGGTTCCAAACTGTGTGCCTTGATGTGTATGTGCTGAGGACAGGCATATTCACAGTATCGCCAGCAGTACAGAAAAAAGAACATTCAGAATGAGAACAAGTAAGAGCATGTTTTATTTTTCCAATACTTGAACAAGAGAATATTCATCAAAAAAGAACCCAGAGTTTTAGACTGTCAGTGTGACTTTCGATATAATCACATAAAATTTGTGGAAAAACGCATGTCCAAAATGTTTGCATGCAACAGTCAGTAATGCCTGGTTATGCGGTCAGCAGTCAGTAGCACCCTGTTTATGCGGGCCCCTTACATCATAAAAAACATTAGGTAAAAGTTGTAGAAGAGCCTCCCACTTCGATTTCTCGCTTCTTTCCATTTTTTTTTTTTTTTTTT
Organism: Conus betulinus; assembly: GCA_016801955.1. Taxonomy (NCBI): domain Eukaryota; kingdom Metazoa; phylum Mollusca; class Gastropoda; order Neogastropoda; family Conidae; genus Conus; species Conus betulinus. Next base: position 1,244 of record JADBJO010001462.1, on the reverse strand, counting down.
TCAAAATTGCCTTTTTCAGTATAGAAAGAGGACTTCAAGCTACAATCTTTCCATAGATTGCAGTTTTATTTGGTCCTTGTATGGAGAAGATAATTCATCTTGATTAATACTGGGAAACAGAGGGTGACACGGAAAGAGCACTACTATCAAGACTGTCAGGGAGGTGGCGCAGCTCTGTATGGGAATGGGACATTGGGAGGAGTAATCGAAAGAAATCGAGTTTTGTTAAAGCTTTGAATTATCATTCATCCAAACAATCTTTGCTTAAAAAGGTAGATGAAACACAGCTCTACCTACACTAAAAAGGCAATTTTATCGTGAGAAAAAAAAAAACGGAAAGAAGCGAGAAAATACAAGAAAAGGGTAATAAGCTTATGTATAAGTACAACTTTGCCAAACATTATTATCAGTCATTATCGGTAACATCTTTTAAAAAACTGAATGTGAACTAGCCATTTTCCTTAAGAATCAGTTACGTTGCTTTGCAATGGACAGGTAACCTGGCAACCAACTGGTCAACTGCAAGACTATAGTCAAGACTAACAAATTCTGTTTGATCAAACATCAGCAACAGCACAAAAACAGCATGTTGAAGAAGATTGGTGGGAATGCACATTTTGTGGTTACATAGTTTATTTACCCCCTTGCTCAATCTCTCTTTTCCTCATATATATGCATACACACACACACACAGTGACACACACACACATGTACACAAAGAGTTGGGGGGGGGGGGGGGGGGGATTCCAGTTCGACGAACACACACACACACACACGCTCTCACACTTCAAGCTAAAAATATGAAAAAAAAAGGGGTAAAATATATATAAAATTAAGAAAAAGGACCCCGGAACTCCACCCCCCCTAACTACAACCCAAAGTAACACAGACCCCCCCCCCCCCCCCCCCCAATTAAAACCTGTAAAAATTAGGTAAAAAAAAATAGCACCTTCTGATGGTTTACCGGAAACCCCCACCTCTGACAAGAACCCTAGAACACCCCCACCTCTGACAAGAAACCTGAATATCCCCCCCCCCCCCCCCCCCCCCCCCCCCCCCCCCCCCCCCCCCCAGAAGAAGAAGAAAAGATCATGTATTGTGGTTGGTGGCCTGTTAGGAAATCTGGTTTTTCTTATGTAACAGGACTGCGGTGTAGGGAACACTATGGTGGCAAAGGGTGTATGGGGAGGACAAAAATTACAAGCAAGACATCTACATGCCTGCCACCCCCAAGCCTGTTCATC
>JADBJO010001461.1:405000-425235 GCA_016801955.1 Conus betulinus | reverse complement strand
CGGCGACCACCCAACCAGGTGCGTCCCAGGTGGGCGGAATAAGGAAACGGACTTCCGATATGGAGGTCAGATGCGAACTAAGTTCAGGCAACTTGGGGTTGGACTGGACAAATAAGGCAGTCGCCAGACTAGGGCCCCGATGCCAACACCAGGCGGGCGGGGGTAACCGCGGCTCACTGTTACATTCACAGCAATAACCCACATTGGTACGATGACGGGTTGCATAAGGCGAATATAAGAGGCATGCGCTAGAACTATAGCCGGGGTGGGCTCCCCGACATTCAATCCTCCGTCCGTTCCAGGGTGGTAGGACTTACGGGCCATGAGATAACAGGGATGAGCTACCCAGAAGAAAACGGCGCTGAAGACGGCGGTTATTCGGGCCGCTGGACCAGCAACTAAAACCACGATATCAAGCATTTACTCCTTCCATGATGATCCAGTTCCAAAATATCTCGATGTTGCGCTCGACCTTCGGGAGACCCGCGGGTAGGGGAGGCCGGGAACCGGGCCCTACGCCTTAAAGGGGCCCACCCCAAGCTACCGGTGATCGAACAACGACATTCCGTAGGCCCATGCGACGAAAAAACGAGGCCTTATTCTTCTGCCAGTGCCAGAATACGAAACACCCAAAACATTCCACATTCTCCAATGGAATGCGGAAGGGGTCACAGAGAGAAAACTGACCTGACAGAAAGGATGCAAAAAAGAGAATACGACATTGCGTGTGTACAAAGAGACACGTTTGCTCGAAAACCATCGCTTTCAAGTGAGAGGTTACGAGACCCAAAAGATTGATCGTGAGGAGAGACACAAAAGGAGGGGTGCTGATATTTGGTGCGTAACTCGATTGCTGCACAAGAACTCAAGATTAACACCGATCAACCAGGCAGAGATCCTTAGAGTTGCCAAAGTCCTAGGAGAACACAACACCAGGACCTTCAATGTCTATTGCCCTGATCTTTCCCTCACTTTACATGGGATATACCAGACAATAACTGTGTAGTGGTGGGTGATTTCATAAGTCACTCAGTGAGATAGGGCTATCAAGAAACGGACAGAAGAGGCGAAGAAGGTGGAAGACTGGGACATTGACACCCATCTTCATTTCTTAAATGGAGGAGGAAGACGATGAACCTACCTTTACTCTAGACGCTGGATGACCACATCAACACCAGATCTGGCGTTCGCCCCCAACGACCTGTACGTCAAAACCCAAGAACGGTTCTTCAAACAACTTGGTGGAAGGGACCACAAGCCCGTCAGACTCTCCCATCAATCTCAATGAGCAGAGACACCATAGGCCAAATGCTTCCCTCGATTGGAATTACAAAAGGCAGGGGGGACTGGACTCTCTTTGAAAGCCTTACAGACACAGACACAAAGCCAATCAAACACCAGACAGAGAGACTTCAACCAGATGGTTCAATGACTTTACTATAGCCGTCTTGAAGCTGCAACAGAATCCACCCCAAGAGAGCACGGAAAGACTACAAGCCCTTCTGGACGGAAGAACTCACAGGGACTAGAAAATGTTGTTTCAGAGGCCAGAGGATCGAGCAGAAAAGCAGCCATCAGTTGAGGAACACATAGATGCTGAAAGAAGTAACAGCTAGATACAAGCTGTCCTGCACACAAGCTGCAAATAAAAGCTGGCAGGAGGAGAAGACCGATAACCTTAATCTTGACAAGGATGGCAGCAAGCTGTGGAAACTGGCAAAAGACTCTCAGCAACGAAGCAGCAGGCCAGACCACGGTAACCATAGAGGACAGTCGAACCTTCTAAGCGGAAAGAAAGCCGCAGACCACTTCATCAACATCTACGAAAAGATCAGCGATGTGGAAGTCCCCCCAGAAAATGAGAGCAGCAGTGCGCAAGGCCCAGACTGAAATTCACGTAGACGAGCCAAAGAAAGAAGTCATGACCTCAGCCTTCACTGAACGAGAGCTTGAGGAAGCTTTACAGAGCCTCAAACTAAAGAAGTCACCTGGGCCTGATGAAATCATAAATGAAATGATTTTTGCATCTTGGGACGAAGAGCAGAGAGGTCCTTCTGAAAGACGGGCTCAGTTCCACAGTGCTGGAAGGAAGCAGACATGATCCCTTTCACAAAAAAGGAAAGGACAAGTCAAGGGCAGAAAACTACAGGCCTATCAGCTTCACAAGCTGCCTAGGAAAGCTTAAGGAGAGACTCACCAACTCTACGCTAGTTGGGCACCTTGAGAGGAGTTCAGATACTGAGCCCGAAAACAGGCAGGCTTCTGTCAACACAAGTCAACAGAAGATCAGGCCGCCTTCATAACCCGAAGCATCGAGGAACGCTTTTCAGGACAAGAAGAAACGCTTGCAGTCTGGTTAGACATGGAGAGAAGCGTTCGACAAAGTATGGAAGAGGGACTCCGGCTAAAACTACGGCGATGTGGTGTGTCTGTCATGATGTACACCTGGATTAATCAGTACCTGCATAATCGCCAGCCCGGGTCAAAGTCCTTCCAGAAGGACGGTACTGAGACAGGGAGTCTCTCAGGGGAGGAGTCCGCTCACCAACCCTCATCCTCATCTTCATAGACTACATTTGTCAGAAAATTGCCAAGAGGAGTCAAATGAGGCAATTTATGCAGACCGACCTTGCGCTCTGGTGCTTCCGAAGAGTATACGACCACAGCGGAAGTACGACTCAAGCGAACTTACATGTTCAGCGAAGGACCATAGAATGCTAGTCACTGTTTAACACTAGCAAGACGACATATGCAGTTTTCAGCCTATCCAACAAGAACCAATAGGCAAAGCTGACACTGAACAGCCAGAGACTGACAGAAGAACCCCCCCCTACCTACCTCGGAGTGACCTTCGACCGCAGGCTCACTTGGAACCAGTAGATTGCCAGATGCTGTAGCAGGGCCGGCCAAGCTGAGACTGGCGATCATGAGGAAGCTCGCAGGAACAGATTGGGGGGCTGACGAACGTATCCTGAGAGAATCTATACAGGGAGAATTCGACCTGTTCTGGAGTATGGGATTTCAGCATGGGCAACAGCTGCAAAGTCCAACCTTGACCACATCAACATATCCAGAATCAAGCTCACTGTCCTCATAACTGGCGCCATGAAATCCACTCCATACAGAAAGTGGAAGAGCCACTGGACTACAGCCCCTAAAAGACAGGAAGGACACAAAGACCCTCATCCAGGCGGCAAAATGCAAAATGCACACCTCTGAATCAAAGGATGAAAGAACCCAGCAAGAGTCCGACTTTAAAGAGCCCAGCTTCATTCACCAGTCGAGAGGACTTGAACGACAAATGCCAGTCATGATGGAACATGAAGCAAAGCCTATCCCTGCATGTGCACTTCAGCCCCGTCTTGGAATAGCAAATATTCCCAACCACCGTACACCATCATTGCGGGCATGTAGCAACAAGGGAGCACAGTCCATACACCCAGAGAAAAGCCCTGGCCCATGGTGAGCACATCTGCAGTCATTACCCCAGAAGAAACTGGACCCATGTCTTTACTGATGGTTCTGCTACAGAAGCAACGAAAGATGGAGGAGCAGGACTCTTCATCCGCTACAGAGCCGGAGAAAGTTGAACTTGCAGTCCCAACCGGAAAACACTCCACCAATTTCTGAGTTTGAGCGAGAAGCCAGCTCATTGCGGCATCAGAGGCAATGAAAAACAACACACTGGCAAAAGAGGGAGCGCAGAAGGAGCAGACCGACAACCTAGTGAGCTATGATGAAGCAAAGACCATCATCAAGGCTCAGCAGCGGAAAAGTGGCAGCTTCAGCACCCAAAACACAACCCAGATGATGGCTACTTTTCTCTGCGACGACGGGAACAGGTGCAGATCTTCCGAATGAGAACTGGACACAATCGTCTGCGCCACCACATGCACACAAAACTCGGCATTGGACAGTCTGGAGAGTGCCCCTGTTTAGTCAGGGACAAATGACAGCGGAACATATCCTCCACAACTGTCCGACGCATGCTGCATCCCGAACAATACTGGCCGACACCGACAGCATTGGAGGCCAAGCGGTTACGGCACCCTGGAGGGAGCTGCGGCGGACGACTGCCTTCATCCAGGACGCTGGCTGGACATCTAAAGTAAAATAGAAGAAACGGTTTTTTTAAACGGGTTTTAGTTTGTTATGATGTGTGAATGGCGTTCCTAGCATCCCGCTGTATCTGTAACGCGAACGACCATTTACAATCATGGCTTAAAACGGAGAATTCTAAACAGAGATTTGTCTGTTTCTTCTGAGTTTTACTTTGCCTTCACTCCCCAATCAGGATAAGCGTTCTTTATTTACCCGGTACCAGCAGTATCATACTAGAACATGATTTTTTTATTTCTTAAACATCAAACAGGCTATATCTTTCCATTTAACCCACTCAACGTCTTTGCTATTAATTCTACTTTTTCACATAAAAAAAACCCTTATGCCCGCGAAATCGAAACATCAGAAATTGTCAGGTTGAGCTGGTGGTAGACTGCAAGGCCTGTGGATAGACAGGGTGGTTTTTGTTTTTCCCTGTGGGAGCCAGGATGAACAGGCGATCAGGGTTGCCCAACTCGTGAGCCAGCCCACGTACAGCTGTCCATGCGCGAAGCAGGGCATGTCCAGGTGAAGGCAGCCACCGTCAGCGATTGTCCCCTGCCCTTGTTTTGATGGACATGGCGAAGCACGTGCGCACAGGGAACTGCAGCCGCTTGAACTGGAAGGGCAGTTCGGATGGGATGTGGGGATCCTTGGCAGGAAGACATCCTCTCCTTCGGTTTTGTCCAGTCATAATGGGTGCCTCAGATGTACGTTGGGGCATCAGGCTTCTTCACGACCAGGTGTGTCCGTTGCACAGTCGAGGAGCATCCAGTTTTCTCAGCAGCATGATGGGGCCATCCCACTTTCGTCTGCAGATGGAACAGTGAATCTTGCATCGGGTTGCTGGTTTGCAGGGGCATTGTCGGGTCGTATACGATCCTGTGCTCAGGCAAGTGCGCTTTGTCCAGGGCTGTCTTGAAGCTGCTACAACAGGGTTGTGAGAGTGCACCATGGCTTTGCAGGCGCTGATGACTCTGGTTTCACACCTGGCATAACCTCGCAGCGTCTGGTAGCTTCTTTTTCACTGTCTCCCTAAAGTAAATCTGGAGAAACTGTGGCTCGTTGATGGCTGCGGCAGCAGGGACCCAATGCTGTGGTAGACCTGTCTCTGCACCTTGAATGTAGGCATGTATCCAGCAACTTTACCTCCCGTGCACATCCGAAGCTAGTCATTTGGAAAGCAGAGCTATCATTTGGAAAGCAGTTATACTTTCGTATTTTTGAAAGGACATGACTGTGGTCTGCAGAGTTCCCAAGGAGATAGGATCGAAGAGGCTCTGGCGGTTCAATCAGGGGTGGCAGTCTGACCTTGCCACTGTTGCAGCAGATTTCTGATGCCTTCCCTCTCCACTTCAGAGCATGGCATGTGGCACTCTGCTGACAAAGTGCCGATGAAAATGTCCTGTGGTTACTGTAGATGGTTGAAGCGCCTGTAATGAATGCTGATTAAGGGGCCAAGCACGTTGATTTGGGTTGGTTGTGAATACCCCCTAGCGCTCTTAGAGAGATCTGCATGCCCACTGTTCGACTTGTAATATGACGACCAGATGATTTTAAAAATCCCACAAGATACTACTGCATAACTGACTGACATTCTTGAAATCGAAGACATCCATCTCTTAATAAATCCTTTTTCTTTCCTTTTTCCATCTGTTTCTAAAAAAAGAAAAAAAAAGAAAAAAAAGGACAACCACACCACACACACACACCACACACCACCAAACACAACACACATAAAAAAAGGGTAAAGAGTTCTACAAAAGTAGGTTTGTTACGATGTCAGTCCTCGGAACAACCAAAATGAAACACTGTGTGTGCGTGTGTGTGTGTGTGTGTGTGTGTGTGTGTGTGTGTGTGGTGTGTGGGTGTGTGTGTGTGTGTGTGTGTGTGTGTGCGTGTGCGCATCCGTGCTTGTGTGCATGAGCGCTTGAGGTCCTATCCGTGCTTGGACGGCGATTGTGTGCGGTCCGTGTCCGTGTGTGTGCTTGTGTGGTGGGTGTGATGCGGTGTGTGCGTGGCTGGACACAACATCAACAAGAACAGCTCACAGGGTCAACAAGAGGAAAACAGAGCTCATGAGGATTATCACCATCGCCCACATTCCAGCCACAGTTGGAGTTGTGTTGTGATACTTCATGATGCTGTGCACTATGTCGTGTTGTGTTGTTAATTTAGTGAACGTTATCTTTATCTTTCAAATGTGAACTGTTAAAATTCTGAAGTGTTGATCTTTCACCCCAGTTTAAGGTACAAATGTAAAGTAATTATTGAGTGATCAGTTCCATAAGCAGATGATCTGTCAGCTTCTACTAAATAATTAAACTTTGTTTCAAAAATTTTGGGGGAACATCCCATCTATTTTGCTATATAAGAATCGTTCGTCATGTATATCTTCTGATATCTGAGCACAGTCCTTTCCAATTGTCAGCTAGCTCTAAACTCATCATTATTAACTCAACTTGTTTTTATAGTTTCACATTATTATGATATTTATGATTGCAGGACGTCACGGAAAGGTCCATGGCCAAATTCTAATTACCATTTTTTTTTTTTATAACATAATCGACGTCTTATCTTTTCTTCAAGATCAATATGAAACACATGTTCATTACTGTTAGGAAAACATATGCCTATGTTCAAAAATATTTTATCTCAAAAAGTGAATAACACAAATAGGTAGTTACCCTCCACTTTTTAATGTACTGTTTACACTAACATTCAGATTTCTCATTGCATGCTATCGCCACTTCCATGGGACTGGAGATGTGCTGGACAGAACAATCAACGAAAGAACAAACAGAAAATAATCACATTCAGATTTCACATGCTTCCAAACTTTGGACTACTATTGATGTCTTGCACCTGGTAAACGGAACATGCCTTTGACCGATGGTATTGAAAAGCGCCCTATCATTGACGTCGTTGTTGTTGTTGCTGTTGTCTTCTAATAATTGTTGCTGTGTATGTGCGCGCACACACACACACACACACACACACACACGCACACACAAGCACGCACACACACGCACACAACGCACCCACGCACGCACGTACACACACACACACACACACACACACACACACACACACACACACACAACGCGCGCGCATATACGCATGCATGCACGCACGCAAGCAAATATACAGGCGGACGCGCGCTCACGCACGCACGCACGCACGCACTCACACGCACAGACACGCAGGCACGCAAGCACGCTCGCACACACGCTCACTTGGTATGTCATCCCTCGTTAGGAAGAAAATTGCGTGACGTCTCTGATTTATCTGAAAGGTGTCATCATAGATCAAGTGTATGACTGTCTTGTTTTTATAGTACGATCCGCATGATGGAATTACCAATGTCTTTGTACCAAAAAAATAACATGAGAGAGAGAGAGGAGAGAGGAGAGAGGAGAGAGAGAGGGAGAGAGAGAGAGAGAGAGGAGAGAGAGAGAGAGAGAGAGAGAGAGATTCTTTACTAATATACAGTGAAAATGAACTTGATTTTAAGCGATCTCCGGATTTGCTCTTAACTATGCTCTTTCATGTTAGTGATATAAAAGAATATGACTATAAAGTGAATCTCTTAAAAAAATGTGTGATCATCGTCTCGTTCCATAATTCTTTTTTCTTTATTCCTCTGTGTTTGGTATTGTGAAAGCGTGTGCACTACAGCAGGAACTAAAGCATGAAAAACAAGGAAATGCACAACAATAAGTGGACTGTCGAAATGTAGTGTTTTCATATTTCTGAATACACTTTTATAAAGCACTAGCCGGCTACCTGGCGTTGCCCGGGTATTATAGAGAGAGAGAGAGAGAGAGAGAGAGAGAGAGAGAGAGAGAGAGAGAGAGAGAGAGAGAGAGAGAGAGAGAGACTTACAGACTGACACAGACAGAGAGAGAGAGAGAGACAGACAAACAGAGAGAGAGGCATGTACGACTACATTACTCAGTCTTCAGCCCTCGTTCAACCATTATTTCTCATGAACCGATTTCTATAAAAAATGTCGTAAAAAATAAGAAAGAACGGATTTTAAACGGGTTTTTATTTTGATAAGATGTGTTGAATGGCGTTCCTAGCATCCCTCTGTATCTGTAAACCGAACGATCATTACAATCAGGGCTTAAAACGGAGAACTCTAAAATCAGAGGATTTTTTTCAGGTTCTGCTGAATTTTTATACTTTGCCTTCAGTCCCAAGTCATGATAAAGCGTTCTGTATTTACCTTAGTTAAAAGCAATATCATACAGAACATGCTTTTGTTTTCTTTCTTAAACAGCAAAAGCAGTCTATATCTGTTCCATTTATCTCTCAAACTTCTTACATATCAAATCTACTTTTCACATAAAAATCCCTTATGCCAGCGAAATTGAAACATCAGAATATTGTCAGGTTGAGCTGGGTGCTTACTGCATTTTTGTTGTTGTTTTTCCCTGTGGAGCCAGGATGAACAGGCGATCAGGGCTGCCAACTCGTGAGCAGCCCACGTACAGCTGTCCATGCGCGAAGCAGGGCAAGTCCAGGTGAAGGCCAGCCACCGTCAGCGATTGTCCCTGGGCCTTGTTGATGGACGCCCATCCATAAGGGTTGTAAGAGTGCAGCATGGCTTGCAGGCGCTGAATGATCTCTGGTGTCACACCTGGCATAACCTCGCAGCGTCTGGTAGCTTCTTTTTCACTGTCTCCCATAAAGTAAATCTGGAGAAACTGTGGCTGGGTTGATGGCTGCGGCAGCAGGGGCCCAATGCTGTGGTAGACCTGTCCCTGCACCTTGAATGTAGGCATGTATCTAGGCAGCTTTACCTCCCGTGCACATCCGAAGCTAGTCACTTGGGAAGCAGAGTTATACTTTCGTGTGTTTGAAAGGACATGACTGGTGTCTGCAGAGTTCCCAAGGAGATAGGATCGAAGAGGCTCTGGCAGTTCAATCAGGGGTGGCAGTCTGACCTTGCCACTGTTGCAGCAGATTTCTGATGCCTTCCCTCTCCAATTCAGAGCATGGCAATGTGGGCACTCTGCTGAAAAAGTGCCGATGAAAACGTCCTTGTGGTTACTGTAGAGGGTTGAAGAGCTGTAATGAAATGCTGAGTTAAGCCAACTGATTTTTGGTTGGTTGTGATAAACTCCTAGCGCTCACACGTCTGTCATGTTCTTGTTCTATTCTAGCCTGTCTATGCTGTTGACTTTCTTGCTGTCTATTTGTTGCCTTGCGTTCTCTATCACTTTTTCGTCTACCTTCCCTCTGTTCTAAAGTTTCTTGCTCTCTACGTGCTGCTTTGCGTTCTTTGTCGCTTTTTTCGTCTACTTTCCCTCTGTCCGGTTGTCGCTTGGTGTCTACATGCTGCCTTGCGTTTTCTGTCTTTCTGTTGTCTTGCATATCTCTCTTCACTGCTTCCTTCTGATCGAGAACGTTGAACTCTGGCCATAGCAGAAGAGTGTGTGAGCCGGGTTCTCTTTTGGGCGGCATTGTCACGATTTAAAAGTTCGATTGGAAGAATAAAACATATATAAATAAAAGAAGGTTAATTCAGCCTTTTAGGCGTGTATGTTTTGATATTCAAATCTATAAAACAGAGAAGAAATTCGATAGAATCGCGATACCTGAAAACACAGACTTTTGGTATGAGCCGAAAAGTTCGTCTGCTTCGGAGTTTGTAATACTAAAAGAATAAATAATTGATTTGCGAATTAGAAATGGACGTTGACTTACCACAGATCTACACATGGTCAAGTGATAAAGAAGAATTCTGATCATTGTCAACGTTCATGACGTCATTCAGCCACAGTGACGTGTGCAGCACAGTGAACAAGCAAAGGACACCACGTCTTTCTTTTGGGATTTCTCATTTCTTGTTCGATTTTTTTTTTTTTTTTTTTTTTTTTTTTTTTAATACCTCACACCTTTCTTATGTTGTTTACATAGTTGTTGCCATGAATGACCTTCGTGAATCAGAAGTTCTTGGTTTCGTCCACAATTCAAATTAAGTTTTTGGGGTATGCGCGTTTTGTTTGACTTTTTTTCCCTTAAACATTCACGTGAATCTATTATATAACAAATCTGTTATATAAGCTGTTTGTCTGTCATGTAGTGTTCCGAAGTTCATTTTGCGTCTGTGGAAGGCAAAGTACGTCACGACGCAATGCGTCACGTGATCGCCGACCCGACGTTGTTGTTTGTAGGATACCAAGGATACCTGATACCAAATTTGGTGCCGATCGGCCTAAAACAGTGGCCGTGTAGAGTTCTGATGTCCAGTTTTGCGTCTGTGGACGCAAATTGCCTCACGTCGCAATGCATCTCGTGATCGCCGCCATCTCGCCCTGGTGAGTTTGTCGTGTAGTGTTCCGATGTCCAGTTTTGCGTCTGTGGACGCACATTGCGTCACGACACAATGGGTCACGTGATCGCCGACCCGACGTTGCTGTTTGCAGATCAGCAAGGATACTTGATACCAAATTTGGTGGCGATCGGCCCAAAACTGTGGGCGTGTATAAGCGAACAGACAGACAGAGCTTTATATGATAGATAAGGTAGATTGTACAGTAATTATCCTCTATAGAATACAACAAAGGTTGTACAGTAATGATTATTTACTGAAATAAAGATTGCATAGCAATGATCGTTCATGGGAATACACGAAAGGCTGGCTTTTTCTCCCATAAGGACTTATTCAAGCCGTTGCGTAGAGATTACGTAAAGATATTTTACGACAGTCTGAAAACATTTTGACGTCATAATTTATAGACGTGTCAGGCTTAATGCGTCATTTCACCCAAATGCAGAACGCGCATCGACCCCTGTCTCGCCCCGGTGAGTTTGTCTGTCGTGTAGTGTTCCGATGTCCAGTTTTGCGTCTGTGGACGCAAACTGCGTCACGACGCAGCGCGTCACGTGATCGCCGACCCGACGTTGCTGTTTGTAGGACAGCAAGGATACTTGATGCCAAATTTGGTGGCGATCGGCCCCAAAACTGTGGGCGTGTATAAGTGAACAGACAGACAGACAGACAAACTGAGCTTTATATAATAGATTTCAACTTGATATTTCTTACTGCATATGTCTACAGAAATATACAGATTAAACAACGACACTTCTTGAATGTCATCTTCTGTTTTCCTTCTTCTCTCCTCACTATGCGTGCCGTCACTAAACAGCTCAGTTGACAGAGCGTAACACTTCTGACCCTGATCCTGGTTTCTGTAGTTTGAGTCTCTACCAGGCCGTTTCAGTACATGGGCATTTTCCCCTCAAGGTTTTAAAACCTGTTCTGACTTTACTTCGGGAAAAGAAGTCAGAATGAAACCACGAATGATGCTCTGCACGTAAACGTACACAAAACATGTTGCATATACGAAAAGTACAAATCACCAACTTTGGAAAGATGAGGGAACTTTAGCCACGCGGTATGAAAGGACACATATACATACAACATACATCTAAGAGGGAATGAGTGAAACCCTGAGTGACTGGTACTCGACTGAATGTTGCGCCAGGAGACAACTCTCCAACTGCCTCCACCAAGGCAGGCAGCCCGTTGTGTAGACCAGGCCGTGGACTGTTAAAACGCTTCGGGCTTGTTGCAAGGTGGGGTGACCGGCAGATTTTTTTTTTTTTTTTTTTTTATAAAGTTGAAACAGCACTGTCAGTTGACATGGACAAACAATTACAGAGGCTTGATCTCTTACCAAGAATCAGCGCTATATTAGTACGCCCAGAAAGGGATAGGAATAAGATAGGAAGAAAGAATATTTCACAATATTTCTCCACATCAGATGAGTGCCAAGCTAAGTAAATGTGTACTATTCTGCAATGCTGTTATTCCTTTTAGCTTCTTTCTCCCTCTCCTTCTCTCAACAGTTCACTGAAGGATTGTTTGAGGGAGATTGTAGGATCTTGTTACATGGCTATACCAATGTCCTTGTCGATGTCCTTGTCGACGTCCTTCTCGGTTCTTTTTGCCGACTCTGAGGAAAGATCCACTTACTGTGAGGAAAGACTCACTGACCACAGGAAAAGTCTTGTTGACAATGGAGTCCAGAACAGCTCACTTGGTAGAACATCAGACTCATAATCTTGGTGATCCTGGGGTTGCGGGTTTGAATCTCCGCCGGGCTGTTTTGGTGCAGGGGGATATTTTCCCCTCATATTTAACATTTGTTCTGACTCTATTCCCCAAATAGTCCTTAGAATGAGAATATTAACCGAGGTTCCGTGTGTGAACGCACACATACTATCTTGCACACACGTGAAATCCCATCGCCATCTTTTGGAAGAGAAGGCCAGTTTGGCCATTGGTATGGATGACACGTTACACATAGCATGCGCCCTGCGTAAGAAATGGAAAGAATGAAGAAAACACTGAACTGAGTGAACGATATCGGCTGGATGGCACGGAAAACGACTTTATGAAGCGCCAGCATGCCATAGATACGTGCTGCATGGGCACGTCAGTGAAATCAACATACACTCCTTTTAGCTTGTTAAATGTACTGACTCTGTTGTAAGTGTCTTCCATTCATGTAATATTTCCTTATCTACCCTGCTTTGGACACTTTTTTTTTTCCAGTTTCATTCCTGCTTCACACTGGCTACTCGGTCATGAACAGGCTCAAATCTCCGCCTTGAAATGCACTTTGTGTGGATTTGTCTATCTCTTGTGCATCTGTTACGGATGGCGTGTGGTGTCGGTTTCTCTCTCTCTCTCATCTCTCTCTCTCCTCTCTCTGTGTGTGTTTGTGTGTGTGTGTATGTATGTGTGTGTGTGTGTGTGTGTGGTGTGTGTGTGTGTGTGTGTGCGCGCGCGCGCTCGCGTGTGTGTGTGTGTGTGTGTGTTGTTGTGTTTGTGTGTGGTGTGTGAGTGTTGCGTGTGTGTGTGTGTGTGTGTGTGTGTGTGTGTGTGTGTGTGTGTTTCCATTAAAATGTCAGCCAACCTCACTCCCCCCCCTCCCTTACCTCCACCACCAGCCAGCGCCATCCCCACCAACACCACCACACCCATCATTACTAGGGGAGGAGGAGGAGTAAGTAGATTGATGTATCAAGTGGATAGTCTCAGAAAGTGGAGAACAAGGGAAAGAGATGACAGCTGTAACTTATGTCTGAGATAAACAGTGGCAGGTATGGTAGTGTGTGTGTTAAGATGAGATTCCTGCATAAGGCGTTCCAAGTTGTCACTCTTTGATTGCTTAAGTGCCAGGACTTTGACATGGTTGATGCTGTGTTGGGCGTGGTTGAAGTGTACAGCGACTGATTTGGACCGACGGTGGCGGATGTCGGCCAAGTGTTCAGAGATGCGCGTCTCAAGTGTGCGAGATGTCTCACCTACATAGATCTTACCACACAGCTGGCAGTGGATGGCATGCACAATGTTGTGGCTCTGGCAGGAGAAGGTGCGTTTAATGGTGACTGAGCCATTGGGGGCCACGTAGAATGGTATCTGGTTTGGTGAGAGAGAGCGGCTTTTTGCAGGTGGATTTGGAGCAGTGGAAAGTACTGGGTGTCTTAGGTGTGGAGATTTTGTTCAGCTTAGAGCGCATGCGTAGGTCTTTGAGGTTTTGGTCATGTTTGAAAGTGATCATTGGTTTGGTATCAAAGGCACGTTTATGATTTTCTACTACGTGCCAGTTAGACTTCAGGATCCTGCAGATGGGCAGAGTGTGAGGATGGAAGAAAAGGCAGGCAGTGGGTCTGTCTGTCTCTTTTGCAGGCTTAGTTTCCAGACCGGATGTTCTGGATTTAGCTGCAGTGTGGCTGAGAGCATCATTAATGATGGCACTGGGGGTAGCCATGATTGGTGAAACAATCAGACATTTTGGCTGCTTGTACAGTGAAATCTTCTCCACTGGATAAGAGTCTGCGAAGGCAAAGGATTGAAGAATATGGAATGTTATCTTTGCTGGATTGCTGGTGGGAAGATGTGTAGTCCAGGTATGGAGTGCGCATCAGTGGATTTCTGGAAGACTGAGCTTTTAAGCAGTCCATCTTTGAGGGAAATAGTGATGTATCGGTGGATTTATAGAAGACTGAGGTTTTAAGCAGTCCATCTTTGAGGGAAATAGTGATGTATCGGTGGATTTATAGAAGACTGGGTTTTAAGCAGTCCATCTTTGATGTCTAGGAAGTTAACTGACTGTGAAATGGTGCAGGTCAATTTGATGTATGGATAGAAGGTCTGAGGAAAGTTGAGGAGATTGCGGAGGTCATGTTCTGGCATGGATGTGGCTCCCAGTCCATCATCTATGTATTGTTGTAGAGCTCTAGTGTTGGGCCTGTGTAAGAGGTCAGTGGGCGGTGTTCAAGGTGTCCCATAAAGAGTCAGGCATACGTTGGTCCCATTTTGGTTCCCATTGCAACACCACTGATTCGTGAGAATGTATGGTTGTTAAATGCAAAGGTATTGAGGGTGAGGGCTCAGTTTTACGAACATTTTACGAACGTCAGACTCTGGAGAGGATTCACTGAAAGACCAACTCCTGTAGAACGCTCAAAAGAAACCTGCTCCTGCTCACAGGCCAAAGGTGCTGTCTCTGACCAAGGCATTGAAGTTCTTTGTGAAAGAACAACTGTCGGTACAACATCAGAAGTAGATACAGCAGCACGACGGCGGTAAAATGTAGTTGTACGTAACTTCTTCACCTCACCAGAAGACGTTAACTGGAAACAAGACTTCAATGACTCATCGTCCTTGTCACGGTCGCTAAGCCAGACGGCCCTACCACCCCACCCACGCCTTCCACACACTAGGTCCGACAACACAGCACACTAACACAGCTTTACGATCATGCACGCTTCTTTATTCCAACATACACACCATGGCGNGCTGTCTCTGACCAAGGCATTGAAGTTCTTTGTGAAAGAACAACTGTCGGTACAACATCAGAAGTAGATACAGCAGCACGACGGCGGTAAAATGTAGTTGTACGTAACTTCTTCACCTCACCAGAAGACGTTAACTGGAAACAAGACTTCAATGACTCATCGTCCTTGTCACGGTCGCTAAGCCAGACGGCCCTACCACCCCCACCCACGCCTTCCACACACTAGGTCCGACAACACAGCACACTAACACAGCTTTACGATCATGCACGCTTCTTTATTCCAACATACACACCATGGCGCCACCACCAGCGATCACCACACCCCGTAAACCCACAATCGCACACAGGTATCCCACTTCCCCGCTGGCCCACCCTACCCTGCTACAATGACCTGGGAGACCCTAACCTATCCTAAAGCACCAGTTGAGGTATATCACAGTGATCTGGGGACACAGCGATAGACCGCACACGTGGTGGCTAACTACTAGGGACAAGGAGTAACCCAAGGGCTCTAATCTCTGAACTACTACCACCCACCCCTATCCCCAGGGCCCACCCTACTTTTTTGGCCCGGGACCACTACCACCCCGGTCGCCGCGTCCCTAAGGGAGGCAACGACAGGTACCTTATCCCGTGCTAGCCACTACGTCCCTAAAGGAGGGCAGCAGTTAACACCCCTAACCCTACTGCCTATTGCTACACCCCCTTCCTACCACAAATTGGGACAACCGTTCCTCCACTGAAGGACCCTGCCTCTCGGCGCTGTCCGTGGCCCCTCGCACGCTGACTTTTCCACGGAAGACCCTGCTCTTCGGCGCTGTCCGTGGCCTCACGAAAGACGACTCCTTCCCGCATGTGAAGTGCCATTCACAGAATCGGACTCCAAATGTAACTTGCCTGTGAAGTCGCCAGCAGCTAGACGAGCAAAAGGAGTATCAAGAACAGAACAAGCAGCACTGGAATGTTTACTGTCAGCTGAGTTCTCAAAAACAGTAAAGTTATCAACCGCAAAAGGACACTTTTCTTGGGTGGCTAAGGGTACAAACTCTACACGGGTATCTACCGGATCCCCATGGACACTTAGCAGCTACATGTCCTGTCTTCCTGCACAGAAAGCACCCAACACTGGCAGACTGATCAAAAGCCCATCCTGAGGAACTCTTACTACCAGAGGTATGATAGGCACCAGAACCACGGTAACTATTAGCACCAAAGTTGTTTCCACGACCTGCTGAGGAATTCAGGGTCTGACCAATACACTGAAATGTAGGGTACCTGTGACCTTTATCAGACTGACCACCGTATGGAGTTCTATCAGACCCCCAGCAGTTTCCATAAGCAACAGAAGCAAACAAGTTTACATCAGCTTTCCTAGAAAATACCTTAGTGGGATGAGCGCGTCTGTACGACTCAGCAGACTTGATCATGTCACCAAAAGTTTAAAACATCCTTTTCGCACAGAAAAATAGCCAAGTCCTTAGAGACACACTCGAAAAACTGTTCTCGCAAGATAAAATCCACCAGATCTTCAAAAGATTTATCAATCTTTGATGATGAAACCCAACTGTCAAACAAACGCCTACGCTCAACCGCAAAGGTTTCGAAAGGTTTGTCTGAGCTAGGCTTAGTCTTACGAAAACGCTTAAGAAAACCATCTGGAATACATTGATTTTTTTTCACCAAGCT
This sequence comes from Conus betulinus, assembly GCA_016801955.1. Taxonomy (NCBI): domain Eukaryota; kingdom Metazoa; phylum Mollusca; class Gastropoda; order Neogastropoda; family Conidae; genus Conus; species Conus betulinus. The sequence continues at coordinate 408,625 of JADBJO010001461.1, read as the reverse complement.
CTCTTTGAGAGGCTCGTATATAATACAACATTATTTTCTGCGAGACTGTGATAGAGAGTTAAAGCTGAACCCTCAAGCAATGCAGAGAGGTATGTAACCAACAAATCCTCTGACCAACCTAGGAAAAGAGCATGGGTTTCAAAAACTAAACAGATGACTATCTATGTCAGTCAGTTCTTTCTTTAATTAAAGGGGGGCAACTTGGGAAAGGTAGGACGAGGGTAGTTAGATCTAGGAAAACCATAACACTGACTGTCATTGTCCTGCTGAGGAGTCGCTTGAAACTGAATGCTTTTAATCTCCTCTATCGCCTGAATTCCTGTAGTTTCCTCCTGCTGTCGTATTTGTGTCTGCTCTCTTTTAGTTCCCCTTGCATTCGCTCGAGCTTTCGTTTAGTTATTTCTTCTTACTGCATTCTTTTGATTTTGATTTTTTCCTCTCTTTTCCATATCTTGAGCAATGCATTTATTCACACAGGCCACCAGATGTTCTTCCTTCAGACCACGTACCTTACCTCGTAAACATTAGCAAAACTTTGTCCTCGTCCATAGAGGACACAACAGGACTTTGTTCCTGGCCATCTGTGCCAAAGTGAAAATATGAAATAATGTCCTGTCAACCCGAACACAAACACTAGTGGATCAAATACAAACAATTGCTATCACAAGCAAAAAAAAAAAGTTTCAAACCTCTGGACTATATACGTATAGTCTGCTCTCTTTCAACAACTTTTTTCTCTCCCAAACTTTCGTTTGGTTTAATTCTACTACCTTTCGCTGGCTGCTTTGGGGGTGCTGTTGCATTCTTTTTCGAACCCTTGGCGGTCGGAACACCACAGAATTATGGACTGTGGTGTGTCTCTATCTGACACCAAGAGCACAGACACAATCAGCCGTGCCTCCCTGATGAGTCCGATCCAGCGGACGAAAGGCCTTGGAGCAGGCGACACATATAGATCTGTCTTCGGGAGGGATTGCGATAGTTTTCTCATGCAGCTAGTGAAGGGGTTTTTCATATTTATGATATACATTTTCCCATTTATTTCATCTTCAATTTTTTTTTCCCTCTCAATTTCTAATCTTTGCCAAATCATTACTGTAATGATGGAAGAATTGTTAACCTGCACTTGTTTTCCCCCACTACTTAATTGTTCAGCATTATACTGTTTGGTCAATCAGTGGGTGATTGCATCTCTTACGAGATCCAAGGAAAGGTTGTTCTTCTGCACAATTCTTAGCTGCTGACAATGCTTGGGTTATTGAACAGCAGAGCTGACCACTCAGACTGTTCCGTATCTTTGATCTCTCCCTTGCATCCTTAAATGGATCCTCAAGCATAGGCTCAAAGATTGTCCCTTACATTTTATACTATTTGCGTAATGTTTTTAGTTTTCAACAACTTTTTTCCTCTCCAAACTTTCGTTTTGTTTAATTCTACTACCTTTCGCTGGCTGCTTTGGGGGTGCTGTTGCATTCTTTTTCGAACCCCTTGGCGGTCGGAACACCACAGAATTATGGACTGTGGTGTGTCTCTATCTGACACCAAGAGCACAGACACAATCAGCCGTGTCCCCTGATGAGTCCGATCCAGCGGACGAAAGGCCTCGGAGCAGGCAACACATATAGATCTGTCTTCGGGAGGGATTGCGATAGTTTCCTCATGCAGCTAGTGAAGGGGTTTTTTATTTATGATATACATATTCCCATTTATTTCGTCTTCATTTTTTTTTCCCTCTCAATTTCTAATCTTTGCCAAATCATTACTGTAATGATGGAAGAATTGTTAACCTGCACTTGTTTTCCCCACTACTTAATTGTTCAGCATTATATATGTGTGTGTGTGTGTGTTCCAAAGATTTTTTTAACAAACACTAACGACAACCACTCTTTAAAAAACAAAGTTTTTATTTAATCCAACCAACAAAAGGATAGGAATAAACAGTAAAACAGGAACTAAGGGATATGGTCGAAAGAAAAACACAGTCGAGAATCAATGCTAAATAATCAGGAATAATGAAAGTGAACAGGCAGTGAACTGTCCAAGGCGCAAGTATAAATCGGGCATGGAACAGGAATAAAAACAAAATGTAATTAATGCTGTGTTTTCTTTTTCTCCAAACACTAAAGACTGCAAACAACCATTTTTGAATGGTGCAGGTCAGCCACTCATACACTCACTCATTCTAGGGAAATGAGCCCTAAGAATGCTGACGAAGCAACACAGTCCCAAAGTAAAGACAGAAACAGAAAAAAATAAGAGAGATAACTGAAGATGATAAAAATAAAGCCCACAAAAGGAAGGAAGAACTAGGCCGTCGTATTTCCAGAGACTGTACACAAGGCGATGCCCCGTTACGCTGGAGACGGAAAAGAAATTAGACACAGTCATACAACAAAAGAATACAACACAACTCAATTGCTCAAAAGGAAAGCCTGTGAGCGTGACCTATCCTTATTGGCTGGGGCAACTACAGGGGCAGAGAAACAAATCCTATCACTAAGACAATTTTGAATTTGATAGCAAAAGAAAATTTAAACCACGAAGTCACCAGATGTTACGGGTGGTGTGCAGTGCGTGTTTTTGCTGTCTAACTCTCACCTGAAGAGGATTGTATGCGTGTACGACTTTCCCCTACACGCTACCGCACCACACGAACATAGATACCCAGGCAAAAAGTTAATTTTCTACTTCTGTTTTTTCACTGCCTGAGCCATCAGATCAAAACAAGTACAACATACATAATGATCATGAACCAACACAGCACACAGTAACAAAAGCAGACCGCCAATATACTCTCGCCACTACCAAAGGGCGCACAACGACACTTTACACTATATTGCCACATCAAACCAAGCTGACACCCTTAGCAATGCCACCATAAACAGTCTATGCACCTGGCTGTATCTGGCCCTAGTCACACAATTCTCACACAGGTCAGAAGACACTCACGGGAGCAGTTCGCAGAGTCTTTGCAGGGACTCCCACACAACAGGACACATGTCGACACGACGGAAAACGAAGCCGCTCATGGAGGTAGTTCGTGGAGTCCTTCCAGGGACTCCCACACAACAGAAGAACACAAGTCGTCCTCCAGACGAACACCTGAAGCCCTTTGACACGCTAGCTCGTTGCTGACCTCACGGACAGCCTCCCTACCCCCCCACGGGTAGAGACGGCGGCTGGGCTCGTGCTGCATCCCACACCCCGATGGCAGTGCGCGTACGATGTCTACTGACCCTCAGTCAGCCTCTCCATACCCCCACGGAGTAGAGACAGTGGCTGGGCATGGGCTGCAACCCACACCCGGATGGCAATCAGTTCCAGGTCGGAAACGAGGCTTCACCGACACCTGGAGGGACCTGCCTTCAGTCGCCTTTTGGCTCTCTGAAACTGTTGCTTGGCCGGTAATTCTGCGGAGACTGAAGGGAAATTTTCGCTCACCTGACTAACACAAAACGCTGGTGAGTAGCTGTCAGGTAGACAGGCCAACCGGTTTTACAGTTTTACCTGTTCCGGTCTAACGTGCCCCCAGAATTTGGGACCGGACGAAAAATGGTCCGTCACAGGTTCTGCCTAGTTGATCGGGTTTTCTACCCGGTATTGTGTTACCTTCATCTCTCGTTGA
>JADBJO010001461.1:357500-397500 GCA_016801955.1 Conus betulinus | reverse complement strand
GACCTCATACCCTCCGCTTTAGCATATTGATAACTGCATGTGTTTCCTCACCCCCTTGTTCCCCATGCAGAGCCAGTGCATAATGATGAAGATGGATAAAAGGAACATAATGCTTTTTGAGGATATGCTGATGTGGGATGATGCAAGACTGTGCGACTTCTTTTCTAAAGCAGGAAATGTATTCTTTGATATCACTATCCAGTGTGTCAGTGTAACTCATAATCATGGGTTTTTGATGTGAGATTTTTGTGTGAATGTGTGAGAATGATGTATTCAGCATTTTGAAACTGTTAGATATACTATTAGCTCTTAGAAGGATAGCCTTCTCTGGAGTCAGCTCAACTGTTTTGCTGACAACACTTTCACATACATGTTTAATTGTCTCTGACTTCAAATATTTGTTGCTGCGGTTGCCTATGAAGGACTTGCCATGATAGGCCTACTTGTGGATTTTTTGCTGATGCAGGGCAACATCTAAATGCTGTGTGACAGGACCAGATAAGCGTGGAAGATCCAGCTGTGATTTCCTGTCTTCTATTACTTCTTCTTTCTCATTTACCTGCTCCAACAGTCTCTGTTGCTCTTACTGGAAAACACTCAGGGGTGTTCTGTCATCTTCAGACCCATTAAACACTATTCTTGATTCTAGTTGCCTTTTTTCTTCTTCTGGAGATTCAACCTGTTTTTAGTTTGTCGACAAAGTCAGAAAAGGCTGACTTTGTCTCCACCTGTTTTTCATCAGCTGCAATTGATTCTGCGACTTCTTCACCCAGAGAATGACACCTTCCAGTAGGTTATGATGCTTTTTTTACCACTCTCAGAAGAATGTGCAGATTGGGAGGTGCTACATGGATGAGTGTAATGTCAGTGATAGGCTTTCTAATGACATTATCGTGCAGCTTGGGCAATTTTTGTTTTGGAATTATTGAATTTTTAAAAATCTCTCCTGATGCCCTGTAAACTGTGTTGTGTGATGTTGCCTTCATTACCATGAGGTGGAGTGTGCATTTGGCTTTTTGATGCTGTGCAGTATAGACAGGGGTATGTCCCCTGAGCACCTGACAGACCATACAGTAGCTTGAGCAGAAAATTATAATCCCCAAACAAACACAGTTTGATTGTCTTGTTTCTCCATGTCATGGACTTCAGCGCCGCCAGCTGTTCTTTGAAAGGATCCGTGATTCTCTTCAAATTCTCTGGGCTGTCCTTGCAGTCTACAATGGCCAAGAGACAAGTGATGTGCTTGGAGTTCGGATTGTGAAGATTTGCAATCTGAAGCATCAGTTTAAATGCACCACCCCCATGGTCCCCTCCTATCTTTACCCAGATCTCATCCTGTGGGATTGTATTGTCAAGCCATGTCTTTCATACTGCTGCAACAAGGTTTCTTGAAGCTTTGGAATGGAATGTCTTTGATTTCTCATATTGTTTTATCCTCTTCTTTTTGTCTGCCATTCTCATCAACACAAATGCGTACTCTGTGTACTATTTCTCCAAAATAGCTTCTTTCTGTTGGTGTCCTTCTTTTCACAGTCAAACTTTGCTCCTATACTTCTGAGAAATCTATTTGTGATGTCTGTATTTTGTCCAGCTTAACCCAAGACTAGGTTTAAGAGCAGAACCCTCCTTTTTAGTAACTGTCACAGGGCCACATCAGCAGCGTCAAAATCTTTTGTCTGTGGGTGCGAGCAGTTCTTTGATTTTCTGATCAATGTTGTTTGATCACATCCTCCCTACTGCTTCCTGAAATATTCATTCTGATCTTCTGTATCATGTGAGATCTTTTCTCTCTAAGAGGACACGATGCCAAAGCAGATGATTTGTGAGGTTGCCTTATCCTTTTCAACACAAGTGGCTGACCCCTTGTTTTGCCTCTAAATGTTAAATGATCACTTGACTGTCAGTAATTTTTCTTCTTCACCAGTGAGCGGTTTATCGATATCCTCATCATCCCAGTCTACATACATCATTTTGTTTGTCCAGTGTCGGAAAGGTGATAGAGCTACATCAGTGACTTGTGGTGTTTAAGGTGTGATTGGTGATGTTTGTGCACAGAGTGTTTTTGGGGTTATTTTACCTGGGGTTGACGAAGACTGACAAAATAACGTTGACATGCTTCCACAAACTAGCAACTCTGCCGGATCTAAACTTTGTTGTGTAGATCTTTTCACGGCTCCTACTCTCGTTTTTAGGGGACGACCGGCTTTTGTTTTTTCATTTGAAGTGACTGCACGTTTTGCACTGACTGAAAGACAGCTCTGGATCAAAAGTTGTCCAGATTTCTAACATTTTTCAAGTACAACACGGTCGATCGTAGTTTTGAAGTCGGAAAGGGTGGTAGCATGTTTGATATCCATGAGTTTTTGGTAACATTTCATACAAAGGACTGTAAAGTGCTTGCCCTCTCCATCATTCGAAATGTCTAAATTGTAACAATTCGATAGCTCAGTGGCATAGCTTTCACACAATCTCACACCAAAGCGTTTATCCTTTTTTTCGGTCTTAACACACACTCTCCACAAACTCGACACAAAGAATTCAGTCTTTCACAGTGAACACTGAACTTGTGCTCGCACTCTGCTGAGTGCAGGGATGCTGTTGTAGCATGTCTTGGAACATAACTTCAAATAGAGAGAGAGAGAGAGAGAGAGAGAGAGAGAGAGAGAGAGAGAGAGAGGACATGACCTTTAATTGTTGCATAGAGTTTCCATCAGATTCTTTTTTAGTGCTTTTTTCAATGCCTGTTTTAAGGGACATGATTTTAAAGAGGAAGACAAATCATTCCAAGTGATCTGTCAAGAGTATACAACACTTGATTTATAAAGATTATTTCGTGGTCTGGGAAAAGACAGTTTATGTGTATATTGGTTACAAAGCATTGGTGATTTTCTTCGGAGCTGATCCCTTTGCTACATTGTACTTGCATACACATTTGTGTTGAAACGACGTCTATCTTTAAAAGGAAGGGGTGCTAATACTGACCCTTGTGAAACGCCAAAGTTTAAGGGGAGTAACTTTGATCTCTTTGAATTAATTTCAACAAGCTGTTGGCGATCAGTGAGAAAAAGAAGTAATAAATTTTAAGGCTTGATTCGATACTTTGTAACACATAAACTTTTTTTTTTTAATCAGAAGTGAGTGGTCAATAACATCAATGCTTTTGCAGAATCTACAAAGGAGTTCCAGTAAGGTCGTTATTATTAATATTTGTAAGACATCTGTCGACGAGTTGTATAGAGGAGTGTGACAAGAGTGATTTTCGCAAAAAAACTAATTGATTTTCATGAATAATCTATCAAAATATTTGATATGAGAATACAGGTATGTTTGAACATGTTTTTTTTTCGAGTGGTTTCAACAAAAGGGATAATACTGAGACTGGCCTATAGCTAGTAGGATTGGTGGGATCGCCTGTTTTATATCAAGGTATAACTTTCACTTGCTTAGATTTTAGGGGAACATGGTTGTTATCAATACATTATATATTACAAGCAGAAATAGCCAGTGAAGCGATTTTTAGTATCTCACAACCGAGAGACCATCTAAATCTCGTAGACGTGTGTGTGTGTGTGTGTGTGTGTGTGTGTGTGTGTGTGCGCGCGTGTGTGTGCATTCATGCGTGCGTGCGTGCATGTGTGTGTGTGTGTGTGTGTGTGTGTGAGAGAGAGAGAGAGAGAGAGAGAGAGAGAGAGAGAGAGAGAGAGAGAAGGGATATATATATATATATATATATATATATATATATATATATATATATATATATATATGTACCGATCTAACTTTTGATCACAATCATAACTACACATCTGACAATGAGAGTGACAATGGTCATGGTAATGACGAGGAGGAGTATAAGTAACAAGACATTGTAAGCTTGCTTGACACGGGCAAGTATCACACCATGACTCCCTGTCCAAGGCAATCCTACAGGGTCCAGTGGAGGGTGGACTTACGTGACACAAGCTGAAGAAGTCTTCCGTGAACAGAATTGAGATTCGACTCCGCACACTTCTACCTTATTTTGGCACAAGGGGAGCGTATATTGGCATTTCATCATAAAATCATCTGGGGCAGAACTGGTGAGGATAAATATGGTGTACACGTATATGACTCTCTCTCTCTCTCTCTCTGGGGTTCATTTAAGTAGACAAAGAGAAGTCGTGTTTAATGTGCTCTGTGTTCTTTGGTTGTGTTTGACTGGTTATCTGAGGTGTTGTGTTGTGTAAATTGGAATACAGCACGGTGAAGCACCATGCCATCCGCTGAGGTTTCGACCTGTTTGTGGAAAATTTGTGGCAGTGTACGTTTCATTGATGTTGAAGCGTTCAAAGCTGAAGACCGCCATGAGAGTTTTCATGTTGACGTTGAGAACACAGAGTGACGGTGCAACCCTGGCACTGTTGCTCTCTCTGTTTTTGTTTTTGTTTTTTTCCTCCTGACATTTAATTCAACGTCGTGGGATGAGGAGTCAAATTCTGGTCCTGGTACAAAGGACAGCTGAGGCAGTCACGGCTTGGCTGTGGAGCAGCCAATCGTAGAGACAGTACCAGTGGACAGGAACGTACATCTGAGACATCAGCCTTTCCGCCGGATTCCTCCCTGAAGGATGTGTTGTCTTCCTTGAAAGACATGTTGATGGAAATGAATAGTTTGAACTCAAAATTTGATAACATGTGTGAAGATATGAATGATTTGAAAGACATGTGTTCCACTTTACATGCAGATGTTTCTAATGTGAGACAGGAAGTGGTAGACGTGTGCGGTTTGTTTAAACAGCGCACTTCTGCTGACAGCTGCCAGCTTCCTCGCGCTTACCTGCCACAAACTTTCCTCCCTACGCGTAATGTGTACTAGCTGTCTGGCTGATAGTATGTTGAAAACAGGATGCTATGTTTCTTCATTAATACTTTGCGCCAGAATGCAACGAACTGTGGTTGATTGATGTCACTGTATTGTGGGGTCTCTGACTGACAGAACGACACCAAACATGAATGGGTCTTCTTTCATACGCATTGCTGACAAGCACCACAAAGATTTGCCAACAAAAAAAAACAATTGAAACAGACTAACGAACACACACAAAGTGAAATGAAATCGCAACTCAGTGGAGAGCATGCGTTCCTGAAGCTATCACGCTCAACCTCAAGCATATTGGACATGCATATCTTTCCTTTTAAACTGACAGAAAATTAGTCGCGGGACTTCTACCTGACAGCGGTACTTGGCCTGAATAAAAACAGTGTCGGGTCTGGTCAGCTTCACTGGGAACACTGCGGCGGTTTTCCTACCACGGCCTAGGCATGTTTTGCTTGTTTTTATCTGCATGCTCTACGTGCTTGTGAAGCATGCCGAAACTGATTCTATCACAGCCACACCATGCTTTTAGTAAAGCAAGATTTAGCATGCCACACATGCAGATGTCAGTTATAAACAATGAAATGCTTCCTACCTGACCTTGTTCTTTCGCCCCGTTCGAATCATTTGAAACTGATGTCACATATACACACCCAATGCAAAATGTTTTCTTATTTTCATCTACCTACTCATGATTGGAGAGAGAGAGAGAGAGAGAGAGAGAGAGAGAGAGAGAGAGAGAGAGAGAGACACACACACACACACACACACACACACACACACACACGCACATACACACGCGCACATTGACAGAAACCACACACCAACAACAGCGGTCGATGGTGACTCAAAAACTGACGTCGACACACTTTCATTAGTATCGAAGCATACATCAGACATGTCAATACATTCAAGTGCCGAGTTGGATGTGCTAGCTATGACTGGTGAGGTTTGTGTAGAGAATGTTCTAGGCTTTTCACGGGGGGTCGATACCAACGGTGAAAATGATGACACACTTTCATCTGTGTGCAAGCAAAGATCAGACTGATCTAAACATTCTTGAGTGGATTTTTTTGACGGGTCAGCTCTTTCTTTGTTTTCGATGACCAAGAAGGCCGGCTGATTGAAAGAATCGACACGATGTACACTGACTCAAAGAAAGATCTGGATCGAAAGTTGTCCAGATTTCTGACATTCTCTCTATGTCACGAGCAGCATTTTCTTTTGTATTAAAACATTGAGAATGTGCTGACATGTGTCTCGTTTTTTTCAGTTTATGGTAGCATTTTATGCAGATACTCTTGAACTGTTTGCCTTCTTCATCACCAGAAATATCTAGGCTGAAATACTGCAACAAATCATTGGAGAAGCTGATACAAAGTCTAGCGTTTAATCCTTTTAATCTTGACCTTTCTGAGCACACGATTGCCGCACACACGGCACAACAAATCTACACGTCTTTTGTGTTCACTGAAGTTGCGTTCAAACCCCTCCGCCCTTGTTGGCGCTACAAACACGCACGCGTACGCTCGTACACACATTGTTCACACACACACACACACACACACACAGCACACACAGAGCGAGCGAACTAGCGAGCAAGCGAGCGAGCGAGCGAGCGAGAGAGAGAGAGAGGAAAGTAATCACTTAGTAGAATGTCTGATCTCGGCATCTAGCATCTTGTTGCAAAATTTTGCTACAGGGCCAACAGGCTGAGTCGCACCTTATTTTATTTTATTCTTTAACATGCGCACTGGTGACCTACTCGTTTTTTGAGTGAACCACTCTTTTAGGAAGAAGAAGAAGAAGAGCACCACACACCTACGGCTTGCTGAGCTAACACTGCCTCCATGAGATACACGTGGCGCAACAAACTTCTCCATAAAAAAAAAAAGACAAAAAAAAAAAAAAAAAAAAACCTCAAGAACGCGTGATGAACCGGCATCAAAGGCCACAAAGAAGAATCACAACACACAAATCACGCACACAGTTAATTATATCCAATGTGTGAAAGAACAATAGTCCATACAGCACAACAGGAACAGCACAGCATGAGAACACATGCGCTCCCTTGTGCACAGCTGTGGTACACGCAGCTTGGCAGCACTCAACCGTGAGTCACGTAGCCTGGTTATCGTCTGCCGGGCCGGCGGGGGGAACTAAAGAGCGCGATTTTCGTCTCGGCCAGACAGCTGTGCTCGCAGAGAAAAAAAAAAAATAAATAAAAGAGACAAGAATGAGAAAACTTTGTACGCAATGTAATTTCTGATAGTTTAGAACTTCCAGATGATGTTCAGTTTGACCGGGTACATCGCCTTAACTCTAAACCGGATTCACCAATTGTTGCGTGGTATACTTTCTTTAAACACAAAGGCAAAAGTCTGCGCTCCAAAAAGAAGCTGAATGTAAGTGAAATTTTCATGTGTGAAGGCTTTTCTCAGCGTGTTAGAGAGATCCGGAAAAACTGGTCACCCACTTAAAGTCTGCCAGATCACAAAACAAAAAAAAAAAACATCGATGGTTTACAACAATCTGGTAATCGAGGGCACAAAATACAGTCTAGATGATAGTGGAAACCTTGTACAATGTGGATAGAGGTTAGGCCGGCCCCGTGACTGGAGATTTTACCGCTGCCAATTTGTTGAGGGAGCAAAAATTACGTCGCCGCCGCATAGAATGCATGTTTCTAGTTTGCGAGAGGGGGGTAACAAGGGGGGGATGTAAACGCTGTTGACACGAAACAAGCGTGCTACGAAAATCTCGTGCGTGACACTTGTGATGGATGTGTGAACACGGCAACACGGTCAAGTTGAAAATGTTGAATTTGTCGACACGTTGCATGAAAATAATGTCAGAATAAAATTAGCGATGACGTTGATAGTAATCGTGATGATCTTGATGTTGATAGTCATGTTGAGGGTCACTTGTCGGGAATTGTAAATGATGACGATTTGTTGTTGGTGTCGAATGATAATATTAACAGATCACAGCATTCACACTTGACAGTGAAAAATTATGGTATTGACGATACGGTTCCGAGTGCAGGTGACAATGGCAACAGTATACTTGAATGTAGATGTTATGAATGCAGATGATATGTATGTGGGGTGTTATACAAGTAAGAACGGCGATGGCTGTGCAGCAGAGTCAGAAAGTCACAGTGGTGATGATTGCATGCATAACTCAATAACAGAAGATTGTGATGATTTTGAGTCTAAGATAAATGCGGACAATGTATTGATAAAAAAAAAAAGACAGTGGCGGTGTGAGTGTGATGACAAAGGGAACGGTCAGAGGTTTAGACAGCAATGCAGACAGTTGTCGGACATTGTAATGACGCATGAAATAGATAGAAGTGTTGACGGTGAAATGAAGTGCGCAGTGGAGATGACAGTAGGATGAGTAATGAAACAAGTTATGCCGCTGAAGATGGCAGTGAAAATATGGCGGAGAATGAATCTGATAGTTAAAGTGAACTAGACAGTGATGGTGACAGTGTGAGGTCGACAGAATCAGATAGTGACAGTGACAGTGTGACGCCGAGTGGACTAGACATGAACAGAGTGAGTGAGAGTGATGGAAGTATTAGCTCAAATGAAAATGACGATTCATATGCTGAAGATTGTGGTATGAGTAAGCATGTAAGCAGTATTTCTTTAATTCACTGGAATGTATGTGGATTGTTTCATAAATTAGATGATATGCATTTTATTCAATTCATTTCTTCATCTTTTTTGTTTGTTTGGTGGAAACGTGTGCGGACAATTTTGAATCAAGCTTGTTTACACCGATTATCAATATTCGTCAAACCAGCTGTTAAACTTAAGGAGACAAGGAAGAGGTTCAGGAGGAATGATTTGTTTAATGCGAAAAGATGTGCATGAGGTTGATTGTGAGAGTCTTGATTCCATATTATTTACTTTTGATAAGAAGATTTTTTGGTCTTCATAAAATCTTGTTACTTGTGTGTGCGTATGTTCCACCCCAAAATTCGCCTTATTACTCTATCAATGGATTTGACAACGGCATCGAATTATTGGAAAATTGTATTATTAGTATACTGCTGCATTTGGAAGACACTGAAATATTGATATGCGGTGATATGAACGCCAGAACTTCCTATAAGACCCCAGACATATTAGATGAATATGAAGTACACATGATAGCCACATAGAAATAGTTTCTTAAGATAAAATTTTAGATTCATATGGAATAAAGTTCTTGAACATGTGCACTATTTTGGGACGGTGCATTTTCAACGGAATATGTAATGGCGACCTTGAAGGTCGTTTCACATGCATTTCTGATGCAGGATGCAGCGTGAATGATTATTTTCTTATGTCAGTTAATGGTTGTGATTTTCTGTGTGAACAGGTAACACTCAATGTTACGAAAAGATTTGAATCTGATCATATGCCCCTTGTACTATGTATTAATAAAAACAAAATGCTAAGAAATGCACTAGCACTGGTTCGAATGATACAAATGATCAGTTTATTGTTAGATATTGCTGGAATGAGGATCATGCCCTGAAATTTACACATTCCATGGACTCTCAGGATGTGAAAGATAAAATGGCAGTAACAGAAGATCTTATTGATGTGGATGTAAATGAAGCCATATGTAGATTAAATATGTTCATGAAAGAACAAACTGAAAATTTGAAGATGATGATAGCTTTAAATCAGAGAACCCCTGATGATAACTAGTATGATGGGAACTGTAAAGTATCAAAATGTAAAATGCGTAGTATGTGGAGAATATTTTTGTAAAACTTTAGACAGCGCTGATCGAGTCGCATTCTGTGTTTCAAGGCGTCAACATAAACATTTAAATGATAGAAAAAAGAAAGAATACAATATGTCATTGTTAATTGAACTGATCGATTCTGTGAAGAGCCAAGAGGTCTTTTGGCAAACTGTACACAAAACCTCAAAGAAAAGATGTCAACCATCAAACGATATTTCTATATATGAATGGTTTTAACATTAAAAAAAAAAAAAAAAAACAGTAAACAAGTGGGGTAGTCTTTGCTCCCATAAGGAAACCTAACACAGAGTAACTTTTATTCAAGACTGGCACAGCCTTTAAACTTGAATAAAGTCAGACAAATACAAAGACGAACAATCTAATAGTGGGGGAAAACAAGCGCAGGCCAACAACTAAATTGTCTTCATAGTAATGACTTGGCAAAATGTAGGGGGCAATCTTTGAGCCTACGCTTGAGGATCCACCCAAGGATGCAAGGGAGATCAAAAGACAAACACATAGACAGACAGAAACAAATACAAGTAACCTCGATTTAATCAAAACGAAATTGGAAATGAAATGAGGCAGGGAACAGTAAACAATAAAACAGTAAACAAGTGGGGTAGTCTTTGCTCCCATAAGGAAACCTAACACAGAGTAACTTTTATTCAAGACTGGCACAGCCTTTAAACTTGAATAAAGTCAGACAAATACAAAGACGAACAATCTAATAGTGGGGGAAAACAAGCGCAGGCCAACAACTAAATTGTCTTCATAGTAATGACTTGGCAAAATGTAGGGGGCAATCTTTGAGCCTATGCTTGAGGATCCACCCAAGGATGCAAGGGAGATCAAAAGACAAACACATAGACAGACAGAAACAAATACAAGTAACCTCGATTTAATCAAAACGAAATTGGAAATGAAATGAGGCAGGGAAACAGTAAACAATAAAGACACTATGAAGACAATTTAGTTGTTGGTTACTATGAAGACAATTTAGTTGTTGGTTACTATGAAGACAATTTAGTTGTTGGCCTGCGCTTGTTTTCCCCCACTATTAGATTGTTCGTCTTTGTATTTGTCTGACTTTATTCAAGTTTAAAGGCTGTGCCAGTCTTGAATAAAAGTTACTCTGTGTTAGGTTTCCTTATGGGAGCAAAGACTACCCCACTTGTTTACTGTTTATTGTTTACTGTTCCCTGCCTCATTTCATTTCCATTTCCAATTAAAAAAAAAAAAAAAAAAAAAAAAAAAAAAACTTGCTAGGAAAAAGCGACGGAAGTAGTTCAACAGAGATCATAGTCAATAAAAATGAAGATGAAGAATCTCCTTATGACAGAGCAATAACTATAGAAGAAATATTGCTAGCCATTAGAAAATTAAAAAAAAAAAAAGAAAAACGGAAAATCTGCTGGTCCAGATGGTTTTAATCGGCGAATGTTGTTAATAGTTTGTTGAATCTGTTTTGAATTTTCTTAGTAAAACTATTTGATTTTCTTTTCGATAATGGGACTTATCCTGACAGCTGGAAAGAATCTATAATCTTACCCTTATTTAAGAAGGGCGAGGCTAACAAAGTGAATAATTATGAAGGCGTTTTATTAAGTAACATTTGTAGCAAAATGTATAGCTCTGTTACTAATAGTAGATTGTATGAATGGGTGAGTCAAAACACAATATAACTAGAGGCAGGGTTAAAAGAGGGTTTTCCACAATCGATCATATAATATTTACACTACTTGCTGCTGTTCAGAAATAATTTGTAAAAATAATGTAAGTTATATGTTGCCTTTGCTGACTTTGAAAAAAGCTTTTGATTCAATTTCTCGAAGATTGTTATGACCGTTTTTTGTTAAAAGATGGAATTAAATGGTAACTGTATCGTTGCATAAAAAAGTATGTATCTAAGGTAAAAGCAAAAAATAAGATCAGGTGCAACATTATCTGAGTATATCAGGCGTACAAAGGAGACGTCTGTAGCCCAGTGTTTTTTTTTTCTTTTTTCCTCTATTCATTAATGCGTTAGTCTTTGAAATAATTGAAAATGGTCGACATTGAGTAACGTTTGGCCTTCTAGAATTACTCATGCTGCTTTTTGCTGATGACATCATGTTACTAGCAGTATTAGTGGTCGGTCTCCAGAGACAACCAAAAAACTTGTACTCTGCAGCAAACAAACTAGAATTAAAAGTTATATGGTTAAGAGAAAACATTGTCGTGTTTCGTAAAGGATGATATCTGGGGCATGCTGAAAGATGGACTTATGGAGGTGTGAAAATTGCTGTGGTTAATGCCTACAAAGATCTGGGTATTTACTTTACAACCAACTTAGTTTTGAGTTAGCTTGTCAAGATGTAGAAAATAGAGCGAAAATGGCAGCCATAGTTATTCTTCATATTTTATACAAGTTAGACTGCAATTCATTCAGTGTTTTTGTCAAGTCATTCGATTCACAGGAGCACCCAATCTTACAGTAGGGAGCAGAAATATGGGCTTTTCTGAAAAGTGCAATAGAAAAAAAGTTCACTTGTATGCGCTGAAGCGCTTTTTTGAGTGTGGATAGTAGAACTCCCAATGATCTGGTATACGGTGAACTTGGAAGATATCATGTTATCCTTAAATTCTTATTTGCAATATACAAAATACTGGCACAATCTAGCGAGAATGGACGAATGCAGGACAGCCTATTACCCTATAAAGGTTACAGGATGTTCTTAAAGTTAGACAATAATGGTAAGAGGAGTCGGGCTTCAAATGTTTGACAATGTTCAAATTCATGTGGGTTTGAATTTGTTTGGGATAACCACGGTGTTGAAAATATACGAGGATTTCTAAACGGTTTTAAACAGAGGATTATCAATTGCAGGTGACAGGACT
Source organism: Conus betulinus (assembly GCA_016801955.1). NCBI lineage: Eukaryota > Metazoa > Mollusca > Gastropoda > Neogastropoda > Conidae > Conus > Conus betulinus. The sequence goes on along the minus strand of JADBJO010001461.1, from coordinate 385,017 downwards.
GGCATTACCATATGTATAATAGTGATTGATTTCGTCAGTACAAAGTCTTTAAATTAACACATATATCAGAACTTTACATAGAGATAAAAATGAATAGATACGTTAGGTGTGCACTGCCAAAATTCAATGTGGTGTATCTGACACTGCTTGTGTCACACCTAAGGGGTGGGAGAGAGAGCTTGCCAAACAAACTGAACACCCTGTCCCCACCAGACACGCTGCAAACCATACATTGTTCTACACAACATTTAATGAATGATATATTGGTCTGTTTGTGGTATGTTTGCTTGCATATTTGTTGGTGCAGAAGGTTGTCAAAAGCAGATTCTTAACTTGTCGGCGGCCTCGATGAAAAAAAAAAAATGTAGACGCAGGCTCCCCAGGGCTTGGTTGTCCACTCCAGCACCGGTCAAGATTCGAACCAGGAACCACCTACAAACACAAGCTGGTCTGTAGTCCGAGTCAATAAGTTCATCTGCCCGAGACAGCAATGATGTTCGTATCTCTGTGTGTGTGTGCAAGATGAACAATATGACAGAGATGTATTACACATCGATGTGGTGTATGTGCATGCGTACTGCATGTGACTAATGGGCACAATGGTCATATTGAAATGGCGTGTGGATAATACACACAAAATGAAAATGACACCGCCACATCAACGGCAACCTGCACAGCAACTAAGCAGATTGATTAAGATATGATGCGAAATGTTCGCATACAGGGTGACGTATGGTCACAGTGCCTGTTCATTGCAGAATTTCATTGATTGTGGGTGCATGATAATTTTATGCCTAAATATATACGATTTGACATAGTACGAGTCATATTTTAAATATAATGCAGTTCCATACTTGAGAGTCGATTCGAGTAGCAACAACAACAACAACACAACAATAATAATAATAACAATAATAATAATAATAATAGTATATTAACGACTACGCGGGATAGTCATGCCACCCACCCTGGATCCAGGGCGGTTCACGCACTGGACAAACGGTACAGCGGGACAAGTCCTGGCCTCTCCCCAGGGCAGGCCCAGGGCAGTCTTGAGCTGAGGATCTTCAAACAAGAGGCGTAGGCACGGGTAACGGGCAGCCGCTCCACTAAAGAAATCCGTTGATGGTATCAATGTTCTCCACAAACAGGCTGGGATGCGTCACTGCCGCGTTTAAAGCGTGCAGAAGCAGGGAAATCAAGGAAATTGTTTCAGCATCTACCGGGTCAATGCTCTGCAAAAAATATGGGGAGTCGCGCAGAGGGGTTTTTGTTGTCGGCGAATCACAGCCAGTGTCCAAGGTGAAAAAACGTCATTAAAAAAAAAAAATGCTCACATTACATGAAGAGAGCCTTGACGTCACTTCGGTTTTTTTTTTTATTTTTGTTTTTTTTTTGTTGTTTTTTTTTTAAATGACCAAATCTTCAATTTCAGAGAGTTCCTTCACCACGTTCAGCCTTAGGCCACTTGTCGGGACTTCAGCTGTGTAACACTAACCATCGCTTTAGGTATAGCAATGTTCTTGAAAATTATTTAACATGTCGATTATGTAAAAAGCAAGAGAAGTTTAAATACATTTTTGGGGGGTTGTTTTGTTGTCCTGCTCTGAGCGAGTGAGGAATAAAACTTATCCAATCCAAATATTACACAGAACCGTGTACCTTCACATTCATTGTCTTATTACCCACAAGTAATGAGAACACACTATTTTTTTTTCCTTTTTTTTTTTTTTGCAACCAGTCTCTTACACACCATGCATAGTCTGTATGTTCTCTCTCAAAATGGACAAACTTTTGGTGATTTTAGTGTTTGGGCATTTGATACAATGTGTCTGGGTTTGTTAATGTTTCTAATGTGTGGTGTACTGGCACACTCACTCTGGTGATGTCTGCTTATACAAGAAAAAAAAAAGGGAAAGAAAGAAAAAACAAACAAACACAAGAGCTGCAAGGAGGACGTGAGGAAGGACCATCGGGGGGACAAGTATCCTTGAGTGTGAGTGTGAGTGTGTGTGTGTGTGTGTGTGTGTGTGTGTGTGTGTGATTGTGTGTACGTGTGCTTGTATGCGGGCCTACGAAATCAGTAGTCAATAGTCAAAAGCATATACATGTTAATAAATCCTATCCGCAAATATATACATAGTTCTAGAAAGAATAGGCCCAGATACAGTGAATCACGATCCTCCGCCACCCCACCCCATCCCCCGAAAGGAAATGAATGTTAATAAATGAAAGAATGAATGAAATGATTACTTGAAACTTGGAAACATGACCTGAAAGTGATTATAACTAGCTATATAAGAGAGAGAGAGCCAGCTGCTAGTGAACCGACACAGGCCAAAAGAGAAAAAGAAGGCAGAGAAAAAGGACAGCGAGCGCCGGAGAAGGCGGAGGGGGGCGGAGGGGGGGGGGGGGGGGGGGGGGGGGGTGGTCGGTCGGGGTCGGATGAAGCTGGAAGATGAGGTGAGGTATAAACTAGCTCCTTACGTTGAATTCTTTTTCAAAGATTGATTGCAATGAGAATGCAGACCGTGTGTCTTTTAAAAAAACTTATGGACATTTTCCCAACCAGTAGAATGAGGTTTATGTATATATATCTTCCACGTGGGCAGAATGAACTGTTCACACCAAACAGAATATCAGTGACTGACAACGTTAGCTTAACATTTGTGTCTACATAAATTTTTGCTCAATGAAATTCCAAAAATTCTTTACAACTGGACAATTATAGAAAAAATGTTCAATAAAATCCACCTTATCAACACAATATGAACACTGATTATTTTCTCGTATTTTCATTTTGTTTAACATTATATTAGTAGGGTAAATATTATGCAACACTTTCCAGTGAAGGACTCTAAGTCGCACTTCTTTGGTGGTTTCTTTAGCCCTAGACCAGGCCTGTTTGTCTAGGGTGTGTAACAAAATTTCCTTTCCCAGAAATAATGGGCCGTTGGTAGATTTGTTACGTTGTCTTTGGATAACATTTTCCTGATGTTTTTTGGCTTTGTATTGAGATGTTTTGCATCACAATCAAGCCAGCTTGAGCAAGGATCTCCTCTCTCTATCCATTGAATCCACTCTTTGGGAATAGAGTTAATAAGGGCATTATATTCAAAAATAATATTAGCCTTGCTTTGCCCAACCATGTTCTGTACTTCCTCAAGGGACAGAAATCTATGTTCATTCTGATGGATTATATCTTTCATCTGTTCAATTCCTGCATTGTGCCAGTTTGGAAAGAATATTACTTTATTTTTGTATTTAATGAGAGAGTTGTTGAAGAGAAGCTGTGACTGGAAATTACCACTGTTTATTTCACTTTGTTTACTTATAGTTTTGTTGTCTAGATAACATGCAAAACACGTCTTTCCAGAAATCATTCTCAATTTCTATCAATACCATGCATATCCTTTGTCCTTGTGTTTACATTGAAGAAAATTACCCCTGTTTGCCAGTTTGTTCAAATGCCACAATGGGATCAACCTCCAGTTTTCATTTTCTTTGGCGTTATATAATTTACCCATCCATTGTAAGTTTAGAAGCTTCTGGGACTGAAGCATGTTGATCATGTTCAGACCACCTTCGTCAACGTTTGATTCCATTACTGTCCTCTTCACTTTCTCGAATGCTTTCCTGTTACTGAATTTTTTCTGCCATAGAAATCGGTATAACGCTGTATTAATTTTACTCAACACTGCATCCGGAAGACCAATAGACTGCATACATAAACAAATTGACTTATCAGAAACGTTTTTATAACAATCACTTTACCTTGAATGGAGAGATCTCTCCTTTTCCAATTATTTATTATACTATTCATTTTATCGATTCTTTCATTCCAGTTTTTCATCCATGTTCTTCGCGCCATCTCGTTGGTATCAAAATAAATTCCCAGAACTTTCATTCTGTTCACTGTTGTGAATGGAAGATCTGGGTCTTTTTTCATAGTTCCCATTAGTAGAGCTTTTGTTTTCTGAACATTCAATATTAATCCAGAAAACTTTTCAAACGATGACAAGATTTCTAATGATTTAAACAATATCATGTCGATCTTTGAGAAACAATGTTGTGTCATCTGCCATTTGTTTTATCTTTATACTAGAATTTCCATTCCCAGAAGGTAAAGGAACTTTGATGCCTGCAATCGAACTATTCCGAATCTTAATGGCTAGTAACTCGACAGCTAGCACAAAGGCTAAAGGTGAGAAAGGGCAACCTTGTCTTATTCCGCATTTCACATCAAAGGGCTCGGAAATCCAACCTCCGTGATTTACAGAGGTCATGTTTCCGTTTATCAAAATAGACGCCCACTTTTTAAAATCTGGTCCAAAACCAAAAATGTCAAACACTTTCAGCAGAAAACTCTTTGATATCGAATCAAATGCTTTTGCATAATCAATAGCCAGCAAAAAGCCGGCTCTATTAGTTTTATTTAGGTAATTGATTACGTCATCAATCGATCTATAAACTGTTGCGATGTTTCTACCTTTAATGTAACCTACCTGATCTTCATTTACCAAGCTAGTGATGACTCGTCCAAGTCTTAACGCTAAGACTTTGGCTAATAATTTTTGTAATCACTGTTAGTCAACGTGATTGGTCTCCAGTTGTTTAATTTGTCTCTATCTAAATCTTTTCCCTTATGTAGCAGAGTTATTACACCATATCTTTGAGAATATGACAGTTTACCAACATGTAAAGCTTCCGTGAACGACTGAGTAAGTGTTTTACATATCTTATTCCAAAAACATTTTATAAACTCTATTGTCAGTCCGTCATTGACGGGGGCAGATCCATTTCTCATATTCTTCAGAGCGCTTGTTATTTCCTCCTCTGTCACACCATGCCCTCGCATGAAACAGCTTCATTATCATCTAGTCTTGGAAAGTTTTCATTTTCCATAAATGTATTTGTTGCACCCCTAACATCTTTTCAACAGTTTCTGATTATAAAGTTTCCTATTAAAATGAGACTTGTTCTTGCAAAATTTCTGTCTGATCTGTAATTATCTCACCTTAATCTTTCGTTAATCTCGTTATTACTTTCTTCTTTCCTCTAGCCTTTTCCAGATTGCAAAATATTTTGTATCCTTTCACCTTCTTCAATCCATTTAACTCTTGCTCTAATTTGCGCTCCTCTCGTTCTCTCAACCTGCAACAACTCTATTTCTTGTTTTAGACTAAGATACGTTTCTGCACCCCTGCATCAGAGGGATAACTGACTAATGCCTTTTCTTTTTCCATCAGCTGTGCGTTCAGACGATATTCACTAGGCGAGAACACCCTATTGAATTCAGCTAAGTTTTGTTTATGAAGGAAACTAGTGAATTCAGACTGCAATATCTTGAGGGTTTGTTTGTTNTTTCTCATATTCTTCAGAGCGCTTTGTCATTTCCTCCTCTGTCACCATGCCCTCACATGAAACAGCTTCATTAGCATCTAGTCTTGGGAAAGTTTTCATTTTTCCATAAATGTATTTGTTGCACCCCTATTCCTTTCACCTTCTTCAATCCATTTAACTCTTGCTCTAATTTGCGCTCCTCTCGTTCTCTCAACCTGCAACAACTCTATTTCTTGTTTTAGACTAAGATACTGTTTCTGCACACCCCTACATCAGAGGGATTACTGACTAACGCCTTTTCTTTTTCCATTAGCTGTGCGTTCAGACGATATTCACGATTTCTTCTTTTGCATGCTAGTGATTTTCCATACTCAGTACAAAAAGTACGAATTTCAACTTTACATAGATCCCACCTTCGTATATAAGACACATCATCGGAAGAATTATTGAGATGCTTGTCTAATAAATCGTTCATCTTTGCCACAAACTTAGTATCTTTTAAAAAAAACTATTGTTAAATCTCCAGTATCCTGGACCTCTTTCAAAATTACCGTTGTTTAGCTCCGTTATGACAGCTTTGTGATCTGAATGCGCAACCGTGGTGACTTCACACGAAACACACAAGGGTAGCATTTCCTCTGACACAAAACAGTAGTCCAAACGTCGAGCAATGAAAGGGTTATTCTTGCTCCAGGAAAAAATCTTTTTCTTCAGTATGAAAAACTCTCCAGATGTCTGTCAGATTCAAATTTCTTACTACATTATCTAACTCTTTTACTTCTGACTCGTGATGACATTGACCCGTAATAATATCAAGACTGTTCTTCATAACACAATTAAAATCACCAAGCAACAATAAATTTTGCTCACTATATTCAGCACACGTTTCCTGTAACTTTGTCATGAAAGCTGATTTATCGTTTCATTTTATTAGGAGCATATATATTTGCCAAATTTTAAGTCATAAAGTTCACTTTTGACTGAAACGACTAAGATTCTCTCTAGAGCCAGTTCAACATCTACGTTACCATCAAAATCTTTTGCTATTAGAATAATCTCACCTTGACTCCTTTTCGTACCCTCATTGTAAAACATTTTCCCTCCCCCCACTGTTTTTCCCCCATAGCAACGCATCATTCTCGGTTACATGGGCTTCCTGTAAACAGGCAATATCAATTTTATTACTTTTTAAATAACGAAAAAAGCGCGGCTCTTTTAAATTTGTTTCTCAGACCTCTTACATTCAAAGAACATATCCGTATTTTTATCCATTGGAAGCATTATACGGATATTACACTACTACACATTTTCCGAATTCCTTACTCAATGTCCGTAATCCAAGCGAGGCCGAAACATGAGGTCTGTCCTATGAAGCCGGGCGTCTACCCACACTGGTCGCTTACCTCAGTGTTGGTACTGCGGGGAGCCTGACGGGTGGATTTACCACTGTCCTTTTTCGGGTGCTTACCCCTCCCCGCTACCTCTTTTGGGCTGGACCCCTCCTTGGATCGTCGGCGTTTCGGGGTCTCCGACCTGCTCCGGGACAGGCTCTCCAGCTGCAGGGAGGCAGAGAGCGTGGCCTGACGCTCGCTGGCCTGCCTCTGGCTGCGCGGTCCTCCCGTTTGTGGCTGTCGTCGGGCTGGTCGCTGTCCGTTGGCACGATGTTACCCACTCCGGGTGTGTCCTCTCTGTCCTCGACCGGAGTCCCTGAAACAGAAAACTGGCACAGAGGATCCCCGCGCTTATGGCCGGACTGTCTGCACTCGCGGCAGACAACCTCTTTTTCACACCCGAGGCATGGTAGTTCTGTCCCAGGCAATTGGAACAGATCAGGGTTTTTTTTTGAGCCAGCTTTTGTTCCTTATGATATATTTAGCCCAGAACAGACTTACTTTCATGAACTTTTCCAGGGGCGCGTCAGGGATGGTGATGAAAACGAATCTCCGTCCCGTCAAAAATCGGGTAAGTTTTCCATCTGCATCCCTCGCTCTCTCTGTTTTAACTGAGGAAACGCAACTCACGCCCTACCTTCGCCAGGGAATGCTCGATTTCTGAGTCGGCCACTGATATGGGCACGTTGTCGACCCACACTTTTGTTGTTGGCCTCTCCTCCCCAGTGTCACTCTTCAGAATAAAAGGGTTAGTATTTTGCCAGTTGTAAAATGGTCCCTCTTACCCTCATACCCTGGATCAGGAGCTGATTTCTTGCCTCTGTCGATGCTGGATAAATCCTCCAGAGGCCGTTGATCAGTTGCGCCCCGACTATCGACCCCTGACCGACTGACCTCTCACCTGCCAAGCAAATCTCTAAGACGGTTGGTCGGTTGTTGCTCGAGTCAGGATGTCTTTGACTTTATCAAAGACGGGGTTGACGCCGGTAGTCATTCTCGCAAAAATGATAATGAAACAGTGAAGAAAAAAATACCTCTGTGTCACAGTAGTAAACCGCTGTGTCGATTCGGCGTGGCGGAAAAAAAACGGCAAAGTCGAAAAAAGAGAGCTCAGCTCACGAACTCTGCTGCGTGCTTGGAACGTGCGAAAACCGTGACCGCTCGACACGGCTGCTACTCACCGAATGCCATCCAGCACAGTACACCATAATCAATTTGAGATCGCATGTGAGCATTCTTGAGCATTTGGGTGGAATTGATATAGAGTCAGTACCTTAATTTCCAAAAGATGGCCTGCCCCTGGACTTGATCGTCTGTTCTTCTTTGAAGTCTGTTTTCCCTAACTTTATTGATTCTACGTCTTTTGATGGATGAACTGAGTGGGGAAATAAACTAGCTATTGTTCGTATGTTTCTTTTGGAGATGTTTTGGTCATACAGTCTGTAAAGATATAACTAAGCACAATTAATTGTTTTTTGTAACAGTATCTACTTCCATGAGATTTTACTGTAATCAGTGCTTAATGTTGTTCATAATTATCAGGGGTAGTATTCTGCCACATTCAGGAAACAACTCACATGATCAGTCGTCATTTGAAACGTTTGGTGGACGGTCATATGAACAACGTACAGAAGAAAATGGGATCTAAAAGATTAGATGGCCTTGCGGTATTTTTCTCTCTGGCAAACTTTTCGGCAGAATAATCTGTTTGAGTGCAACAGTTTGGTGTTTGTGTCCCAGATGAGATGATAACACTCAAAGGAAAGATGTCATTTGCGTAGTATTGCCATCAACAGACATCTTTACAAGTCGAATATCAGAGAAAGAAAGAAAGAGAGAGAGAGAGAGAGGCGAGGTGGTAGGGAAGTGTGTGAGTGTTTGTGGTAGGGTGTGTGTGTGTGTGTGTGTGTGTGTGTGTGTGTGTGTGTGTGCGTGTGTGCGCGCGCGCGCGCGCGCAAAATAGACAAGGAACAAGAGAGAACAAAATGGTAAAACTCTAGGGATCCTGAGGGCATTAAAAGCATGAACACTTCACATACATAAATAGCACGAATGCTGAAATAGAAAAAACAAGTGTAAGGCATAACAGTCGCGTCATTTGAAAGAGAGAATGTCGAGACAGACAATGCAATGGAAAGTGGAGAGGGAGAGAAAAGGGGACAGCGAGATATACAGACAAACGGACACAATCATATGTAACAGCTGTTGCAATTCCACGCTGTCGTCATGCCATACCATGTATGAGATAAGCAAGTAATGATTTTTTTTTTTAGCTGCACATGGACATAGGCGACTGTATCTATTTGGTGCATGTGTTTTTTAATGTTGTCTTATCTATTATATATATTTGTTATTTATTCCATAGGGTGGAACCTGGTCTTGTTTTGTTTGTTTTAGGAAAGCTTTGTACTTTGTCTGTGTCCTTGGCGGTAACTAACCCCCTGTCTTTTCAAATTAGGAATGTTAGTTATATGGATTGGGTGATGGAATTTGTGTTCGTGTCTGAAAGAATATACAGGCAATTTGCTGACTGATGTTTGGTTCACTCGCTTTCACAATCTTCTGCATGATGAGCTCCATGTATCCCAGTCGCTTAGCTAAACAGAGTATGAAGTTTCTCGAGTCTGACTTCATGAAGATGTGTCTATTTCTATTTCTTTTAATGCTCCGTGTATTCCAGTCGCTTAGTTCGTTCTTGCTGTTCTGTCAATACACAGAGCAAGACAGTAAGATGAAAATAGCAATAGAGATAACAAAAACAATGACAGTAACAATAATGACAACAGCGAGATCAATAATGATAATGATGATAACAATTATAATGATATTGATATTATTGATAACAATAGTGATATTAATATTGATACTACTACTACTAAACAACAATAACAATGATAATGATAATAACTATGATGATTATGATGATGATAATACAGGGATAAGAAATATTAGGTATAAACAAAGCGTAGTAGAGATAATAATAATAATGATGATGATGATGATGATGATAATAGAGGGATAGGAAGTATAAGCTATAGATAAAGCATAGTAGAAGCAAAATCACTAGATGCACAGAATAATTAACAGAGAGAGACAAACAGAGAGTGACAGAAAGAGAGGTGGAGTCGACAGTTTCTCATCATGCTGCACAGATGGCGAACGTGACAGTGAGGAGGGCAAAACCAGGGGACAAAACTGCCGTGCTGGATATCAACAGGAATGTCTACTTCGGCCTGGATTACCTCCCGTACCTTTACGAGTCGTTGATGCTGGATGACAACTACACATACTACGTTGCTGAAGTGGAAAATGTTGTGGCAAGTCTTTTACTAAGTATTGGAAAGCTGCATGCGTGTGTGTGTGTGTGTGTGTGTGTGTGTGTGTGTGTGTGTGTGTGTGTGTGTGTGTGTGTGTGTGTGTTTAGTATGTTTGCTCAATGTGCTTGTGTGTGTGTGTGTGTGTGTGTGTGTGTGTGTGTGTGTGTGTGTGTGTGTTGAAAATGAATGAAAAACAACAAGAATCCTGGTTATCCTATTCAGAGAACGGAGAGTAGTTGTCTGATATACAGCACTAGTTTTTTTTTTTTTTTTTTAATTTAAAAAACAATGTATAGTTTGAACAGAAATACTTTCAACACTGACACGTGCATCTTTCAGTCAGCTCCACTTTTCCTTACCTTTTATTGTTTAGGTAGTATTACTTTCCCTGACCCACTTTTACTCTGCGCTTATTTCTTGCAACATCACGTTTTCTTACCTGTTACTCTATGTATCATCCTCCCAGCAATATTTTTCCTTGCCAGCATTACCTTTCTTCACCTTTTATTACACGTGTCGTTCAGCCAGCATTACTTTTTCTTACCTTTCTTCGATGTGTTGTTCAGCCAGCATTACCTTTCCTTACCTTTCTTCCATGTGTCGTTCAGCCAGCATTACCTTTCCTTACCTTTCTTCCATGTGTCGTTCAGCCAGCTACCTTTCATTACTTTAATTTATACTCCCCGTGTCGTTCGCCACTATTACCTTTCCTTACCTTTTATTCCATGTGTCTTTCAGCCAGCATTACCTTTCCTTACCTTTCTTTCATGTGCTGTTCAGCCAGCATTACCTTTCCTTACCTTTTACTCCATATGTCGTTCAGCCAGCATTACCTTGCCTTCTTTTACTCCACGTGTTGTTCAGCCAGCATTACCTTTCCTCACCTTTTATTCCAGGTGTCGTTCAACCAGCATTACCTTTCATTACTTTAATTTATACTCCTCGTTCGTTCGCCACCATTACCTTTCCTTACCTTATATACCATATTGTCGTTCAGCCTCCATTACCTTTCCTTATCTGTTATTCCATGTGTCGTTCAGCCAACATTACCTTTCCTTATCTGTTATTCCATGTGTCGTTCGCCACCATTACCTTTCATTACCTTTTAAACCATATGTCGTTCAGCCACTATTACCTTTCCTTACTTTTCATTCCATGTGTCGTTCAGCCACCATTACCTTTCCTTACCTTTCATTCCAATGTGTCGTTCAGCCAGCATTACCTTTCCTCACCTTTTATTCCATGTGTCGTTCAGCCAGCATTACTTTTCCTCACCTTTTTATTCCATGTGTCGTTCAGCCACCATTACCTTTCCTTATCTGTTATTCCATGTGTCGTTCAGCCAGCATTACCTTTCCTTACCTTTTATATACCATACGTCAGCAGCCACCACATTACCTTTCCTTATCTTTTATTCCATGTGTCGTTCAGCCAGCATTACCTTTCCTTATCTGTTATTCCATCTGTCGTTCAGCCACCATTACCTTTCCTCACCTTTTATTCCATATGTCGTTCAGCCAGCATTACCTTTCCTCACCTTTTCTTTCATGTGTCGTTCAGCCAACAGTACCTTACCTTCTTTTCTATTCCACGTGTGTCGTTAATTCAGCCACCATTACCTTTCCTTACCTTTCATTCCATGTGTTGTTCCAGCCAGCATTACCTTTCCTTACCTTTTCATTTGATATTAGTCAGCAATACTTTTCCTCACCTTTTATTGTATGCGTTGTTCAACTTCCATTACCTTTATTTCCTTTTTACTACATGTGTGAACTAATATTACTTTTCATTGCATGTGTCGTACTGTCAACGCTACTTTTCCTACTTTTTACTCCACGTGGATATCTGGCAACATTACATTTTCTTACCCGTTACTCCATGTATTGTTCACTTTTAGTCTACCTAGTTCCTGTTTCAGGCTATCACCTGATTTTGAGATCCACTGGGGGTCTCTGAGAAGAGAATGACTTCATCACAATACAGCATCAAAACATTTGGGTTACCATAGGAATCATCTGAATTCTGAGTCTGCCTTATTTGGATACTTCAATAGCAATTTAATTTGTAAAGATGAAATAACATACGACTTTGTAGACAACATTGGTTTTACCTCTTAAGTGTACTAGAGAAAAAAAAAGTTCATGTGTCCACAATAGGACTGAATCTTATTCGTCCTACATTTCCCCGTTTTTCTCACAGTAACCCCACAAAATATTTTTTTTCCGATTAAAAACAAAACACACACGATAACTCTTCAAGATTGATTTAACGTGGAAAAAAGCTTGAGGCTGATATAGGTGTGTGGTGCACAAGAAAAACAAACAAACAAACACAGAAAAAGCAACGAAAACAAGCAAACAAGCCGAAACAAAAAAAAAGGGGGAAAAAAAATACAGAAAAAGAGATATAACAAAAAGGAGAAAAAAGGCGACAAACATTAAAAACAACACAACACATATCAATACAGTACAATTACAATACAATGCAATCCAATCCAATTCAACGCAATAAATACATTGCAACTTAGTGTAACATAACTGTCTGTACAGGTCGCCTTCTATGGAGTATGCCTCATCGATGGCGGTAAAACCTTGATGGCGAGGTCAGGCAGGGTCAGGGCCGACTTTGAAGGTCAAGGTATCTTGGGTCATATCCTACAGGCAGTATATCGGGATTTCTCGCCACTCTACCAACGGACCCCAGATCTCAAAGTCGCCGTTGCGCTTGGCGACACGTGCGCCTTGATCAATCGTGCCAGATTCAGAAGCATCAGTGAACTTGTCTGGATACGGGTGAGTACGTTGAAAAGTAATGACAGGGCTGAGAAAGAAATACTTATTCGTTTCCACTGCTTTCTTCTTAATCAATCAGAACATAATGATTATTATGAAAATAAAGCAGAGTTGGCAAGAATGAGGAGTATTACTATTACCGTCATGACCGTTGTTATGATGATGATGATGATGGTGATGATGATGATGATGATGATGATGATGATGATGATGATGATGATGATGATGATGATGGTGAAAAAAAAGCAGATGATGATTTTCATTATTAGGATTGTTACTGTTATCATCATCACCACTGTTATTATGATAATAATGGTGATTTTTATTATTAGGATAATCTTTATGGTAACAAAACAAGCAACCTTGACCTAAAATGCACATCCCATCAGAAACTATATAACGGTCGGTGGAACACATCCTCAGTTCATGCAAAGCAACGCTAACCCACGGAAGGTAAACTTGGAAGTTCAAACAAGTGCTTCACGAGATCGCAGGAAAGGTTAGCAGCGCCGGATGAAACACACTGCACCGCCAAAAGCCCCCCATCAAAGCCTTCCACTCTACAGAAGTCTGAAAATCAATGTCCGGAGCACCGTGGCATCAAAAGCATGGAAGCAGGCTCCACTGGATGGAATGGGTGACTGGGAATGCGCACGGTCCTCCCAGAATGGGAAAAACCATCCAAACAGTGGAACGAGATGAGATATTGTATCCCACTCAGGTTCTTCAAAACAGACGATTCTGACTGAACTTCCTGTGCCAAATGCAGTAGGATGGAGCAGGCTCATAGGTACAAGCCTGAGAAATATGGCAGTAGGATGGAGCAGGCTCATAGGTACAAGCCTGAGAAATATGGCAGTAGGATGGAGCAGGCTCATAGGTACAAGCCTGAGAAATATGGCAGTAGGATGGAGCAGGCTCATAGGTACAAGCCTGAGAAATATGGCAGTAGGATGGAGCAGGCTCATAGGTACAAGCCTGAGAAATATGGCAGTAGAATGGAGCAGGCTCATAGGTACAAGCCTGAGAAATATGGTAGTCCCAGCCAGTAGCTGGAGGGAATCTGGCTTCCTAGCCAAAGCTCTCGCCAAAAAGATTGGAGTAAGGGGGGTCGTGGGCTCGTCAGCCTGTGATATGAAATAACTCGTGATTCCTGATAAGAAGACGACTGTAACCCTGAAGGCAATGGAAAAGGCAGCTGAAAAGAATTCCAGCTGGATTCGGACGAGGAGCAACAAAAGTGAACTTCTCCAGGCTTGAATTATCCAATTTCGAGCAGGTGTTCGATACTGATGCGGGTAGGACATCCTTCTACACAGGAAACACCGTCCGACATCCACCCATCTGTCTGCAAGGTGCAGATCGAATTCTGACGTGACAGGAAAAAAGAACATAAATCTGGCCACAGAAGGCATTTAGAGTCGTGACAGGAATGCGGCCCAGCCCCCTTTCGAGTGTTCAGGAACGGGGGTGGGGGAGGGGGGGGGTGGGGGGGGGGGGGGGGGGGGGTGGGGGGGGGGGGGGGGGGGGGGGGGGGGGGGGGGGGGGTCATATCTGCTGACCATCTGCTGTCAAACTCTCCTCAGGATTTGTTCCTGTCTAGTATAATGATAATAATAATAATAATAATGATAATAATTATTATTATTATTGTTATTATTATTGTTATTACAGCTTTTGATTTTATTTCATTTCTTTTTGCTGTTTGTTGCTCTTCTGTTTCTACTTAGTATAATTGTTATTATTACCATTATCATTATTATCATTGTAACTATAGTTATTGTTGATTTCTTTTGCTGTTTACTTGTTCTCCTGTTTTCTCTAGTTACAGTTTTCGACGTTGGATATTGCTTTTCTTTGCTACGTTTTAATATTTCAGTTAAGTTATACTCTTTTAAGATCTCTCCCTCCCTTCATTCCATTCACACCCCCCCCCCCCTCACCTTCTGCTCCTTCTCTGTCTTTGTCTCTGTCTGTCTTGTCTCTGTCTTGGCCTGTGTCTATCTGTCTGCCTGCCTGTCTGTCTGTCTCTTTGCCCCTCCCTCCCTCCACTTTCTCTCTTTCTCTGTCCTTCCTCACTTCTACTTGCTTTGAATGTAAGACCGGCGGATGCACATTCACGTGTGTGTGTGTGTGTGTGTGTGTGTGTGTGTGTGTGTGTGTGTGTGTGTGTGTGTGTGTGTGTGTGCAAACGCTTATCTATGTCTTTCAGAACCAAAAGATTTTCCAAAACGATCCTCACAGACGGACGCCCGACCAATCCAGTCCTGAACCCGGCTGCCCTCTCGCCTCAGTCACGAGCTCAGCCAGGAGGACTTTGTACACCTAGTGGACGCAATGGACAGCGGTCAACGCCACTTTCTTTTCCCCAAGGACGTCTTCACCACCTTTACCTGGCACTTCCGGGTGGATCAGCTCGCTTCCAGCAGGAATGTCTGGGGAAACTGGGACCCTCATTTCACCGCGACTTCGTCTCTGGTGGAAAGAATTCTGCACCCAGAACTGGGCGACATGGAAGATGCTTCGGGAAAGCCGTGCCTTGATTCCCACAAGACGAGCCCGTATTCTGGACTGCTTACAGCTTCCATGATCGTTAGAACGCCTTCTGGGCCTTTGGTTTTTCTAGACGTTTTCGGGAGCATAACTGAACGAGAGGACCTGAAAGCTCACCTGAACTGTTTCCTCTCTGGCCTGCCGCGTCGGTTGATGAGACTGGACATTGAGGCAGATAAGTTCCGTATTGGAGCTTACACCACACACAGAGGAGGAGGAACAGATGGTCACTCGAGAATTGGAACTGTTAGGCTTTGGGGATACATACTACAAGATAAAAAAACTCTATTACTTCTGGCAGAGTTTTGAAACTTTGAAAGCGTCTTGAATATTGTGTCTGGGATTTGAACGACGAATCGATAGCGACAGTCTTACTTCCTCCATTGCCGTAGGTACAGCGGACCTGTTTGCATTTTTTAATAACTATAAATGTAAAAGCACGTGTGAAAGCAAAGGGAGACAAAGAAGGAGGCCGCTGTATTCTTTCTATCGACACGCTCTGTCGAAAATTTGCGGCCTTTTACATGCTTAACAGCTGATGTTAATTAGAGTAAGCTCGACTTGAATTTTTTTTTAAAAACCTGAAACAGCATTGAATGTTACGGAAGAGACTCAAAGTGAAAGCAGGCAAAATCTGACGACTTGTTTCTTCTTGGCAGCCTTACACACCTCATGACAGTGATAATAATTATTACCTCCCCTTTCAAATAACACCGTCAAATAGTTCTTTCCTGTTCGCGGTTTATCTGTTTTCTTCTCCTTTGTAATGTGGAATTCAGACCCAGCTGTCGCTTGAATCTGGGCTCATCCACCGCCCATGGTAAATGCTGTGATAATCGACCATGATAGTACCCGGTCTAAAATAGATACAGGAAAACAGGGGCCATGCCATTGGTCCCAAGGTCCGTTGGTCTCAAGGTCAATGGTTCCAAGGTCAACAAATCTGTGTAATATACAGTAGTATGTGGCTATCTTGAAAACGCAGGAGAGAGAGAGAGAGACAGACAGACAGACAGACAGACAGATATCTTTTTACTGGATTTCTTTTTACTGGGACCAACGGACCTTGGGACCAACGGACCTTGGGACCAATGAACCTTGGGACCAACGAACCTTGGGACCAACGGATCTTGGGACCAACGGACCTTGGGACCAATGAACCTTGGGACCAACGAACCTTGGGACCAACGGACCTTGGGACCAACGGACCTTGGGACCAATGAACCTTGGGACCAAATGAACCTTGGGACCAATGAACCTTGGGACCAACCGAACCTTGGGACCAATGAACTTTGGGACCAACGAACCTTGGGACCAAGAGACCTTGGGACCAATGAACCTTGGGACCAATGAACCTTAGGACCCATGACAAGCTCCCGAAAAACACCTCAACGGACTCGACTGAAAATGAGACAGCACGCATTGACAGCAGTTATGGGCCTTTCGTTTTCATTTTTCTTTATTCACTTTTTTGAAATAAAACTTTTTCTGCATTGTTTCAGAACTCTTGGCATAAGACATGATTTTTGTTGGGTCCCATCTCACTGTGGTATAAAGTAGAATGAAATAGCAGACAGTCTTGCAAAGAGAAGGAGCAAACAGAAACGCTGAAAATTTATCAAAAAAATCTCAGATATGTCCTCTTGTGAATTAATCCAAATTATGGAAAAGTATATACATAAGCAGAATTTTAGTACCAAAAAATGGCTACTTTACTGTCATATCCAAGACACGTTGTTAGGTTAGATTAATTCATAAATTAAGGCTGAATTCTTTGAACACTAAATATTCTCATGGTATTACATATGTCTGGGAGAAAAACATTTCTGTGCATCATCTTTCGTTTGAATGCTCAGTGTTGACTTCGCTCTATCAGGAGAAAGGGTATTGAGATGAAAAACTTTGATGATGTCAATGCTGTCTTATATGGTTTATATGTTGCTGAAATTGCCATGGTTATTTCGCAGTCACAGGTTCCAAATTTTTATAAAGATCAACAATTTTGTGTACCACGAGGGTATTTCACATAAATATGCATATATCAGATGTGAGTTTGATAGTATTAGTTAAGTTAAGTGTGAAGGCTTTTTTTTTTAACAAGTGTCTAATATCAGCTAGCGATGAAGAGACATTAAATAAACCACTGAACTGAACTGATTATGACGACGGTCCATCGCTTTATAAGAGAAGCGGAGGAAATCACAAGGAGGCAAATAGCCGTTCCTTCATCATTCACACGAACAACCTGGCAGACAGTTTCAGGTTACACTGGAGACTGAGTGGCAGCAGGCACGAACTGAGACACGAGGGATGAACGTTCTGTCACCAGACCGTCAAATGAAGAGCAAATAAAAGGACAGAAGTAACATTTTCCGAACCCTGGAAGACCTTCGAAGACCCTTCAAACCGTATAAAATCCTAGGGTGGAAAAGAGCTTCTTTTGAATTTATATTTTTTCGTTCCTTTTGTTTGACGGGGTAGGAGGCTTACCCAATGTTCATAATCTCAAACGGTTTTTCCATGCAAAATGGAAACAAAGCAAGAATAACATATTAACGGACAGCGTCTGTGAATTATTCAGTTTTATCTTGTACAGATTGCCCTGTGCTTTATTCGAGTTTCCACCCCATCAGTTTTTTCCTAGCCTAACCAAACTTGTTGTTGTTAAATAAACGGTAGGTGTCAATGAAAACTCTGATTTTTTTTTTTATATTGTTGATCCGCTTGTGTTGACCAAAGCAAGTCATTTTAAAGTTGGCAATTTTGGGTTTGTTGCCTGTGGTAACTATGTGGATATTCATTCCTCGTTTTATACCTGTCATTGAATTATTTGCTGGCGATATGAACTGGTCGATGCTTTAATCTGTTCTAACATTTTGTTTACAACGTAATGTTATAAATTGTTCACTGACGGCACCAACCAAAATACGTGTTTCGTTAAAAACTCTGAAATTCCATCCAAAACGACTCACCGTACTGCCAGTGTCAAAGACGTGCTGATTTGTTTCCCCTGTCAGTGTTACAAAAGGAGCTCACGAGTTTTCTGCAAATGTTTCCTCAATAACAATGAATTAGTATTCATACTTTTGTCAGTTATGCGGATATAAAGCTAGTTCAGTTTTGTTTCACAGGTCTGAAAATGACGTTCCACTGCAGCCAACATTTCTTCTAAGTGGCATTTTCCGTTCTGGCAGAAATTCGATTATCATTTCCCGATCAGCAAAATAGTAATGAACACAACATTTGTAATAAACAGTGCGAATTGTATTCAATACCATTTTCAACACTGTTAGACACTTACAAAGGCATCTCCACCGCACTCTCTCGCCTTAGGCCACAATCACATTCAATTTTTTTACTTCACCAAGGATAGCACGCGCTTATTGTTGACCACCTATTAAAAGATTTTGTCTTCAATTTTGAAGAAAAGGGTAACAACAAAAGGCATCTACACCAGCTGTTTACTGAAGTCTCTTGACATGCTAAAGCATTTCACTTTTACTTTTTTTTTTCAAATACACAGAACGGAGGGGAAGCACTTCCGCACAAAAAGAATGAGAACTTTGATCAATTGATTTAAAAGAAATGCAACTCCTACTGGTATACTATATGATCACACACACACACACACACACACACACACACACACACACACACACACACACGTGTGTGTGTGTGTGTGTGTGTGTGTGTGTGTGTGTGTGTGTGTGTGTGTGTGTGTGTAAATATTGAAGAACGACAATTTTGCATCGATTTTAAAGAAATCTAACCTCCACTGGTCTACCAAGTCTACCCGATGATTGTGGTGAAGAGTGACGATGGTTTGGTGGTGAAGCACTTCCGACTGGTTTTCCAATTAATCACATTGAAGAGTAACAACCGTTACTTTCAATTTAAAGAAGCCAGCACACTTATCGACTGATTTACTGTAGGGAAGAGTTATGATATTTGATTTCAATGCACAGCGTCCGTTAGCGACTATTGAAGAAGAATGATTTTTTACTTGAATCTAAGTGCTGAAAATCGTCTTTGTACAAAACTGTGACATGGGTGCTTTAGGAGATAATATCCATTTTATTCTAGAATGTTCGAAATACTCGGATCTTGGAAATATGTCCACCCTAAATCAATGTTTAATCTTTGCATTCTGTTAATCAGCTGTTTGACGTCATCGGCTAATATGAGCTAAATTTCTCCGTTTCCGTAAAATTACATAATTTCTGGTCTACTGTTTGCTAATGTACTTTTCGTTGACCAGGTTGTGGTTATTTGACAGATGTGTGTTTTCAATCCATTAACATATCCATGTTAGTACATGTACGTTCTTTTTCTTTTTTAATTACGTGATGTTGGTAAGTGTTGTTGAACTCTTATCTTCAACGCCGTCATTAGGGTCAAATGGTTATTTAACTTGAAATGTGTGTGTTGAAGTGAGAGAGAGAGAGAGAGTGTGTGTGTGTGTGTGTGAGTGTGTGTGTGTGTGTGTGTGTGTGTTGTGTGTGTGTGTGTGTGTGTGTGTGTGTGTGTGTGTGTGTGTGTGTGTGTGTGTGTGTGTGTGTGTGTGATTTTCGCAAGCCAGACAGATTCGCTTTGTTCAATAAATCGTGTTGAATAAAAGATAACAATCAATGAATAGATATTCAAGAAGCTATGTACCTGATGTTTTCTTGAATTTGTTGTCGTCGCTATTGTTTTTTTATGTTGTTGTTGATTTTGCTGCTCGGCTGGAATGAAAGGAAGACAATCTACTGACAATGTACACATACGCTGAATTCCATTCTTACTGCACAAATGACTTTTGAAAATTGGTTTATGCTCATTACAGTGATATGACTTCGCAGATACACCATCAAGTCTGGCATTATCATGAAGCTGAGTTCTTTTAAATAGTTGCACAACTCAGATTACTCTTTATTTGAGATTTCATAGATCAGCCTGGGTCAAGCAATTGTTCTGTTTTGTTGTTCACTGTTCTCTGCCGTGCTGTACAGTGCTTATACCATGTCGCGCAGCACTATTCTGCACTTTGCTATCATACTGGCTCCAGTTATACTGTATTGTTTTGTACTATGCTGTTCCGTATTTACTGCATCTTACTCTGTACATTTAAGTAGACACAACAGGAGAGGGGGACAGACAGCTGTGTCAGACACGCTTCAACACGCTTCACTGGGCCTTTTGTGATCTTGTAACAGGCCCGTTTAGACATTCATAGGAGAAGTTCACTTCCGGTCGTGAAGTTCGCAGTAGGGGTGCTTTGATAATCTTGCTGAGGTGGATCGAATGCTTGCAAAGAAAAAAAAAAAAAAAAACGTTGTTTCCGACACAGATCTACTGGAAGGGTTTTGATAAATGTTATTTTCTTCCAGATATGTCATTTCTTTCGTTCCTGATTATGATAAATGAAAAATGAATTCAGACAAGAAGACCGACGACACAGCTTGCAGCGCAACTGAAAAGGCACCAAAACAGACACAACCCCCCCCCCCCCCCCCCCCCCCCAAACACATTATTTCGAACAGAATGTGAATCATGAACGGCTGAAATGAGGAAAGCAAATCATTGCTCTGCCTGGGGCTCGGACAGGTCATCGAGCCGACTGATCTGTAGGATTGGTTGAATGCAGTTTTATCAAGTCAGCATTGAGCTTGTGGTTGTGGTGGCAGACGTTAAACAATCACCCCATATTTGTACGAAGCTGCATTCAAGTTTGGCCAGTATGAAGAGTGTACAACCATTGCCTAATAATTTCGACCTACAACGACAGCAGGTGACAGACACATCACTTCACAGATTTTTCGCATCAGTACGTCAGTCTGTACACCGTATCTTTTTAGAAGGGAAGCTCTTCGTGCAGTCACGAATGCGCAGCAAGACGCCACACGTGTTAGAAATTAAGCACGAGCACTTTCCTACTTTATTTGCAAAAAGTCAATATTCTGGGAACCGGGAATGACTTTCCCTGCGCTTGCAAACCCAAGGTTGAACATACTTGAAGCGTAGTGGGGAATCTGCGTGCCCCCTCTCCCTCTCCACCCCCCATTTCGCAATGCTGTCCTTGCTTGGAGGCAGCCGTATTGAGTTTTTTTTTTTTCCGTGCGCTGTATTCATGCACACGTGCATGAATGCACAACACACACACACACACACACACACACACACACACACACACACACACACGCACAACTCACTCTCTCTCTCTCTCTCTCTCTCTCTCTCTCTCTCTCTCTCTCTCTCTCTCTCTCTCTCTCTCTCTCCTCCTGTCCATACAAAAGTTCTCCGTTAATTAAAAAAAAAAAATGATAATAATAAAAGCGTCAGCCAGCTCTTGGACCAGCCTATGCCATAGCTTCATGATAGCTGGTCCCTCGTAAATTCCAGTGAAAGTGTCTGGGGTATTCGTGCCCACAGACGCGTGAAGGTGGCTACCCCGCTGTCCGTGGGTTCTGGCCGTTCGGAGAGGTTTGACACCACGAGCAATGAAGCGTGCTGGCATTAGGCCTATCCCGTTAGGGTTTGAGAGCAGTGTCCTTCACTTTTTAATGGTGAACTGGTTCCATCCGCGCTTTCCCCCCATTTGGTGGAAGCAGATGTAATGAAAGTTAGGGATGTTAAAAAAAAAGATGGTTGAAATGGTTCAGAGAGAAGAAGAAGAAGAAGAGAGAGAGAGAGAATGTGTGTGTGTGTGTGTGTGTGTGTGTGTGTGTGTGTGTGTGTGTGTGTGTGTGTGACTGGACTGTTGTTTAAAAAAAAAAAAAAGACTTGATAAGCGATCGTGGACCTGGCCTCTTTTAGAACTGGTGTAACGATCCATTTTAACTCCCCTGCACTTTTAACTCCCTGGGAGTTAGAATCAGCACGCGCCAATTTTAACTCCCCCGGGAGTTAAAACAAATCACGCCAGAATGACTCCCCCCTGTTTTAGATTAACTCCCCACACCCCAAAACATTCAGTTTTATAGGTTAGTCACGATATGAGAAATAAACATTTAATATACCCCCCCCCCTCCCTCCCTCCCTCCCTCCCCCCCCCCCCCCCCCCCCAATTTTCTTTCAGTCTCTCGCTCACTCTCTCTCTCTCCTTGCTTGTCTATCTGCCGTTTTGCTAGTCTGTCTGTCTCTCTTAATCTCTCTCGCTCTCTTTTTGCTTGTCTCTCTGTCTGCCTGTCTATTTGTTTATCGATCTCAGTGTCTCTGTCTCTAGTGTCTCCCCCCACTCCCCCTCCTCTCTGTCTGTCTGGTTTTTTTTTTTTTTCTTTACTCCCCCCCCCCCCCCCTCTCTCTCTCTCTCTCCTTCTCTCTCTCTGCATGCTTCTAGTCAGCCTTGTTTACTATTATTAGTGTTCATCAAAGACAGATTGGATTAATAGGCTTTTACGTTAGCCTAAGATCTTTATCCTTGTCAAGTAAAGTATTCAAGTGTCATGTGTCAAGTGTCTCTCTGCAGAGTGTGTGTGGAGGAGGGGGGGCAATCCTGGCATAAGGCCAGAATGACTCCCTTCTATTTTTTTTTTAACTCCCCGGGAGTCAGTCTAGATCAATATTTCATGATCGAAAGTAACTCCCCGGGAGTTAGTTTAGGCACGTGCGTATTTCAACTGTACCCCCTTCGTGGGGGGTGGGGGGGGGGGGGGGGGGGGGGGGGGGGATTAAAATACGTACGTGCCTAAACTAACTCTCCAGGAGTTACTTTCGATCAAGAAGTGTTGATCCAGATTGACTCCCAGGGAGATTTAAAAAAAATACATTCTGGCCTTATGCCAGGACTGACCCCCCCCTCCCCCCCCCCCCCCCCCCCACACACACACATTGCACATAGACACTTGACACATGACACTTGAAAACTTTACTTGACGAGGATAAAGATCTTAGCCTAACATAAAAGCCTATTAATCCAATCTGTCTTTGATGAACACTAATAATAGTAAACAAAGCTGACTAGAAGCATGCAGAGAGAGAGAGAAAGAGGGAGAGAGAGAGAAGAGAGAGAGGGGGGAGAGAAAAGGAGAGAGAGAGACAGACAGACAGACAGACAGACAGGCAGGCAGGCAGGCAGGCAGACAGAGAGAGAGAGAGAGGATGGAGGGAGGGAGGGAGGGAGGGGGTGTGTATATTAAATTATTTATTTCTCATATCGCGACTAACACATAAAACTGATGTTTTGTGGGGGGAGGGGGGGAGGGAGGTCATTCTGGCGTGGTTTGTTTTAACTCCGGGGGAGTTAAAATTGGCACGTGCTAATTCTAACTCCCGGGGAGTTAAAAAGTGGAGGGGAGTTAAAATGGATCGTTACACCGGTGTCTTCTTTGACTATGATGGGTGGCCCTGCCCTGGACGCAACGATCAATGTTTTCAACGCAGCGGTAAGCGAGACAGCCGGCACAAATGCTGGTTCAACATCGGCCAGAACAGAAACTTAGATTGTATTAGAAGACCGAAAGGAAAAGGGTCACATTAAAGGCGCCACCGGTCACTACGCCTATAATCATATCACAAACATCGACACTAGCTTAACTTAACGAAAAACAAGCGATGAAAAAACACGTCGGTGAACCTAATGTTTGGAAGTTGTGTGAATGTCGCAGCTTCGAATTTGGTTTTTCTTTTTTTTTCTTTTCTTTTTTTTGGGGAAGGTGGGGGAAAAGTGGAGGGGGGGGGGTATGTGTGCTGGGTGGAGGGATCGACACAACAGCCAAGACAGACAGACAGGGATCTTCATGTCTGTATTCTCTGATTTGTGTTTAAAACATGTTTATCTGCTGTGTGTAGCAGTATCACAAAGGAGCACACACGCGCACGGTACACGCGCACCAGGAGAGAGAGAGAGAGAGAGAGAGAGAGAGAGAGAGAGAGAGAGAGAGAGAGAGAGAGAGAGAGAGGTATGGAAGAGTAAATCGAGGCCCATGAATTTTGATACTTCAGTATACGGCCAAAACATTGGATCAGTGGAAGATTTCATTTGGGTTGTCTCCTTAAATTGGGGGAGAGACGATGGGTCGTGAAACTAGAACACGGGGATGGGGTGGATAGCGATGGGTTTCGGTAACGAGGACAAAGTGGAGTGGGTGGGCATAGGTTAATATTGTAGACTGTTCTATATAGGCAGAGATTGTTCCAAGATCAACTGAATCACTGCGTACAATTTCTTCTCCCTCTCTCTCTCTCTCTCTGTCTGTCTGTCTGTCTGTCTGTCTGTCTGTCTCTCTCTCCTCTCTCTCTCTCTCTCTCTCTCTCTCTCTCTCTCTCCTCTCTCTCTCTCTCTCTCTCTCTCTCTCTCATTTCGCAAATGATTTGTACTCAATGTTTTCAATTTTCATTTCAGTCTTTATCTTACACTATTTTACATATCAAGTAAATGTCACATCTCTCTCTCTCTCTCTCCGTCCTCTCTCTCTCTCTCTCTCTCTCTCTCTCTCTCTCTCTCTCTCTCTCTCTCTCTCTCTCTCTCTCTCTCATTTTTTGGATGATTTGTGTGCAACCTTTTCAATTTTCATTTCAGCCTTTATTTTTACACTATTTTATATATCAAGTAAATATTACGTTTATATCAGTTCAACACAGGACCTTCATCAAATACAAATGATCACGTGTCACTGCATTCGTTTTTTGTACATATTGTTTAAAAAAAAAAAAGTCTGCCCCCTTCCATCCCTCACCCATGCCTCCCATTTTCTGTCATGCTACACGGACGAAAGCAATTCAGACACAGGAAAAAAAGAATCCACCTATTCGCACAACTACATTCGCGTCATCGATTATGTTGCGCATAATATACAGTCTCACAATGAAGAAACTTATTATTGTTTCTTCAGTCATAGTGTCTCCCGGTGATCAGTGAGGCCATAAACGACATGTGTTAATCATTTTTGCATTGTTCAACGTCATCCTTTTCCTTCTTCTTTCCTTGCTACTCTTCATCATTGTCACCATTTTCCTCCTCTTCAGATCAACCGAAAAAAAAACCCAGAAGCATGTTAAGATTGATAGGATGAAGAGATGCCAATGAGAGAGAGAGAGAGAGAGAGAGAGAGAGAGAGAGAGAGAGAGAGAGAGAGAGAGAGAGAGAGAGAGAGAGAGACCGGTACACATATTTGTCCAGAGCAAAATACAAAAATTCATTTTGCATGTAGGCTACCTGGCAAATATGCTATCCTTTCCATTTAATACAAATGATTCCCTTTCTGTTCCATGTTTCAAAACCGTTCTTAAAACTTCTTCCAAATGATTTGTACTTTGTTACTGTGCCCATTTGTATGAGTATGAACACTCTGTGTGTGTGTGTGTGTGTGTGTGTGTGTGTGGTGTGTGTGTGTGTGTGTGTGTGAGAGAGAGAGAGAGAGAGAGAGAGAGAGAGAGAGAGAGAGAGAGAGAGAGAGAGAGACAGAGAGATACAGAGACAGAGACAGAGAGCCTTTGTAAGGGCCTAGATCCATCGTTAAAAAGCGTTATCTAAATGCCAACCACTGTCATAATTTGCAGACCTCCTGACACTGACCATAATATCCCTACTTATTATTTTCTTTGTCATTTTGGAAAAGTTTTCAGCTGTGTAGTCATAAACAGATAGCAAGGTGGGTTTTTGTTTGTTTTGTTTTTTTTTTTTTTTTTTTGCTTGGTTTCTTTGTTTTTGTCCACGTTCTGGTTGACATAGATTTGAGCTACCTTGTTTTCTGCTCCATCATTTTCCAAATAACTTTACCTTTATATTAAGACCTTCTTTACGTCCTGAAAGGCTTAACCTCAGTGCATCAGACTGCCAATAAAAAGAAAGTGAGTTACTGTTCTTCGAAAAAAAAAATGCCTCACTCTTTTGCGCTGAAGATAGCTGGTAAAACATACGGCCCATCTAAGTAAGCAGACGAGAACTGACGGATGGATGTTTTGCTGTACGTATTATTGAGTTTGACAGGTTGAAAAGATCTATTGGCTGAAAAATGACGTCTGCTCCACCCGTAGAAATTCCAGCGCTGAAACAAATGAAGACAGACGACAACTCAACACTAAGTGGGAGGTGACTGCTTTTTGTTCCATTTCGTAAAAGTCAAATAGCAGACGACATTGGCGTCTAGTGTTTTCTGGTTCGCTGCTGTCGGGATATTTGACAAGTGGATACGTCTGCTGAAAAATGGAGTCAACGTTGACTGTGAGGATGTCAACGGCTAAATAACTAAATAACTAGGGCAGATGACAGGTAGGTGGATGTCTTCTTTTTCGTTATGTGTATGCTTGTGTATTCTCTCTCTCTCTCTCTCTCTCTCTCTCTCTCTCTCTCCCTCCCCCTCCCTCCCCCCCCCCCCCCCCCCCCCCCTCTCTCTCTCTCTTAGATGGCAAAACATTAGGTAGGTTAAATATACAAATAAACGTAAATGAAAATAGATAAGATTTGTTTTTATAATCAAATTATCACCGATGAAAAGAGCAGGAACATAGCTTTTCGTTTTTTTTTTTCCCGTTTGGTTGTTTTTTTTTTTTTCCTTTTTTTTTTTGTCATGAATGCATGCATGCCGAACATATAGAGCTCTAAAGAGAGATTACATTAAGAGCAGCATAGAGCCTGCAGTGGCGTATAATTAAATTCCACATACCGTATTTTCTGTAAAACATAGATTTTACTTATTCAAAGGATTATTTACCACAGATGACTGACGACAATTTTGGCAACAAGTTTATAAAGTTATCAAATCAACAGTATGTTCATGTCCAACAACTTAAACGCTTGATACAACAGTTCTGTCTTCCTACATGACCAGATATGTCAGCAGATTTTGGGAAAAGCGTCATCCTTGGAAAAGCCCTATAAAAATAGTTTCAGCTCTGGAAAAGCCCTGTAAAAATAGTCAGCCCTAGAAAAACCCTGTAAAAATAGTTTCAGCTCTTGAAAAAACCCTGTAGAAATAGTTTCAGCTCTGAAAAAGCCCTGTAAAAATAGTTTCAGCTCTGGAAAAGCCCAGTGTGATCGGCTAGGTGGAAGGAGCACTGAAACTGGTTTTCTGTTTCCGAAGTACACGTTTTGTGAATGGTAATTTAATTCATATGAACGGCGTGTACACACACGTGTACACACACACACACACACACACACACACACACACACACACACACACACACACACACACACACA
>JADBJO010001461.1:342500-352500 GCA_016801955.1 Conus betulinus | reverse complement strand
AAGATACGAAACAGAAGAAAGGCCATACAGCCCACGTCAAAGGGTCGAGTTACTGCCCCTGTCACCTCGACGTCTGTTAATTGGACCGTTTTCTTTAGGTACGGCTTAGGTTCGTTCAGCCGGAGGAGGAGGACAGGGAGACGACAGAATTGCCGCCTGTCGGTCGGGTAGAACCTGCGATGGCAGCCGCAGTGCCGGACGAGTTACATGCAACAGTTGTTTCACAAATCCTCGTCATATTCCGATACTCGTTCCCCGACAACAGTTGTTTGTTATTACAAGATTATATCTTGTGACGAGACCAGTGAAAGGGAAGAGGAGGGGAGTGAGAGAGGAGTTGGGGGAGGGAGCAGGGGCGTATGTGGCGCGGGGGGGGGGGGGGGGGGGGGGGGGTCGTCTGTTCCTGGCCAATTTTCCTGTCAGCGCGCTGATGTTACACGGGGACAGCCCTGTGTCGTTTACTCACTAAACAATCGAACAGACATGTAGGCACACGAAGAGGAAGGAAGGAAGGAAGGAGGAGGAGAGAGAGAGAGAGAGAGAGAGAGAGAGAGAGAGAGAGAGAGAGAGAGAGAGAGACAGACAGACAGACAGACAGAGAGAGAGACAGAAAGGGAGAGATGACAAATGGCAATGATCCGTTTATTACGACGTTAAAGGCACTGGCTGAAGTTCGCCATTTTTCACTTGCTTTTACTGCTCCACCGACCAGCACCAAATGCATTACAACACACACGTCAAAGAAAGGATATCTTCATATAGCAGGACACTGTCCTTGTTGAATGCTCTGTCGGTAGTACGTCACCGTCCTTGACTATCAGACAGGATGCACTGTTCACAATGACAGCAGTGTTAGGTAGTGGGACACTGTTGTTCTCATGACAACACTGTCAGGTAGTGAGGCACTGTCCTTGTTGACAACACTATCAGGTATTGAGGCATTGTTTTCAATAGCAGCACAGTCAGGTAGTGGGGCACTATTCTTGTTGACAGCACTGTCAGGTAGTGAGGAACTATTCTTGTTGACAACACTGTCAGGTAGTGGGGCACTGTTCTTGTTGACAGCACTGTCAGGTAGTGGGGCACTGTCCTTGTTGACAGCACTGTCAGGTAGCGGGGCACTGTTCTTGTTGACAACACTGTCAGGTAGCGGGGCACTGTTCTTGTTGACAGCACTGTCAGGTAGCGGGGCACTGTTCTCGTTGACAGCACTGTCAGGTAGCGGGGCACTGTTCTCGATGACAACACTGTCAGGTAGCGGGGCACTGTTCTCGATGACAGCACTGTCAGGTAGCGGGGCACTGTTCTCGATGACAGCACTGTCAGGTAGTGGGGCACTGTTCTCGATGACAGCACTGTCAGGTAGTGGGGCACTGTTCTCGATGACAGCACTGTCAGGTAGTGCGGCACTGTTCTCGATGACAGCACTGTCAGGTAGTGGGGCACTGTCCTTGTTGACAACATTGTCAGTATTGGGGCACTGTTCTTGTTGACAGCACTGTCAGGTAGTGGGGCATTGCTCTCGATGACAGCACTGTCAGGTAGCGGGGCACTGTTCTTGTTGACAGCATTGTCAGGTAGCGGGGCACTGTTCTTGTTGACGGCACTGTCAGGTAGCGGGGCACTATTCTTGTTGACAGCACTGTCAGGTTGTAGGGCATTGTTCTCAATGACAGCACTGACAGGTAGTGGGGCACTGTCTTTGTTGACAGCACTGTCAGGTCGTGGAGCACTGTCCTTGTTGACAACATTGTCAGGTAGTGGGACACTGTCCTTGTTGACAGCATTGTCAGGTAGCGGGGCACTGTTCTTGTTGACAGCACTGTCAGGTAGTGGGACACTGTTCTGAATGCATATTCTCTTCCCTTCTGTTTTCATGAGCAAATAGCCTATGTATGTAGCTTCCCAGACTTTACCTCGAGGTAATTAGCCAGTAACCTTGTTAACTAGTTAGCTGGATAGATTGTTAGTGTATCTGTCGTCTGATGTTCTGTGTGCGCCGAATACCTACCCATGACCTAAAAGTCACCTAAGACAAAAACGTAGACAGACAGAGGAAGACGACGAAGAGGAGACAGCGGTTCAGAAACAATACCAGCGAAACGCCGACAGATGACAAGATAGAGAACTAACCCCAGTGATCACCCAGTAATTCAACACACCCTCACAGAAGACAGATCAGATCATACACAAACCGAAGACAACGTGTGATTTTGCACGTCAGCGGGACATTCTTGCAAGCTACACCACAGTAGCATTTCATCCCGCCACTTCTGTCATATTACCACCACTGTCTGGTTTATCACCCGACTCATCTTTCTGAGCATATTCGCAGGCCCCTTCCTTCCCCTCACCCCTCATTCTTCCCCCTATCCATCCTCTTCCCCTCTACCCCACTCTTTCCCCCCACCCCTCTTCCTCCCCATCTCCCGTGCCTTTTCCCCTTGTCCCATCCTTACCCTCTATCTCGAAGGTTTTGGTTTTTTCTTTTTTAACAGAATTTTTTTTTTAACTGGGCATCATCTTTCCTCGTACCTCACATCGAAAATGTAAACTGAGAATCTGCACTCCACTCCCTTTCAGCGATCATTATGTAACAGGCGTATGCAGAGAGTTCAGCCCACGCAGTGTGTTATTGCGTGTAGTATGTTTAGTTGTCAGAATATGAACTGGTGTGGATAGTCATGTGTAAATGGTTCTTTAGGATTTCTGTTGTGACACGACTTTCTGCTCAGCTTCATGGCATTCATACGAGGACCGCATGTGATCGGCTAGGCTGTGATACAACTAACTGTCAGAATCCTTTGTGCATACAATGGAGGTAAGCCTGGGGACCGTTTCACAGTAAAAATGAAAAACTAAACGAACGTTTTTTTTAAAAACAGCTTTTCATTGTTTTTCTTATCCTGTGTGGTAACTTAATTGTCTGACCATTGTCGATGGATAGTTTTGCCAATTACATGGAAAGAAAAAAAAAAAAACAACATTTGAAGACATCTGCCAACCTGATTAGGAAGAAATAAAGAGAATATTTCTTTTCCGAATTCTTCTCGCCGAAGAAGCTAGTTTACTTGTGCACATGAGGAGGCACAATAAGCACGTGAGTCACGTGCTCATGTGTGAGTTCGGGTCGTTGATAAAGAATTGGAAAACGAATTTCCGTTTGGACACAAGATAAGTATTGTTGTTTAAAAATGTAAGTTAACTTTCTAAACGTACAATCGCGTATCATCTTCATTGTTTAGTTTGAATTAAAAAAAAAGATATTATTTTGTGTGTGAGCAAATCGGTACATTATCTCAGTAACTGAATAAGACTGACTGGCATAAAAAAACAAAACCTTAAAAATTTGAAATTCGTTTGATTCGACGAGACGAGAACACTTTCTTACAAACGTAACAAAACATCGACAGCGATAATGAAATAAAGCTTCTGAAAAATAGTATCCTACCATGCCTTCCCTGCTAAGCAATTAAAAACAAAGCTGAAAGAGCATTTGGGCAAGCGCAGTACTCCACCAAAGGCCGTTAAGCCTAGAATTGCCCTTTGATTCGGATCTACACCACTATGGCAAGGGGAAGAAAATGTGTTTACATTAACATGATTGAAAAAAAATAGAATGGCAGGTTGGCGGTTTTTGTTGTTGCTTTTGTTTTAATTATGAAAAGAGAACTTTTGTGAACAAGTCAGTTCATTAGTGAAAACAAAGCTACTTATTCCTCGAGGTGAGGTAACAGAAGGCGTGAACTGAACTACTTCATGTGTGCTTTGAAAAAAAAAAATAATTGGAATAGAGGAAAAACCCGAAATATCTATGTTCGCTTTTTAAATGTTGTTTGTTATCCACCTCAGTAATTTATTTTTGTAAAGATGTTAAAAACGGTACGTTTACAGTGTTCGTATCCAGAGCAATATTTGTAATTATCTTGCTGAAAAGATCACGTATCCGCACACTGCTCCAGATCAGGAACGTACATCAGCACCAAGATTTGACGGAATTTTTTTTATTTCGTCACATTGAATCTTCCCACCAGGTTCTGATCAGTACTTCTGTTTTTGAACCGGGCTACTGATAGAGAAACAAACAAGCGGAGGCGGTGTGAAAGTAAAGCTTTTTGGCAGAGGTAGGATGGCAAAAAAAGGAAACCCACAAGCGTCTGAAAAAAAAGAGAATCCTGCACCTCAGGGCCTTTGATATAGCCTCCATCTCTTCTATCAAAGACAAAAAATAGGGAAAAGGGGGGGGGGGGGGGGGGGGGGGGAGAAAAGGAGGGAGTGGGTGGGTGGGGGGGTGGCGATCGGGGAACACGCAGGTTCTGCTGAACATCCAGTATGTTGAGAAACAGCCGTGGGTTGGCAAGTGTACGAAAAATTGCTTCCGGTTGTCATAACATAGCCTTTGACAAGCGAAACCGAAAACTGCTCGCGCTTGATTTCAAAAACTACGTGGGTGGTCTTGCTGTGCCGTTCGTCGTTGTATGGCTCGGACGGCGACAGAAAAGACCTTTCCTTTAATAACATACCAAGCAAAGGAAAAAAAAAAGTAAATGGATTGACGCAGTGATACGGGATATCTGTAGTAAAATGTGTTGTGTGCTAAAAAGAAAAGGAGCGTGAATCGTTCCAGAGTCAATATTATTAGCCATTTGGAACGTTGCTTCATATGAATACAGAATATCTGACTGCGCATGCTTGGTGTTGACTTAAATTCACTATACAGGTGTTTCACTCGTTTGTGAATTTTTTTTAACCCCTGTGAGATTTCCGGGGACTCCGTTAGCATAAATTGTATCCCAACTGTCTGGAAGTTCTCCACTGATAATTTCTGTTTTTTTTTTTTTTTTTTTTTACCTGTCGTTGTCGTTGACTGTGCCTTTGTTGTTCATCACGTCTATAATTTGTTCTGCCTTTGTGACCAGTTCTTCTGCCCATGTTGAAGCAAGTCTTGAACTTTTTTCTGAGGCCACAGAATGTAGTGTTCGAGCTTTTTTGTGATGTCGTGACCAGGTAGGGAGAGTGTTCACACTGTCCGGAGTGGATCTCCATTCTGCTGTGTCTGTGTTTATCCTCATGACTTTCTTTCTGTTTTTCATGAAAATGTTTTCCAGTGTTTATTAAAACTCACTGTGTGACCTGGGGGCGAAAAACTGAAGGGGACTGCCATGCCCGCTCAGCACGGACTAGTCTTGCCTACCTGAAGCATGTTACTTGTCCAGGTACCTTGCCATTAATTAATGCAAATAGGTCAGTATTGTTTTGTCGCTTCTTCCTTTTTCTACGATGGGACTATTTTCCTCCAAATATGTTGACCAGCCCCAGAAGGCCTCGTTTAAGTCGTCTTGGCAATAATAACGAAACCTAGGAAGTGAAGACAGTTGAACACCTAGATACGGTAACATTGGAACGATCGTAGAAATGCTGACACATAAACCTGTCCAGGGCATCGGATGAAGACCCGCCGCACTGGTTTCTGTACGTTCTCTTGCTAGCCGTCAGATAGACAAATAAGGTCAAAAACCAAAAGGCTTAGTTTTCTGTGCTAGGTAAAACTCACTGATGTTTTAAGTCGACGTTTATATTGGTGCGCTGGTCCAGTAGTGAACTTTCCAACTGTCTTTTTTTCTTCTTTCGTTCTTTTTCTTTTGCGTTTTTTTTTTTCACATTTGTCAAAACACACGCCGGGTAAAATCACGACACAATTCTCCCTCTCTGCCTCAGTCTGATTTCTTTCCTTCTTTACTTTTGACGGGACGGGAGAAGGAGATGGGGATGCGATGGGGGGCGGGGGGGAGGGGGTATGCTAATGCTAGTATTGAATGTAAGGCAGAAAGGCCAGAGTTTTTTAAACGGATGCAGTCTATGAGTGACGCTGGTGTTTTTTCAACCTTGGAGAATTCCAGTCTGGAATTGTTATACCGAGTTGTATACGAGGTGTTCACCAAGAGGAGTTGCACAGTTTGAATAAGTACCTTTCCAGTTCGAAGTTCTAAACAAAATAATATCACAGCCTCCCTGCTGCATGTCTCTCCCTCCCTCTCTCTTACTCTCTCTCTCTGTCCTTTCCTCCCACCATCTCTCTCTCTCTCTCTCTCTCTCTCTCTCTCTCTCTCTCTCTTTCTTTCACAACACACACACACACACACACACACACACACACACATACATACACACAAACACACCACACACACACACACACACACACACACACACACACACACACACACACACACACATACACACAGACACAGACAGGCACACACATACACTACGCACGCATGCGCACGTGTGTGTGTGTGTGTGTGTGTGTGTGTGTGTGTGTGTGTGTGTGTGTGTGTGTGTGTGAGAGAGAGAGAGAGAGAGAGAAAGAGAGAGAGAGAGAATAACAATGGCAATGGCAATGACAATGCTTTATTGACAATAGTTAAACAAACCCTTGTGCAAGGGAGTGCATACGCAATTTCCACTTAGTGTTCCCAAACTCTGCCAACAATAGAAATGCGAATCAAAAACAAGCGTACACACAGAAAAACAGTTGAACAGTACCAATAACTAGGAAATGAAGAAAAGGACCATTCAACAAACAATATTCTCATCACGATAAATAACTTATTGCTTATTGCAGAACTGTTCGACCTTACCAAAATCTACCCTCCCCCGCTTCCCCTTCTTGTTTCTTTGTCTATTAACAATGGGGTTCGGGTGTTTCAGGGTGTGGTAGAACGAGGGTTAGAGGAAAGGGTAGAAATGGTTAGTGTCCCTGTGGGCTTGCACAGATTCACAGCCATGTCCAAGCTGTTCGTTGTCACGCGATAATCCCGTGCTGTGCTGTGACTGTTGTTCGTTTCGGTTTTCTTTTGGTTGGTTGGTTTTTTCATCCGAGCTTGGCTTGTATTCAAACATTTTTTTAGAACAGGAAAACATTCATAGAGAGAATTTGATATAGATACCTGATATGCGTGTCCTTTCTTTTCTTTTTTTTCCGTTTCCCCTCGCGTATCCCCTCTGCCCCCCCGGCCTCACCCCCCCCCCCCCCCCCTCCTTTATGGAAGAAGGGTATGCATTGTGTTGAAACTAAACAAAAACTGCACTGTTCACGTCTCTGACAAATGACATTCCTCAGCGAATTGTCTGTACAGAGTACAAAGACGATCCATCTTTCTTAAAAATACTATACCTGTTCTGTTGACGACGGTTCCTCGAAAAAGAACACAACGGCAACAAAACAATAACAATTGGCTATGAATAGATTGAAACATGAATTTTACCCCACATTCATTGCTTCATTCCTTTTCACCATGAACGTAGTCTACAAGATGCCGTTTAGCCGCTTGTTTCTCTGTTATCTTATATACTGGTATGAAGGAGTTATGTGTGGATGATAGCAACAGTTCTGTATTATCGTCAACATCATGAATAAAATCATTGTTGTCGCAGTGAGGACATCACTCTTTTCAGGCAACTTGCACAGAAACACTACACTACACTACACTACACTACACTACACTACACTACACTACACTACACTACACTACACTACACTACACTACACTACACTACACTACACACACACACACACACACACACACACACACACACACACACACATGCAAACACACACACACACATACATGCAAACACACACACACACACACACACACACACACACACACACACACACACACACACACACACACACACACACACGTATATACACACACACGCACGCACGCACGCACGTAAGGTATTGTACAGCTTTTTTCTAGGATGGGACTTTTTTTTTCAAATATGTTGATAGCCCCAAAAGGCCTCGTATAAATTGTCTTGGCAATAATATCGAAACTTAAGAAGCGAAGACAGTTTAACACTTAGATACATTGGAACGATCGTAGATATACTGACACACAGACAGAGTGCTTGGCATCAGAGGAAGACCAGTGGCACTGGTGTCTCTGAGGTCTTTTGCTTGCCAGCACATCGCCAAATAGGGCTGAAAACAGATGGATAAGTCATCTGTGCAAGGAAACTTCACGGATGCTCAAAGTAAACGTATATATTTGGCGCGCTGGTCTTTTTGTGAACATTCATGCAGTCTTTCCCCTCCCCCCCTCTTTTTTACCCTTTTTAAAAACGCGTTGGGAAAAAAATCACAACACATTTCTATCTCTCTGCTTTTTTTCTCTTTTTCTTTCTTTCTTTTTTTTTACAGGATATACGAAGATGGGGGTGCGATGATGGATGCTTATGCTAATATTGAATGTAAGCCGGAAGGGATAGATTAATTTTATATGAATGAGGTCTGTCAGTCACTGGTAAACTTTTCAACCTTGGGGAATTCCAGTCTGGAATTATTATACCAAGCTGTAAACAGGATGTTTACCGAGGAGTTTCACAGTTTCAATAAGTAGGTTTCCAGTTCGAAGTTTTATACAAAATAATATCACAGCCTCCCCGCCGCATGCCTCTCCCTCTCTGTCTCTGGCTCTCTCTCTCTCTCTCTTTCACATACACACAGAGACAAATACACAGACACAAACATACACACAGATAGACACAGACAGACACAAACACCATGCACGCATGCACGCACGCACGTGTGTGTGTGTGTGTGTGTGTGTGTGTGTGTGTGTGTGTGTGTGTGTGTGTGTGAGAGAGAGAGAGAGATGCCATCCTTATTCGACGCATAGTTGATGATCACCTTTTTCACATCAGGGGAAGGATTGTACTCTTTCGCAAGAACTTTTATGATGATTTAGGCGTACACGTTCATGTGGGTCTTACCCACACTTCATTCAAATAAAACAATTGATGTGTCTGTAATAATTTTTGGAGAAATATCAGAAATATCGGTCAGAGACGTATGACGGATTCGAGTAGGACCTGACTGAATCTAAGAAGACTGTTCGACCTTACCAAGATCCGCGCTCTCCCGCTTCCTCTTTTTGTTTCTTTGTCTATTATTAACAATAGGGTTCGGGTGTTTCAGGGTGTGGTAGAACGAGGGTTAGAGGGAAGGGTAGAAATGGTTAGTGTCCCTGTGGGGCTTGCATAGATTCACAGCCATGTCCAAGCTGTTCGTTGTCACGTGGTTGTCCCGTGCTGTGCTGTGGCTGTTGTTCGTTTCGGTTTTGTTTTTGTTTTGTTTGATTGCTTTTTCATCCGAGCTTGGCTTGTTTTCAAACATTTAAAAAAAAAAAAACAGGAAAGAATTTGTTTAGATAGAAAGAATTTGATTTAGATACCTGATATGTGTGTCCTTTCATCTTGTTTTTTGGTATCCTCTCTGCCCCACAGCCTCACACCCCCTCCCCTCCTTAATGGAAGAAGGGTATGCATTGTGTTGAAACTAAACAAAAGTGCACTGTTGACGTCTATGATAAATGACATTCCTCAGCGAATTTGTTTGTACGGTGGACAAAGACGACCAGTCTTTCTGAAAATCCTATACATGTCCTGTTGACGACATTTCCTCGAAAAAGAACACAAACGGCAACGAAACAGTAACAATTGGCTATAAATAGACTGAAACGTGGATTTTCCCCCCCATTCATTGCTTCATTCCTTTACGCCGTGAACGCAGTCTACAAGATGCCGTTTAGCTGCTTGTTTCTCTGTTATTGTCATACTGGTGTGACACTGTTATGTGTGGGTGACAGCGGCAGTTCTGTATTATCATCAACATCATGAATAAAACTATTGTTGTCGCAGTGAGG
The DNA here is from genome assembly GCA_016801955.1 of Conus betulinus. Taxonomy (NCBI): domain Eukaryota; kingdom Metazoa; phylum Mollusca; class Gastropoda; order Neogastropoda; family Conidae; genus Conus; species Conus betulinus. The sequence goes on along the minus strand of JADBJO010001461.1, from coordinate 342,790 downwards.
ACATCACTCTTGTTAGGCAACCTGCACAGACCCCCCCCCCCCCCCCCCCCCCACACACACACACACACACACGCACGCGCGCACTCGCACGCACTCTACGTACGCGCGCGCATGCGCGCGCTTACACCCACACATACACACACACACACACATACACGCACACACACGCACGCACGCGCGCGCACACACACACACACACACACACACACACACACACACACACACACACACACACACGCACGCACGCATACACTTATACACACACGAGCACACGCGCGTACACAAGTGCT
>JADBJO010001461.1:322500-327500 GCA_016801955.1 Conus betulinus | reverse complement strand
AGAGTTTTTTCCGAGAGCAGGCAGTTTAAACATTTGGAGCAAAGAAGATGCAGCATAACAAATGTTTTGTTTTGATGCTTCTGTTTGAATACAGTGACTATTTAACAGATACGTATTGGACGGGCAGACACTTTATAGCCAGTGAAAGTCACAGTATTAAGGAAACTACCGCTGCTGACGCCGACATTCAATTACATCGTTAACATCATTTTAACTGAACAAACTTTTAGGTGGTAAATCTTGATCGTCTCGCGCGATCTTGGCAATCTCGCCACTTTGTTTTCACTTGTACGTAATTCTAGTTCGCGATCCAGGAGCGTGATCCCAGGTTTGTAAAGAGGATTGTTCAGTTTGCTCTAGGAACCGTGCGAATTCGCGCAAAGGGAAGTAATCATAATTATTAACATTTTCTCTTTTGACAGAAATAAACTTATGGCTAGTGAATACACTTTCCTGTAGTTAAGATGATTTTCGCAGTTCGTTTACCTAAATTTGCATCCTCTTTTTTTGTAGCTGATGTTTCATTTGATACAGTCGTAAAATTCAAGTTCGCAGCACTTTGGCAATGCAAATCTCAATTTATCTACAAGAAAATGCCAATCTAAAATATACTGTCTTCAGAAACTTCAGTCTCTTGCTGTTAAGAAGGACACCTTAAACATGTTTTATGATTGTTTTGCAGAATCAGTGCGATCCTTTGGCTTTTAATGCTGGTTTGGAAATCTTCGCATGAAAAACAAAAACATTTTAAACAGTGATGAATACATGTGGAAAGATTATTGTCAACAACCAAGAACAGCTGGATAAAATGTATGAATCTCGTGTCACACAAAAAGCTGTGAACATTACTGCGAACAGTTCTCATGTTCTCTCAGAAAACTACAATGTTCTACCCTCGGGACGAAGATTCTAAATTACAAACTTCAAAACAAATAGCACTGGAAACAGTTTCGTTCCCAGTTCCATCAAACTCCTGAATCAAAACTGAATTTTCAATAAGATCCGGTTCAGAAAGCGTGTTTGTGTGTGTGTGTGTGTGTGTGTGTGTGTGTGTGTGTGTGTGTGTGTGTGTGTGTGAACACGCTTTCTGTCGTATGGAGTGATCTGTGCGATTTGAGTCGTTGATCACGGACGAGAATTAAAAGAGAAACTATGGGTCATCGTAGAATTGCTATCTAGTCACAAAAACTAACGAGAATGCGATCACGTGAGGCAAGTAATGTACCATCCGACGAACGTTATCTGCAAAAACACGAGTCTTCGGTTTACAAATTCTACACCACTCACACCTCTCTCAATGCGACTCTTCACCCGTGTTCTCAGAGTAGTTTCGGATTGATGACCTACAAGTGAGTCATGGCATTCTACACCTCAATAAAAGGCGAAGATACCGAGTCACTGCTGCAATCCAACACGACATCCAGCATCTATCATCCAGTCAGGAAACTAAGCGCAAGAAATGGCGTCCATACCATGTTTGTGTCCTTAGTTTGTCAGACTTTAAACGCTGCGCAAAGTTCGATCGTGAAAATGTAAACCTTCCGCGCAAATCACGTGTAAAAAACAAATAATAATCAAGTTGTCTCATGGACTAGTGGCAGGACACAAAGGTGTGCTTACAGACTTACCTTTTAGGGATTGTGGGTTCTCGTGCCCTGAAAATCTTTAAGCCTATTATTTCTAGGATTATCCGGTTCCTGTCGGCTTTTCGTTTTAAACCAGAGTTGAGTGTAATGAGGAGCGTTAAGACTATTCAGAAAAGCCTTTATTTTTCATGGTGTATTTAAACAAAAAGAGCTGGATATTCCTTTTGTAACCTCTAGCCCATAAAGATAACTTTTATTTTCTTTGCATCGAAGATGGAGATGTTTACGAGCATGGATGGGAAGAAGTAGAATCGGGGGTCGAGTTGATAAAAGTTTTATATCTCTTTTTTTCTTGTCTTTTTTTTTTTTTTGATATAAATCAGATATTAACCCTCAGAATTCGTGAAATATATTTGTTGCTGGTTCACCCCGTAGACAAATGACAGTTACGCATAATTCATGTTTCAGCGCAGTTGGCGTTCTGCGCAAAATTTGCGTTGCACGCGAACTGGGCTGCGCCGTCCTTGATGCATGGCAAAAAAATCCTAATCTTTCCATTCATAATCTATGTCATTTTTGTTGCAAACAAGAAGATGGATTAAGAGCTAGAAATCCTGGACCAAATCATGTAACAGTAACAGGTCTCTTTCCCTCATTCACCGAAACAAGGAACGTCAGCCCTGTGGTTGGTCAACACGCTTCACGAAATGTTCCGTTTTTGCCGTTGATGTACCGTTCAATTCTGTTTCATTCAAAGGTCTTGATCTTTAAAAAAATCTTGTTTACATCGAAGATGACGTGCATTATAAAATGGAAAGAGGCTGAATCGGAGATTGTTTATGCTTGATTCACGCTTTAAGCAACGGCAGTACGAAGTTCACGTATCACGTACAATTTTACGCGGTATGTGAACAGGACAAGTACATGGACCACGCATAACAAGTATATGTGGATAATATAATTAACTAAAGTCAGAGAGAAGGTTTATTGTGCCCATTTCCGCGACAGTACAATACCCTCTTGAACCGATGAAGTTGTGCAAAATGCGCTTGCTCGGCTGTACCCTCCCTTTATGAGAGTTTCAGAGTTCACTTTGTTTTTGTTGTGTTCTCAGCGAACTTTGAAGGATATATGTAACTGACAGTGCAATTCGCCGAAATGCTGTATGAAACGGTAGCACATTTCGACTGTTGGAACGTCATCTTTCTCAAGGATGTCTTTGAAAGTGAATGCTCATGTTTTCTTTCAGAATAACGTTTTAGCAAAACGCCTGTAATGAACGAAAGCATGAAAAAAGCATCAGAGCGTATATCTCTGTGTTTTCATACCTGAAATCGGTTTTTAAAAAAACACAACACACACACACACACACACACACACACACACACACACACACACACACACACACACACACGCACGCACGCACGCACGCACGCGCACACACACACACATATACATATATATATATATATATATATATATATATATAAAAAAATATATAAGAAAAAGGACAGAAAATTCAAAAAAAAAACAAACACCCAAAGCATTTTATAGAAGCGCTTTCGGTTTTTGCAAACCTTCCTCAGCTGACCATGGAAGTCGGCGTCAAAACTAGTTGACGTAATGTGTGTTTTTTACGTCATTAACCCCCTACCCCCCCCCCCCCCTCATTACTGTATGATAATAGTGATGCCTGGGTGAAGTCTCAATGTGTGGGATTAGTTGGTTTCACGTGAACAATCTGCCCTGGGAACTTTGCCCTTCGCTGAACCAACTAATCCCACACATTGAGACCAAAAGGGTAGTTGGTCTCAACTTGTGTCTCCACATATAAGAAAAAAGGACAGAAAGAAAGAAAAGAACAGATAGTGTCATATCTTCCTAGCTTCTTCAATGGCATTCCCCATCGCAGCTCATATCGGCTCACTCACCGACCACAGCCACACCCTGGCTTGTCCCGTCGCAAGCCCGGCACCGGCAATTCAAAGGGAGCAGGCCATGTCAAGTGGTCCTGAGGCAGCCTGTCAGAGGAGACACTCTGCAGTACTGCCGAGTCACTTCGGTGATGTTCAGTGGTGCCTGTTGTGATCCAACACACTTAGGATACGACTCACAGTGCCCTCCACTGACAACGACGATTGCTCAGCCTCGGAGCCAGCGTACCTGACTATGGCTCTCCGGTAATATGATAGTATTCAGTTTGAATTGAAATGAAATCCACGATCACGGCATGATGTTTTCTGTCTGACCTGTAGCGGGAGTGGCCAACTATGTCATGCAATGGAGTGCCACCGCATGACCGACGCTGGTCAACTGCTCAAGATCATGGTATAATTACACACGTTGGTTTGTGTGCTGGTCATCTACATGCATGGTTTTTTCATCCCTTTAGAGGCCTCAAATTAATGATACAGTCGCTTACAGGTAGTCTAAGACAGAATGTGTTGAGCACATATTTTGAAAACTTTGAGTGAACACACAGACGCAGAAGATAACTCTATCAACTTCTCTGTGCAGTTGCACAGATGTAACACACGTCCTTTAGGTAACCACACATTCATTACGTAATCGCCATTAGGTAGTCAGATTCTAAGACAGAATATGATGGACAGGTAGAATCTGTCGTTCAAACATTTAGGTAAACACTAAGACTAACAAGATAGCAAATCATTAACCTCTCAAATGAAGTGCAGTAGGATTAATATGTTTATGATAAATGAGTATACGCTCAGTTGTCACCTGAATAAAAATTTCATTAACTTTCATCTTTACATTGAAACCACCACTTCCTTTTGTGTGGCCGGGAATACTTAACGTGAAATCAGCCTTCAGTATCCTGACCGTGTATGTCTGTGGCCCTGACGCACATTCACCCAGCCGACCCAGTTTGCTCATCCAGTCAGCATACTCACAGTGTATGATGTCTGCATGTGCATTTCACTCAGGCCTGAGTACCAGGGTTTAGGGTCACCTCACGCCGACTTAGAAATAATGCATGAGTGCAGTTATGCTGCGTGTGCGGCTGTCCGGAGATCTCAGTGGTTTGCAGTTGTCCAGTCTTCCACGTGACACAGTCTCACAGGTCCAGTGGAACTCCGCAGCGTCATTGCCTTTGGGTCCTATTGTTGAGGGACGTCAGTTTTGATTCTCGCTTCACACACAGCGCTGCTTCGACTTCGTGTCAAACGTCTGACGCGTCTGCGCACCCAAAAAAAGGATGATCTCGCTCGATCTTATTCTCAGTTTCTCTACTTCCAGGTGAAGCGGGACAAAGAATTTCGGCAGGAGTGTCATGAAGTCCAGTCCGGTGATCTCCCCTTAAGCCAGTCACGTATGGTGTTTCAGCTGCTCATGACAGTCGAAACAGGAGAAATCCGTTACAAATTTATTCTGATCCCAGTTTTGTAGCTCGGA
>JADBJO010001461.1:312500-317500 GCA_016801955.1 Conus betulinus | reverse complement strand
AAAATGTCGGGGCAAAAACCACGGAGCCGGCTGTCGTTCATGGCGAAGGTGTGGAGGGGAGGCAGAGGCAGTGGGTCCTTGAGCATCCCGCTGCAGCGAGCCGACGGCCCGTTTGTCTGCCGGGTCCCTACACGCTGGTCCGCCGGCTCCGTAAGGGGAATCTGACTTTTGTTACTGTTCGCGCTACACGTCAGCAGAACATGATGGTGATTAATTACCAGACCGTCGCCCTCCATTCAGCCACAGATAAAGCGGGTGTCACCTTTCCACCCGCCGCCTCACGTTTCCAGCCTCGGACCATCCGTTCGTCGGACTCTGGCGTTCTGTTTCCCATTGTGCCACCGTCCACCCGGCAGCGCGCGCTGTCTTCCCATGCTTATCCCCCTTTGTCCGGAAGTCGTCCGTCCCTTCAAGCTTCCGATCCAGTCATAACTACAGTGACACAGGAGAATATGTGGTCTGGGTTGGTGGACGTACCGCGACCGTTCGAGGCGAAAGACTGAGAAATCCCACCCTGGCAGGAAAGAGAATAAGAATGCAGGTTTTCTGAACAACAAAAGGAAGTGTGAGGGGTGTAAAGTCTGGGAAAGTTTTTGAATGTAGTTTCAGTATGGGAGAACGGGCGCTTAAAGGTTCATTCTCTTTCGTCTCTTCCACCTTGATACAGGCCTCAACCAGTCCATTGCTCTGTTTGTTCTTTCATTTCAACAGAGTTGAGAACATTATGCTGTTAATTCATTCATCCATCAGCTTCAAATCATGCGTAGTGTGGTCTCAAACGTAGCGGATGTGGTGTAGCGTTATGGACTAGTCCGCACGCAGTGACGCCTCCTTGATGAAACTGAAACTGAAACAAAGAACATTTCCCTGTGTCTTTTTTTAGAATATAGATGAATTCAAGTACACAAGCTTGTTAAGACAAATGTAAAACGTATTGAATAAATCAACAGCGGAAGGGGAAAAGTAGCGTAAACAATTCTTCAGTCTTTGTCAAAACGACTTTACAGAGGTTTTTGTTCGAACATGTAATTGAATCAAACCAAAGAGCGAAAGTGAGACTGAATTTTACTGCTTATACAGAGTCCACGTTAAAGCTGTTTGTTCTCCCTTGACTGTGTGGGAGGTTTTTGGTATTAGTGCGCTGGTTGAAGGTTTGTTAATCCGCGGAATGTCGCATCATCACGAATATTCGTGACGCGACGGACCGCGAGGAGCATCCAAGGTTTCGTCTTTTGACTGATTTTCTGCATTGACCGGACAAACACTTCAGAAATGAATTCAGACATGACTTTTATCAAAAACTGCAGACAAAGTAATGTCAATCTCGGCGATTTTACGTAAGGACATAGCTGTATGAAGTGTATTGACTACATATTACTTACTTTTCGTGGCTATTATTGATTTATTTGTCGATATTCGTGTTCATCATATAATATCTCGGCTCTGCGAACACACTTTTTGTAGAAGATAGTTTGACGGAAGTCCGTTGTTGTGATCACTGCTGATGCAGCCCTGTGTCGCTTTTCTCTGGCATCAGTGAGCTTCTGGCGTCGTGCTTCTTCGTAGTTTGCAGCAGCTTTGTTGACTGAGACTCTCCATTTTTGGTCTGTCCATAGCACGCTCCTCCAGTTCTCTCGGCTTGACGTGACACACCACTGGATGTTTGCTTTCACAGTGTCTTTGTATCGCAGCTTTGGGCGGCCTTGGTTTCTCTTGCCGAGCTGTAGCTCACCATACATCAGGCGTCTTGGCATCCTAAACTCCTCCATCCATACGGATGACATGCCCCACCCATCGAAGTTGGGCCTTGATGAGCATGGACTCAACGCTGGTGGAGTTGGCACGTTCCAGGACCTCCAGGTTGGTGATGTGGTCCTGCCAGCTGATTCCGAGTATGGAACGGAGCGCTCGCATGTGAAAGTATTCCAGTTTTTTTTAAGTGTGTCTGCGATACAGTGTCCATGTTACACAACCGTAGAGAAGGGAGGGGAGTACCACCACCGCATTGTAGACCTTCAGTTTCGTTGATAGTCGGATACTGTGTTGATTGAGCACTCGGGTGCGGAGTCTGCCCATTGCCTGGCTAGCCTGCCGATTCTAGAGACGATTTTTCTTTATCCAGGGAGCCATCACAGGAGATGGTGCTTCCCAGGTACTTGAAATGTTCGACATTGGCAAGTGGTGTGTCGTCGATGATAATGCTGGGTGCAGGTGGGTGGGTGTTTGGTGCAGGTTGGTGAAGCACCTCCGTCTTGCCGAGACTGACAGTCAGGCCGAAGAGTTTTGAGGCCTCAGAGAAGCGATCTAGCATCATCTGCAGGTCGGATTCTGCATGGGCCACAAGGGCGCAGTCATCAGCAAAGAGAGACTTCTTGAAGGAGGGTTTGCATGCTCTTTGTCTTGGCAGAGACGACGACACAGGTCGAAGAGGGAGCCATCCAAACGGTAGCGAATGTAGACCCCTTTCTCCAGGTCGCGGACGGCATGGGACAGCATACAGGTGAAGAACACATTAAATAGGACTGGAGCTAGAACACACAGCCCTGTTTCACACCGTTGGTGATTGCAAAGGCTTCCGTCACATTCCCGCCAGAGAGGACCTGGCCAGTCATGCCGTCGTGAAAAAGCCTGATCATTGATATAAACTTTGGCGGGCATCCGATGCGCTCTAGGACTGTCCAGAGGGCCTCTCTATTGACCGTGTCAAAAGCCTTGGTCAGATCTATGAAAACAGAGAAAAGGGGCATGTTTTGTTCAATGCACTTCTCTTGAAGTTGTCGGATGGCAAAGATCATATCAGTAGTACTTTCTGCCAGGCCTGAAGCCGCATTGTGCCTCCGGGAGGTTCTGCTCCGATACTATGATAAGTCTGTTGAGTATAACTCTGGCAAAGATCTTCCCTGCAATAGAGAGGAGAGAGATGCCCCTGTAGTTCCCACAGTCAGATTTGCTTCCCTTGTTCTTGTAGAGGGAGACAATCAGGGCATCACGGAAATCATCAGGCATCTCCTCCTCTTCCCAGATACTCAGCAGGACATCATGAAGGGCTTCAAGGGCGTTGGGGCCTGCCGCCTTGTAAATCTCGAATGCCGTCCTTACCCGACGCTCTGCCTGAGTTTGTCTGCTCCGATACTATGATAAGTCTGTTGAGTATAACTCTGGCAAAAGTCTTCCCTGCAATAGAGAGGAAAGAAATGCCCCTGTAGTTCCCACAGTCAGATTTGCTTCCCTTGTTCTTGTAGAGGGAGACAATCAGGGCATCACGGAAATCATCAGGCATCTCTCCTCTTCCCAGATACTCAGCAGGACATCATGAAGGGCTTCAAGGGCGTTGGGGCCTGCCGCCTTGTAAATCTCGGAATGCCGTCCTTACCCGACGCTCTGCCTGAGTTTGTCTGACGGATCGCCTTCTTAATTTCGTCTATGGTCGGGGGTTCTGCGAGCGAGTCTTGCATTGGCTGCTGGGAATCTGGTTCAGTGCGTCTGCGTCGTCGACCGATGAGGGTCGATTAAGCAGGTTACTGAAGTGCTCTTTGCCAGCGCTTGTTCAAGCCCTCTTGGTCTTTGATCAGGGTCGAACCGTCCGAGGACAACAACGGGGAGCAGCCCGATATAGAGGGGCTAAAGACTGTCCTCAGAGCGCTAAAGAATTTCTTGGAATTGTGGGTATCCGCGTAATGCTGGACTTCGGCCGCTTTATCTTGCCACCACTGGTCCTGCATCAGTCGAAGGTCGGACTGGACTTTTGCCTGTAGAGTTTTAAATCTTTCACGCTTGGAGACGGAGGACAGGTCATTCTGCCACTCGATATAAGCCTTGTTCTTAGTAGGAGGGCTTCTCTGATCTTGTCATCGTTTTCGTCGAACCAGTCTTCATGCGTTCTAGTTTTGGCACCAAGCACTTCCTTTGCAGTCTCAGCAACGGTATCCTTGAAGGAGGACCATTTCTCGGAGCTGCCTACGGAGGTCAGTCCATCTTGGAATTTTTCATCAAGTATTTCTTGAAATTTTGCCAGGCAGGTTGGATTCTTCAGCCTGGTGACATTGTAGGAGGCTCCAACAGTCTTGGGTCGGTTTCTGTGAGGTGGAGCGATATGCAGTGTCATTACAGCCCTGACCAGCCTGTGATCAGTCCAGCATTCAGCACCTCTCATGGCACGAGTCACTCGGACGTCCCTGATGTCGCGTTGGCGTACAATGACAAAATCGATCATGTGCCAGTGTTTTGACCTCGGGTGCATCCAGGTTGTCTTGTACTTGTCTGCCATCCTGAACAAGGTGTGATGCAAAGGCTGTGTTCTGCACACTTGCTGAGGAGGAGCAGGCCGTTGTCGTTGACCTTGCCTACTCCGTGTCTGCCCAGAACGCCTTCCCAGCTGCTGGAGTCCTTTCCTATTCTGGCGTTGAAATCGCCAAGCACAACAAGTTTGTCGCTTTGTGATGTGTTGACCTGATGGCCTGGTCAAAGTATTCATAGAACTGCTCTTTATCTTTATCTGGGCTGTTGAGCGTAGGAGCGCGTATGCACTGATGACTGTGAGGTATCTGGACTTGCTGAGTGGAATACGCAATTTCATGAGACGTTCACTGATTCCAACTGGCAGGGCTGGTATGTTCTTCAGCAGTGCTGTTCTAATAGCAAATCCAACACCATGTATCCTGACCTGACCTCAGCTTGCGGCTTACCTTTCCAGAAGAAGGTGTACCCACCTCCCTCTTCTGTCAGGGACCCTTCATCAGCAAGGCGGGTTTCGCTGAGTGCGGCAATGTCTATCCGGTAACGCTGAAGCTCTCTTTGCAACAAGCGCCGTTCTTCTCTCTGGTCTCAGTGTACCGGCTCTATCCAGAGTGTTCGGACATTCCAGGCTCCCAAAATGAACCTCTTGAGTTTTTTCTTCTTTTGTATTGTTATTCGACCGCTATGAGGATGAGTCTGTCAGCCGCGCGGTAAGCTGACCAGACGCTATAAGGGCAAGCATTTGTCTGGGGCACCTTTTCTAG
>JADBJO010001461.1:280000-295000 GCA_016801955.1 Conus betulinus | reverse complement strand
TGTATCTGGTAAGGTTCGTACCTGTCAGCGTCTACATTGATTGCCTACCTGACAGCGCGTCATTTCTGTGTGCAAGTTTCTGCTTTGTCTTGTTTTTCTTCCCTCCCCCCCCTCCCCTCCTCTCCCCCCCCCCTCCCCCCTCGAGGGTCCAACCTTTGAATGAGTCTGCCAGTCTGAAAAGTAATTTCGATCATATCAATCGTTTGAGGTGCAGGTATTGTTTTTGTTGAGAAAAAAAATTCTGAAACATTCAGAAGATTTGCTCGAGATTTATTGTCCGTCATAGACATGAAGAAGAATTGATATTGCCAGTGACTGACAGAGTTTCGTTCTGTCTGAGAAGCCGACAGAGTTCGTTTTCCAGATGACATATAGCCATTTAAGAAAATTCTGCTGCTCGAGTCATAAAACTCCAGCAGTCGGACAAACAACCCCTCGTTTATACCTCCTTTTTATCGTCATTACATTCGGAGAGTTATGATCAGCTTTGCATGGAATACTGCTCACGTAGGTTTGACGAAAGCGAGAAGCATTTGTGCGTATTTCCTATGCGTATGAAAAGTACTTACGGGTGTTCTATTTGGCTTTAGGGTATAATTGTCGCGTGACACCGGTGAGTAACACTTTCACTGTCACTCCTGGTTTGTGACTTCTGCAAGTTTAAACATTGATCGCTTTTCCTCGGATTAATGTCGTTCTAATCCTTTTGTTTTGCGGCTTGACGCTGTGAATCCCACCTGATGTAGAACAGGTTGGCCAATATGTAACCGGTGGTTTGGGAAAAAATGTATTCCTCTGTCAAGAAAAGAGTGATTAATATCGGTCGGTGGGTGCGGAAGTAGTGCGCGTGTTTGTGTGTGTGTTGCGCGCGGCGTGTGTGTGTGTGTGTGTGTGTGTGTGTGTGTGTGTGATCATGTACGTGCACGCGTGAAGTGCGTGCGTGCGTGCGTGTGTGTGCGTGTGTGTGTGTGTGTGTGTGTGTGTGTGTGTGTGTGTAAATGTGGATAAGTACTCATCTGTGATGGCATCGTGTCTGTCGGCTGAGGGAAGAGGAGGAGGCAGTGAGAGGCATAGGCTCTTGATAGCTGTTAGTGTCTAGATGTCCACGTCATTTTCTTTCATTAAAAATCATGTAGTCAGCATGCTGTCAGTTAAAGCCTCGAAAGATCTCAAGATTTGTGTCAGTGCCACTCGGCAGTGCGGTAACAGGAGCAGTAATTTTGCTTTCGGTTGTCATGGTGATCACAATTTGTCAGCTGCGCGATCGAATACCCCGAGTTCGAAAATATAAACATTGAATTACTGTAAATCAAGAAAATGTCTCTCCAGAGGGCTTTTTTTAACGTAAAAAATATCAACTTGCTTGCACTAACTCCAGTTGTTTTGTTTGATTTGAAGATAGCGCTTTGTGTTGTTTAGAGGGCTATGATCTTAGTGAACCAAAGGTTTCTCAGTGTTAAGAAAATAACTGTCGATCAGCGGATTATTTTCATACGTAAGGGACTTTTTTTTTGTTTCTTGCCAGTACAAACAACTTGAGATTTATTATCAATCAGGAACAAGTTCAGCTTAATAGGGTTCTTAAAATGAGAACGAATGGGATTGTTTGATAGGCAATATTGCACATTTTGATACCCTGCACTTGTATTCCATATGCACATACTCGTACGTATTCCTTATTTACTTTCCAAAAAAATCGCGCAGCACCTCACTTACTGTCAGAGATTACACTTCTTATTTTCACATCCAAATATTGTGTTGTTGGGGGGGGAATTTTCTGAGAAGTAATTAATTCATTTCGCTACTTCACCTGGATTTCCTCAAAAACAAATCGACATTTTACATTTTAATGACTTTCTGTATTGTTCACAAGGTTTTTTCATGTGCCAAGCAGCGGCAATTTTATTGTAATCACGCCTTACTCGCGGTGAATATGATTGGGTTTCAGCGAGTGCGTCCCAGAAGTCAGGATTTTGAGAGAAGGTTTTCCCTTTCCCTTAAACGACAAGCACCTGGGACACCAAACAGAGGGATGGTAATTTCGATAAGGTCTTTTTATATTTGTTTTAGCACACATTTCTGTAAAATGATATTAAAACTGCGATAAAGATATTGCAATGAAAACTACAGTTAAAAGACATAAATGCCTAAAGCGACAAACTTGTAATATTTGGACGGCAGAGGGCTCTTTTCCTCTACATCACGAGATCCTCGGAAAAGAAACGACACGACGATGAAAAAGACTGTTGATCGTAGGGAGACCAAATAAAGCGTTAATCATACAGGCGCCTCGAGGATTTTGGCTTTTATGTCGGAAACGATCAACGTCATTCTCAAATCAGAGACCGACACATTTTTTTTCACAGAAAAATAATATTAAAAGAAAAAAAGAGAGAGAGAAAGAATGACGTTTTACCCGACATCCTAGTTTTATTATCATGGAAATGAAAGTCGAGACATGTCAGTCCTAAGTCCTGTATGTGCGTTTGTAACACACACAGCGTGGGGAGGACTGGGAAGGAGTGGGGGCGGGGGGATGGGGGGGTGGGGGGGGCACACAGGGTAAAATTTATACCACTCGGAGGTGATTTGTGTCACTACCACAATCCACTACTGTCAACGACCATCCAAGAACTCGGACAACAAGGCCCGTGTTCTGTGTCTCGTAAAACCAGGGACGAACCCCCAAAGCTTTGAGAATCCGCCACAACAAAACGCAAAAAGACCCCTGCTCTTGTCCAGGTTATCCATAATTCCTGACAAGATAATGACCGATTAGGACTGGACTCTCCCCCTAATTTCCTTGGCTGGTTCCGTGTGTGTGTGTGTGTGTGTGTGTGTGTGTGTGTGTGTGTGTGTGTGTGTGCGTGTGTGTGTGTGTGTGTGTGTGTGTGTGTGTGTGAGAGAGAGAGAGAGAGAGTATGTGTGTGTGTGTGTGTGTGTGTGTGTGTGTGTGTGTGTGTGTGTGTGTGTGTTTACGGACACCTCCCATCCGGCCAGGAGACTGTCTCACCAGACACAAGGCCCGGACATAAAGGAAGCGGATGCGAGATTTGAACTCATGTTCCGACTCGTCGAGTTTTCAGCGATCACATCGCTGATACGATACGGCCTTGGTGTGATGCGCAAGGTGCGTCAATTCCAAGGCAGACTGATGGAGATGTTCTGGGGATGGTTGTAGACAGTTATCAACACAGTGATTTTTGGTTCAAAGATCGTCTGGGAAGGCGGTTAACCTAGAAATTTAAATATACAGACCGTCCGAAAATTAAAGGAAAAACTGAAGTGGTGTAGCGCACGTGCGCATGCGCGCTTGCATACCAACTCATGCGCATATGTACACAAATACACATACGCAGGTCTCCAGCACGCGCACATAATTAAAGACTTGTAGGCGTTCATTTTCTTTACTTAAATCGTCTCTTAGTAGAGAGAAAGAAATCCGGTTTCTTTGCAACTGGACGCAACTCTTTTTGCTTATGAACATTCTGGTTTGAGCACACCAAAATACGCGGAGAGAGAAGAAATCATGCGGTGTTCCGTCTAAGGCCAAAATCGTGTATACCGGAAGCACAATCCAACGGAACACGACATACACACACACACACACACACACACACACACACACACACAATCCACTTAAAACACATGCATTCACTCTCAACTTCGCTGGAAAACCATACACGGTACCTGTACCCGTTGAATTAGTCTTTCGGGTGGCTTGATGATAAATGACACTTCTACCGCCGGATCAAGGATGGGGGAGCTGGCCAACGACCTAGCGGCTCTTTCGGACAAGTTCACACGTAATTCATCCGCTTCGCGCGCGTTTCGGGTGTTTCTGGGGCTAGCTTTGTGCAGACGATAGTCGCATCGTCTGCAACCGGGTGGTGAGGTTGGAGACAAGTTAATGACAACGGTCCAGGTAATGCCAACACGATAACATCAGCTTCACTGTTTCCTCACGTGGGGACTGAAGTGAGTTTTTTTTGTTTGTCTACCACTGGCTTTGTTCTCCGTAGTAAGTACACCGAGGTACTGTTCCCCTCACAGGTACTAGTCTTACGCACCCATCCATCAACTTGCGAGACAAAAGAATTCTTAAAAAAAAAAAAAAAAGAAGAAGAAAAAAAAAACTCCAGCGCAACTGTAATAGATAGACTGAGGGTGCACTTTTGGTACGACCAGGAATTTATATGTGTGAGTCAATAAAACCGGACACGTCCGAGCGACCTCTTGCCGGACAAAAACGGTAGGATTCGAAATGATGCACCAGAACCTGCTTCAAACAGTGTGTTGAGTAATAAAGAATAGCTGCATGCAGAGACAATTTGCTTTTCCTCGTAAATGCGATAACTGTATGCAATTGTGGTTGTTTACAGTTTTTGTTGCCATTTAAGTGTACATATTTTAAGCACAGAATGGCGGAGAAAAAAAAGGGGCCTACATACAACATTGCAACACTGGGATAGCGGAGGCAGTCACTGTTTGCGCATGAATGGCAGTAACCAACCCCCCCCCCCCCCCCCTGCCCTTTGTCCTCCACCCCTCCGTTTTATCTCCTACCTACTTCCTCCAACTGCTGCGTCAAAGAGGCAAGAATGGTAAAACGTAGTGAACATTATGCATTATTTTGGTTTCAGGTTGATTCAGGGATCATTACGTTAACAAAACTACTGCTGACGTTTGTGTCTTCTTCTTTCCTTCCTTCTCTCTGACGGTCTGTCTTTCTTCTTGTGTTCCTTTATAGACAGAAATTACACTGCCATTAAACTCGGAAGATCTATATACATACAGGTTGCTTTATTAACATTCTCACATATAATGTGCAATTAATGATAATATGTTCTACTGTGATCTTGGTGGAAAAGACCAGAGCCAAGAAATAGTTTTAAGAGATTTTAACAGTCTTTATCCATTGCTTTCTTTAATTTGACAAAACCCACGATTTTTTGTGTAAAGTGTGTGACGGGTCTCCGACGCTCCACCTCGTTATTAAAATATGATTATCATATGCAGGGATGCAGGGGGTTACAGACAGAAGTATTTTACGCTTTCACAACCAAAATGCGCTCTCGCATAGGCACATGCACTCTGTCACTCACATCGGGCCCGCACAAAGGTGACGGGAAACCAATAACATTTCACAGAAAATAATCAACTTTTATTTAACTTGACTCCGAGCCCCCACCTGTCACTACACAACACAGTTATCTGTATCATAAAACAATGTAAACATCATAGATACAACCTCATAAATCGCATCCCCTGTTCTTCAGTGATTCTTACTTAACCAGGAAAGACAATATTTCACTATTCTGTTCGCACACTTATAAACTTAAGAACAAATGAAACGTCCATAACTTGCCAGCATTCCTTGGTTGACCGTCAGTTTCTCTCATCCCACTGTGCGACCCACGAGCTGAATCTGCCACACTGTTATGTCCTCCCGATTGGCCAAATCCCAGTTGGGGGACACTGGCAACGTAGCTTGAGTCGCACCCTCACACCGAGTCTTCCAGACTCCACCGCACTCCGCCCTCTCCACGGAAAGGGCTCCTGTCGGCCTCTCTCCCACAGGTCTTCTCTGGCTGCAAACACCCCACCGTTGTCTGGCAGCTCCCTGTCTAGGCTCCAACAGGCTAACACGTCTTGCTGTCGACCGTCCCCACACGGGAGACAAATTCTTCTCGTCGTCGACTCCGAGGTTACAGCAACCTCCACTGTCTTACGTCCCCACCCAGAGACAACGAGGCGACAGCAAACCTCTGCTTCTCGCTGTACTTTCTTGAGCCCTCAGCAAGACGGGCGAGTTCACTTTCCCTTAAGTGAGTCACACACTTCCTGGCTTTCTGAGCATCTTATATCCATTCTCAAAGCGAGAGAGAACCCGAGTTTAACTGGTTCAACCAATGGAATCACTGGCACACATACATCACACGATTTGTACCAATAACTCCCCAAGTTATTTTTATTCCGCCAATGGAAGCACTAGTCACCTACACATACACTCACACTACAGCTGTTAGCACCAACAAAGACTTGGGTACCCAGTGGTTAATGCATAACCTCCTATTCAAACTCATGTCCATTCCCCAAAGCTACCCATTATACTAACAGCCTGGACTTCTCTACCAGCCAGGACTGATGCTTCAAGTATTTGCTACCTGTACAGACAACAAGGTGCAAATTATTCAATAGGCCGAAGCCTTCCATTCATTCCTCAGAACAAGAACGACTGAGTGGTCACTGTACTCTGCCTGCAGGCTGACGATCGCCTAACCGTGACGGTCACCTGACACGATTGCCTTCCTTTCATCCCAGTGAATAGTTAGTGCTCTAAGTACACTCTCCTCTACCCAGGACCGGCAGGTCGGCATGTTCTTGTTACTATCCCTCGGACATGCGAAACACTTCCCAGTAACTCTCCCTCCTTCAGTAAACGACTCAGGGTATTCCCCTCTGGTGATGCCTGAATTCGCACACTTGAAGAACCCAAGGAACTTGCTCTCAACAACAGCAAAACTACCCTTAATTTGCCTAAATGCTCGAGAACATTCGGCCAACTCATGACAAAGTGATATGAACGAAAGTAGTAGCAATAAAAAGTGTATATACACATATATATATATATATATATATATATATATATATGTATAGATAGATAGATAGATAGATAGAGATAGATAGACAGACAGACAGACACAACTCAGCACTTTATAATTACTAAGTACACTCTTGCACATCTGTTCTTTGCGAAACCACAACGCTGTTCTCATCTGTTACGCTGTCTCTCCCCCTTTCCTTTTCTCACTTTGAGAGACAAAAGTATTTTGGAAAAAGAGAAACTGTGGAATGGATAACAGCAGTTAAAAGACTGCCAAAGAGATATGATTTAAGATGTGCTTACGAAAACGAAATAAAAAAAAAAAAACCGGTGGACTGTTACGGATCCAGACCCGCAAAGAGTTCCATGTATATACATCAGAACAATTGGATGCTCTTTCATCATATTTTTGTCTTCTGTGTTTGGACGCGGAAAATCCTGTCACTTGGAGAAGATCATTTGGAGAATCCATGACAGAATGTACACATTCAAAAAATGTCAGACAGACATCGGGGCTGAGTTCCATAAATAATGCTGGAGGTAAGTCGCGAGGTTTGGTGTTTGTTCTTTGTTCAAAAGGAAGTGATTGAAATTCTTTCAAGATAAGTGTTCAGTGCTTAGATGCACTTGCTTTGAAGCTGAGGTTGGCAGCGGGCTTGGGGGGAGGGGGGGGGGGAGAGAGAGAGAGAGAGAGAGAGAGAGAGAGAGAGAGAGAGAGAGAGAGAGAGACAGACAGACAGACAGACAGACAGCCAGCCAGCCAGCCAGACAGCAGACTATAGTCAGCGAAAGCGTAGGTTGGTACAGAGAGAGACAGACAGACGCACAGACAGACATAGACAGAGAGAGAGAGAGAGAGAGGGGGGGGGGGGGGGAGGAGGAGAGTATAGTCATCGAAAAGTGAGCTACGATAACATAGTTCAGTTTCACAGGGCTTTTGTACTGTCATCATTTAGTTTTAGATTAATATTTAAAGTCCATTGAGGTACGGTCCCAAGATTGGCAGTAGCTCTAAGGACAGTCAGAATAGTTATGCTTAATGTCATACGTCTTATCTTTCCTGATTGATAGCGTGTGTGTGTGAAAGAGATCTGTTAGAGGGTATGCATAACCTACAAAGTGTGCAGGACCTAGCACAGACACTTGAAATGACCTGAAATCAGAAGGTGCATCAGTAGAAATGCTGTTGTTTAAAATACATAGTCTTTCTTTCTGAAAGACAGGAACGAAACCAATTAAGTGTTTTATTTATAGCCCCAATATGTAAAGGCAACCGAAAGGTACAAGGGAAGGAGAATGCGAACTTTGTCAAGAAAGACAGCGAGATAGCTCAGCTTGCGAAGAGCAGATGCTGTGTCCTTTCCAACGCGACTGGCTGACTGGAGAACTCTGAGGAGATTTTCATTTTAATTTAATGTTGTTCATAGCCCAGTTAACCACCGAAAACCGTATTCCCGGGATGTTCCCATATCAAAATCAGCTCCATGTATGAATAAGAAAACCGTTAATTCCAAGCATCCTAAACACGATTTAAAACTGGATCTGCTTTCCCACAAAATCTTAGATCAAGTGTAAAATCAGAAACTAAAAAGTCACATTTCATGAAAATATCTCTGAACAAGACCTGCAATGAATCTGCTCATGCCATGCAAATCCTAACACATTTTAAGAACATATTTCACAGTGAGAACCCATCACGGGTACACCAGGACCTTCACTGTCATCAGCCAGTTTCACGCCAGGCGGCTTAGTTAGCTGGGCAGTCATGGAGTGCGTGTCCTACAATTTGACTCCCAGGGCTGCAGGGGCAATTGAATACATGTTACCCCCGATACAAAAAATCGCCCCAGTACAAAATGACACCCGGTTACATTTTTAGCTGATGTTGCGGCACAAAATGTCGTCAATGTACTCTTCGTGACCGACAGGGCCACACATGAAAAACGTGTCTGAAGAAGAAAACAAGCAAGACAAACAAACGAACAAAGAAAGAAACAAAGAACAAAACAGAATGCACCTCACACTTGAGCTGCTTACACTGTTGGCTAAATACGGATACTGTTCATTTTCCTCTAGTATTAAAGGTTTTGAAAAAGCAAGCGCGCGTGTATGTGTGTGTATGTGTGTGTGTATGTTTAAGAGAGAGAGAGAGAGAGAGAGAGAGAGAGAGAGAGAGAGAGAGAGAGAGAGAGACTCGCGTATACCTACGCACACATACATATACTCACACACACACACACACACACACACACACACACACACACACACACACACACACACACACACACATACACAGGCGCGCGCGCGCGCGCAAGGACGCACGCACACCTTTTCGCCCGATCTCACTTACAGGGACAGACATCCGACAGATGAAAGCTAAGAAAAAAGACAGAACTTTGGAAGAATCGCCGTTACGCAGTCATTTGTAACAACACCGTGACAGACGGGCAGGACAAGACCAAGGAGATAAGTCAACAGCGATCCTGGGATATTCAGGCGTTTGCCACGGCACAAACTGTCTTCCCGGTACAAAATGTCCCGCACGACAATCTAACCTGATAGCACATACCGTCTTCCCGAGACATACTGTCAACGCAAGCAGTAGAATACTCTAAGGACAACAGGAAGTCTGCAGAGAGAAATCCTCCAAGACAGTTCTTTCGATTCCTCACACACGAAAAGGACCGCATCCAGGTCTTGATTCTTAGATGCTCTGCTGCTCTCGGGAAAGTACCTGTGGTGCTTTCCGGGCGTTGAACCTGTGCTTTCGGGATGGTTGGGCGTGTCAAGAAGTGCCTTTTTCAACGTTCGTTTGCCCACATAGCTGTCGGAGGCATGCTGTACGTTGGGAAATCTTATGAAGATTTTCGCTTGAAGACTTAACTTTCGTTCCTTCTCGATCAGACTTAGCTGGAACTTTCGTAAGCTGCATGTCCTATTGCCTGAAGGATTCTGGTCCTCTTCTGCCCTCGAATCGAGGGCTGTTTCGTAATATCATTTGACGACTGATGAACCTACATCCATCCCCCCCCCCCCCCCCCCCCCTCTTGCTCTAGGACAATGACGTTGGCTTGTAAACCAGATTCCCTTAAGCTGCTTGCTGAACTGGCCTACCTTCTCAGTCTGTGGATGTAAGCTTCCTTTAGTCTGCTTCCAAATGCACAGTGACTTTAATCAGAATCGTAGACATGTGACGTAAGACGGGCAGAGACAGAGAGAAGTTTGGCGGACTCACCATGGTGACAAATGCGTCAGATGAACAGAACAAGGTCCAGGAGCGAAGTCATCAGTGACGCCGTGATCTTGAGTCGTTGGTTACGGCACAGACAGTCGTCAGCGACGTTCTAACGTTCAATTCATTTTCCTAGCCGACCACGAGGGACCACATTAAGGTTGACATCTCGTCAAATGTCTATTCACGAAAAGTTGACGACACCAAATCCTGACACATATTGACGCTGTCACCTCACCATATTTTGCGTAAAAATCACCGTCTCCGTTGCTATGTCTGTCAGTCCATCTGTCTGGTCTTGCATTTTAAGGAGTAACAGGACTAATTTCAATTTATAATGGTCATGATAACGAAGTGATAAAAGAAACTTATAGAAAAGTGCTTCAACGATGGCTATAAATCTAAACGTAGCTGATGTAATTACCAACCTGCCCCTGTCGTGTTTTGTTTCAAAGCGCACTTTATGATGTAGATGCTAATTAACAACAGAAGGAGGGATCTAGCTCAGCATGTAGTGCGTTGGGCTTTAGTTCTGCTGGCTGGAGCTTGATTCCCACATGATGCCAACATATTACACTGGACATGTTCACAGCCCATCTTCATGTTGCATCTCTGTGGTGTTTTGGTGCAGTATATTTTTGGGGTTCGGTACACTCTACCCCCCTGCATCAAAATACATGGCGTAACACCGAGCATTCAAATCATTTCATCGATCGAGGGATTAAAGCGAAGGGATTGTGTTATGGGTCTGTGAATGCATCTCTCTCTCTCTCTCTCTCTCTCTCTCTCTCTCTCTCTCTGAACATTTTGGCAACAAGTAAAGGTTTTTTTGAGGAAACGTAAGGCAGCTATCAGGGGACATGGAGGATTTGATATCACATCAAGATAAATGCAGGGCATGTTGCGAAACCACCGAGTGAGCACTTGCGTGTCTCCTTACATGCGCTCTTTCTCTCTCTCTCTCTCTCTGTCTGTCTGTCTCTCTCTCTCTCTCTCTCTCTCTCTCTCTCTCTCTCTCTCTCTCTCTCTCTCTCTCTCTCTCGCGCGCTTTGCGCGCGCGTGTGTGTGTGTGTGTGTGTGTGTGTGTGTGTGTGTGTGTGTGTGTGTGTGTGTGTGTGTGTGTGATTAGAGAGAGAGAGAGAGAGTGGGCGGGTAGATGGGTGGGGAGCAGCATCTAAAGTATATACTGCAGATTATAAAAGCTTCCCCAACTCTATCAGCCTCCCGCAAGCAACTGACGCGCCTACCACCTACACACACACACACACACACACACACACAGTGATGTGCCGATACGTCTCTACATTGAAAAGAAAAATAGGCACTGTCGGCGCAGTTTGTCACCGAAACACATAGACACTCCTGGCACATATTATCGCCCGGACGACAATGTATGCCTTCATGCCGGGACAACAATCCATGCTGTATGGGGCGATTATACCACAGGGTAGGCTGGGAAAGCGATTTCCAGTTTACATGGGGGAAAAAAAAGCTTTAGGCGTTTTTGCATTCACTGTATTCATAACAGAATTGATTTTGAAAGGCAATTTAAAGTTTTGACAATCCCTCCGTCTCTCTCTCTCTCTCTCTCTCTCTCTCTCTCTCCTTACTCCCTTACACCACCCTACTGCATCCCCTCCTTCCCTGTTGACCGTGCTCGTGAAGAAAAAGCAGAAAAAGAGTGTACAGCCATTCATCAGACCGCGGTTCAGATCTTTCTCAGGGTTGCAAGTCGCCCGGACAGCGAGCAGCGCCTCTCTGTGTTCTTCCCTCCCGCCCACTCACGTTGAGACCGAGAATTCCGAAAATTTCTTCTGCTACGTGATTGGTCAAATTCTGTCAACGTTCCTGTGATTGGTGCCTGATAAGTCAGTAAGTCACCCCGCTGGCATGTTTAAAATGTCTGGTCTCTGACAGTTTTTTCATTCGGAGGAAGAAAGGCCAGGAAGCACTCGTACAAAATATCGAAGCGAGTGTAAGGTTAAGACAAATATTTAAAAACAAACTTAAAACCTACCTTTTCAAGAAGTTTTTCTTTTAACACAGTGCATTCCATACTATATCTGTACTATCCCAGACATGCTCTTGCCTTTCATGTTTGCAAAAAAGATATGTATAAGTGTGTGGGTGTGTCGCACGAACACACACACACACACACACACACACACAGAGGGGGGGTGGAAGTGGGGGGGTTATAGACAGGGGTATGCACTTTGGAGTTTTGTTTGCGTAGGACGGGAATGTGTGGTTGGATTGGGAGAGTGGAAGGCGGGAGGGAGGGAGGGAGTGGGCGTGGACTGGGTGGGGATCCGGGATGGGGTATGCATGTCAGTGTGCGTGTTTTCTGAGTGCAGTTTTAGGAAGAAGCGTGAGTTCAACACTTCGAGTGAACATGTCAGAAATGCTATTGAAACGTCTTATTTTGGACCTCTTTTCATCATTGTCATTACCATGATTAACATTGCTGTTTAAGTATTAATGCAGCGAAATGTGTAAATGGCATAACCTATGCTTTTGCGAAGGCACAAATCATTCAATATCTCCAGAACATCAATAGCAAACTTGTCAGACTGCAGTTAGTCTTTTTTGTTTCGATGTGTTTCTGAATGAGCTTTTAAATGAGCTCGTTCAAGGAGCCTTCCCTGGGGACAACAAATAAAGTAGCCTATCTTAAATCCTGTAAGTTACCACACATTCGTATGTGGAAAATTCCGCTTTGGTGTGTTTGCTACGCACGCACGCAAGCACGCATGTTCCAGGCCTGTCTGACTGCAGTTTAGAACTTTGGGAGAAGTTCCATGTTTGAGGGTTTTTTTTTTATTTATTTTTTATTTTTTTTTTTTGTTTTTGTTTTTTATGTTTGGGTTTTATGTCTCTGGCCTGAGTGTGTACTAGTTAGCAGTTATGTGCCTTTCATTTTGCCCTCCGTCTTCATTGTTTACTTTTATCAATACTTACAGAATGAATGTAGAAATAGAAAGCGTGATAAAGATGTGCGGGCAAACACGTATTCATACGCATGCGCAGAGAGAGAGAGAGAGAGAGAGAGAGAGAGAGAGCGGGGAGGTTAAAAGGTAACCCCATCTTTATTTTTCGTTCTTCTCCTTCCCTTTTCACAAATTTCCCTCCCCCCAGTTCGAGCAGGCCATTTGCATTCAGTTCAAAAATAAGCCGTGTACGCAAGCCTTAAACGTCGCGGCGGCGGGGCGAAAAGTAACGGGAAAGATTTAATTCCTCGGCCGCGGGAACTTAACAACCGCCGCCCCGACAATGCGGCCCGTGGCACCGCGAGGGGTTCTCTTTCAGGATTCCTCGGTGCCGGTTTCCTGCATCTCTGCATGGGCGGCCTTGAAACTCGTTAATCCTCACAAGGGGTGGGACCTCATCGGCCGGGGAATCCGAGCCGGGGGGCTTTTGTGAGTCGTCCCACATTTGAATGCAGATTCGATTCCACGACAAGCCGTCGAAGTGGCCCTCTGTTTGTGGCTGTTTGCCGCGTGACGCGCCGCGGACGGTGACACTGTTGAGAGAGACGACCCGTCATTGGCTGCACACCTTCTCCAGGCCCTTTGCTACCCCCCCCCCCCCCCCCCCCCCCCCTTACCTCCCCCCTTCCGATCTCTTCCACGGGACAGATTCTTCCATTTTTATACCCCATCTCTACCTCCCACTATCCTTCTGTCCCTTTTTTTTTTTTTTATTAGGTCAGTTCACGGGTGAACACAAGTGGAAACAGAGGGTGGGAGGGAGGGAGGGAGGGAAGGAGGGAGAGAGAGGAGGCGGAAAGGAGGGAAGGAAGGAGGAAAGGCAAGACGGAGGAAAAGAGAAAGGGGAGGGGCGGGGAAAAGAAAAAAAAAGAGAGAGAGAGAGAGAGAGAGAGAGAGAGAGAGAGAGAGAGAGAGAGAGAGAGAGAGAGAACATAAAACATTGATTTGCTAAATCTCAATTACATATTGTAACATGTATGCATGGACGTGATAGAATCTACGATTGATATAAAATCAAACACCACACATGTTATCTTAAATCCTGAAAGAAATTGATGAAATGGTGATGAAATATTACCCTATTTTATTCACGTGCGTACGCGCGCACTCACTTGCTCACTCATACACATACACACACGCATGCTCGCACGCGAGCGAGCGCGCGCGCGCGCGCGCGCGCGCGCACACACACACACACACACACACACACACACACACACACACACACACACACACACAATAAGAACGTGCATGTATATGAACATTAGAGAGAGAGACAGAGACAGAGACAGGCAGAAAGGCAAACAGACCGAGAAACACAGAGAGATACATACATGCAAGGGGACACAGAGAGAGAGAGAGAGAGAGAGGGGGGGGGGGGGGGGGGGGGGGGGGGAGATGGCGGTGCGGTGGATGTAGTAAGGATGGCACTTTTGCAATTGTTTCCTGCCAATTGCTGCCAAAATCCTGCATGACGTTCAGTACTTTGTGCCTGTTCTGCCTTTAGAAATTCACATAGCTTTCTGTGGGGAAAAAAAATCAAAAACAGAAATGAAAATAAACAGAACAAAGTAAATACAGAAACGTTTCTACTCGTTGGAACATTATCATTTTTTTGTGTGTGTGTGGTCTTCCAGTGAGTCACTATCGAGAAGGAAGGACGAACAGCCTTTTCAAACCATGTACGACGGTTGACATGTCGTTGATTAGACGAGTCGCCCAACGAGAGAGGCTTCAAGACATGCCACCTAGAGCCCCAGCCCAGCCGACCACGGAACCCACATAATGGCTACCTGGGGGGGGGGGGGGGGGGGGGGGGGGGGGGGGGGGGCTTATTAAGGCGACTACAACATCGGTCCGTACCGCGATCCCCGTACATCAGCACCGTACCTGTTGGCGCTCAGACAGGTCATCAGCTAAGGATTGGGCCAGCAACTCCGAACGGACCAGAGAGCAGGGGGGGGGGGGGGGGGGGGGGGGGGGGGGGGGCAGCTGCCACTAGAGTGGATCTCATCCACAGGCAATCAGGGCTGGCTTAGTCACCGACAGACAGGGACAGATCAAATTCAGGGAGGCTGCCCATCACTGGGAATTCTTCTCTACCCGTCTCCTTCTCCATCCGTCTCCTTCTCCACCCGTTTCCTTCCCGTAGAAACGATTTCCGGGTGGGATGA
>JADBJO010001461.1:257500-275000 GCA_016801955.1 Conus betulinus | reverse complement strand
ACACACATACAAACACACAGACACACACGCACGCAAGCACGCACGCACGCACCCATCAACACACACACACACACACACACACACACACACACGCCTACACAACAATTACATATACGTTTCACCCGTCGATTTATAGGACCGGAATGGATTTCTTGTTCCCACATTCACATGTATACCCAATGCTACTACTCAGACTGCTCGGCTCTTTGGTCGGTTGTGCGCGAGTTTGCGTCGACTACAGTAAAGCTTTCTTGCAGTTTAAATTCCACTTCCCTCCCTACCTCTCCTTCCTCCCCATTTCTTTTTCTTCTGTTGGTTTGTTTTTGCTGCCTCGCCTTGTCAGTGCCTTGTCAGTGGCACTACGTGTATGTTACAAGGTGTTCCAGCGGTCACACAGAGCCACATCAAGGTCCGTTCTGTCGCAGCGTGAAAGCCAGCAGTTCAGTATGTCAGTATCAGATATGAACCAGCCAGAGAAAAGTCTGCACTGCTGGTGGGTCAGTTCAGTGGTGTTCGTTGGTGCCTATTCTGATCCGACGTATGCAGGACGCAACCTGCCAGGAGTATCTACTGTAGAGTACGCTTTTTTTTGCGATGCAATGATTGTAGAGGTTCGTAAATTGTGTAAAACAACGAGATCCGTTTAGGTTTTATTTCTCTCTCTGTATCTCTCTCTGTCTGTCTGTCTGTCAGTCTGTTTTCTGTCTGTCTGTCCGTCTGTGTGTGTGTGTGTGATTGTGTACGCGCGCGCGAGCGCAGTGCGTGTGTGCGTGCATTTGCATATGCGTGTGTGTGGACAGAAAGACAGAGCGAGGAGGGAAAATAAATGCATTGGTGCAGAAGTCATACGAAAACAAAGGATTTTTTTTTTTTACAAATTTATAGATTTATTGATCAATTCCTTTACAGCGACAAACAAATTGATGTCAGGAACCACTAACTCCAGGCCTATCAAGCACTGACTGTTCAGCTGATGATTCACGCCGTGCCGTAACATTTACCATGGCCAAAATACGCACCAATCACAATGGCAGTCACTATATCAACACAGAAAAATCAGGTTGGCAGGTCGATCAATACAACTAAATCAAGGCACCTTTAAATTCGCAAATCGAACATATGTCAAAAACAGTTAATGCAACAAACAAAACAAAACAAAACAAACGAAACGAAACAAAAACAGTGATGCTGGACGCCAAACTCACGTTGTAGTCAAACATAAAAATGGCCACGCTCAGAGATCGAAATAAAAGTAGTGGTAAGATCTGCGGTAAACACTTGCGCTGGCGCTCAAGGATTGGTATACAGCAACCTCGAGAGGCCAACACTGGAAGAATCTAGCTCTCGCTGATGCATAGTTCCCGTGACATGGCGACCTCAGACATGCTTTGAAACGGAACACGTAATTTCGCTTATAACTGCGACCAGTCATAAGGAGTTTTTTTTTTTTTTAATCAACAATGTACTAAACAGAAAATGACCATGCGTGACTAATGGTTAGAGGTCTGTTCGGCTTAGAGGGTAGAGCGATGTTCTCTTGATCAGTAGGTCTTGGGTTCAAATCCTTGCTTCAGACAGCCGAGTAAAGAATTTTTTTTACGTGGGATTGACGTCTGTGCAGCCTACAATCCACTCTTACGTCCTTCGGACGATATCTTAGATTAAGGTCCGGTATACATAGGTATACAAAATAAAAATGAAAATAAAACGAACAAAACAAAGCCTTGCGCACACGTTATATCCTAGTTCATTCATCATAGAAGAATGAGCCAACGAGTACTGGGCAGAACTAATGACAATAGCAACAGACCATGCACACTGGTGTCATGCTAACATATTAATTCCGAAGACGGAATGCTAGTATCTGAATGATGGGATTACAAAGGATCACGTGGGCAACAGTCTCACCCTCGCCAGCCTCGGAGTTCTAGCTGAGGAACGAGAAAGCAAGGAAGAGAAGGACTGATTATTGTCAGGGACACGTTCCCCTTCATCTGTCCTTCAGAGCTGTTTTGGAAGATGTTTGTCCAACACAGAACGAACGCTTAGTCGTATGACATCAGTTTGTCGTTCTGTTGACCTTTTGTTTTTCTTTTTTTCTCTCTTTTCTTTTATGCTATTTCAAAACAGAATAAATGCTTAGTCGTATGACATGACTTTGTCATTCATTTGCAACGACCTTTTTTCTCGTTTCTTTTCTTCTTTTTCTTTCTTCTGTTTTCTTGTCTTTCTTTCTTTTTCTTTACTTTTTGATAGCGCACGTTGCAAATAACTTCAATGTTTAGATATTTCCATGGTACTTACAATGGGTCGTGTCCGGCATGTCATGCATCACAATAATTTACAAGACGTTCACGGTATTTTCATTATGCATATGTGTATAAAAGGACATCTGATATATATGCAGCAAACCATTTTCGACAATACACAACCGAAAAGAAAAAGAAAGATAGAAGAGAAGAATGAGGCTAGAAACAACGGAAAGAAACACAGAAGACGCATAGTTCAGTGTTAAGCTATCGCTTCTGTTTTGCTTGTTACGAACAAAATGATTTTGCTGTTGTTCTCTCTCTCTCTCTCTCTCTCTCTCTCTCTCTCTCTCTCTCTCTCTTTCTCTCTGTCTCTCTCTCTCTCTCTCTCTCTCTCTCTCTCTCTCTCTCTGCCTCTTCCCCCCTCCCCATCCACCCACTCAAGAAGCGCCTAAGGCATGTCCGTAAGTTTCATGCGCTCTTAACCTTCAGCACCGTTTACTAATGTGACAACATCAGCAACATATCACGTGTAAGAGAAAATACATTTTGTTTTTATGAGATCAGTTTTTTCCGGTCTTTACTTTTCTTTTCAGTTGACGTCATCGCATAACAATGGTTTCATAACAATAATAAAAACAACACCAAAAATAATAATAATAGTTGTAGTAGTAGTAATAGCTGGTACCGGCGTTGCAATCATTGACAACACAATAAGCTTGTCACTCTCAAACTGCTATATAATAAGCGATGTTTGATTTACGCATTTGTTTAAATCCACTTCAGATCACGTGATCTGAGCTGCACACAACATGACTTGTCTCTCCTGTGACCAAACGCAAATGTATTGAGTATTATGCAGCTTTGATTTCGTTTTGGAGTCAAAGAATTCAAATTCAGTGTCAAATTCATAGTGATGGTGAGAGCGATGAAATCGTCGAAACAAATTTGTTTTTGCATACACTGCTCAAGTCATTAAGTGAACTGTCAACAACGGGCAGGTCCTCGAACTCATCCTATTTGAGAATGTGAGGCATGAACAACGCTTGGGTGAAGTGTCAATCCTCATTTGTAATGTTCTCTTAATTCATCACTGATAGGGAACTGAGGCATAACGCCAACAGTCGCTGATATATGTGGATTTCAGCTCCGGAGAATTAAAGCATCAAAGTTACCATTTTTTCTCAAATTTGTCTTTCATCCTTCGCTTACATTATTTCTGCGACTCCCCTTTTCCTGGAACCTCGCCACGTTCGGCATGGACACTTCAGGTCATAACATCCAGGACCCTTAAATCAACATCGTGCTGTTCACAGTCGGGATCAGTTCACGGCTCCGTGAAATTCACGGACGCCAACCAGAGAAATGGTATATGTTCTCCCATTTTTCTGACGCCGACGGCAGCGAAAGGTCAGCCTCTGGGCGGCGAAACAAGACACGACAACGCTCAGAACTCCCTTAACTCTTCGTCATGCCCGGCCTCATCCCAACAGCCACGGAAGGCCCCGCGGCCGGCGCGCAGATCATCTTGGTGATGGAGCTGTCGGAGAACTTGAACTGCCGCTTGTCGTAGAACTTGAGCAGGACGGGGCTGTGCGGGTGGCGGCTCTGGATGTGCAGGAAGTGCAGGGCGGGGTCGTGCGAGGTGCTGCCGCAGTCCTCGCACACGTACAGCTTGGTGCGCCGCTCTTTGTAGGCGAAGGGAAGCACGTGCCCGTGCACCTTGCGCTCGTGAGACTCGAGACTGCATCGCTGCGTGAAGGCTTTGCCGCACTGGCATCTGAAGGGCTTCACCCCTGCACACACAGTAACTTTCTGTTTGACGGGAAGTCCAGAAGTGAGGACAAGAGCATTCAGAATTAGATAATATAAGAGTTTACTCCAGCTACACGGTAACATTCTGTTTGACTAGATATATATATAAATGAGGACAAGAGCACTCAAAAGTAAACAATAAGGGTTTTGCTCATGCTACACAGGAACATTCTGTTTGGAAGTCAATAGATCAGGCCGAAAGCATTCGATAGCAAACAACGACTGCTTCGCTCTTGCTACACACCAACATTCTGTTTGACTGAAAGTTCCAAGATGAGGCAAAAGCGTTCAACACAAGATAACGGCTGCACTCCTGAATATTATTGTAACATCTAAGTAAGCGGTAGTCTTCACAATGAGAGCAGGCGCGTCCCGCTGTGAATGATACACGGGCTTCACTGCTGTACAGAGTTAACACTTTGTTGAGAGGAGGAATATCAGAATGACACAGGGGCCCCACTTTTCTTTCCTGGTTCTTTCCTTTTTTTCATTTTTTCCCATTAATTCGAGGATTCGGCCACAGTTTGCATACGGACTTTGTAGCACCGTTCTTCTTCTTCTTCTTCTTCTTCTTCTTCTTCTTCTTCTCTTCTTTTTCTTCTTCTTCTTGAAAGCTGAGTCTTGTCCTTGCATACAATTCCAAAACCTTAACAGTTCTTGTATGCACAGGTAGGGAGTAAGAGGATACATGGCTTTAGTTACCTGTTTGTGAAAAACAACAGTCGTGCATGGTTAAGGGACTGGAAAGGATGCATCGTAAGAGTGTAATCTAAATGTGAAAATTAAAGTCGATTGCGAAGTTTTGTAAAACATTGTTACCAGCGTTATAGTTTGCTTTTGCCTGAACTTATAAAATCCACCTGTTGTTCAATTTTTTTAATCTTACAAATGTGCGGAAATCTTAGTGGAATAAAAAAAAAAAAAAGGGGGGGAAGAACTCCGAGAAATAGCCTTCTCTTGCTCATAGTAACACTGATTGGATGCCGTTAAACGAGATCGAAAGCATTCACAGTGAACAACAAAATGACCTTGTTGTCCTTTGTCTATACTAGACTGACATCACAGCAAAGAATCTCACTCTTTAAAGGCTCGCTTTTTCCCCGCGGAACTTTTTTTTTCTCTGTCTGTACTATATTTCAATCTCCAAACAACGACCTCCGCCATCTATAAGACCAGAGAGGATTTCTGTGGGTCTTTCTAGGGAGGTCCCCTCTGTATTAAGTACTAGAGTCGGAAATCTAAAAAGTGTGTTACCTCACTTGGGTAACGTTCGCAGTATTCCCTTAAAGTCACTAACCTGGTCTTATCACGTATTATGGGAGCAAATGGGGACATAGTAGTTGTTTATATTGTTTGCTATACAGTGGGAGTGCTTTTACGGCAATGTTAACCATAGCAATAGCATATGAAGTATTAGGTGTAGTAGTAATAGTGGCAGTCGTAAAAACTGTAGTAATGTCAGTGATCGTAGTAACGGCAGAAGCAATAACAAAAATATGGTAAAAATCAAAGAAATGATAGCAGAAAACAGGGGTAAGATAAAACCAAAACAGTGGTTAAAGCAGCAGTTAACGGCAGCGTCAGCAACAACATCGTAGTCAGTTTCGTTAACGTCAGTTCGGCGATTACCGGTTAGCAAAACAGGATTTCGCCTCATGTCAGTTGGAGTAACAGCTGAACGGTAATAATACAGTCCGGGTCATTTGCAGCTGATTGGTGTGGATGAAAGATTCTAAACATTTTTGCTCATCTTCTCATATTCTCCAATGTTCACCAGGTGATTCTGAGAGACGGAGGAACTTACGGATGTGTGGGATACGCAGGTAGATACTGTTTCTTACTCACTGCCCAGAGAATGTGTTACTTTCAGCACAGTGGTAAAAGCAGCCGCAGTTATAACAACAGCAGTAGCACAGCAGCTGCAGCAGCATTTTTAGGGGCCCGCTGTTGAATGGTCAGAGTGTTTGCCGGCGGTGTTGACTTCGGTAGAATTGTTTACGGCGTGAAAAGCTCTCTGCCCATCCAGCGGTAAATGGGTAGCTGATGCAGGTTACGGAAGGTTAAGGCGGTTAAGGAGAGAGTGTGGGCCCCGCTCTTCATCATGCCGTGTCCCGGACACGGTGAAGCGAGAATCGTTCACTGCCCCAATGGCCAGTGCGTGCGGCGCTGGGACTTTATAACCCTCTGTAGAAAGTAATGACAGTTATGAAAAATACAAGAGTGATGCCTAAGAAATTTAGCTACTGACGTAGTATCGCAGAAACATCAGTCAACTGTAAAGTCACTGTGGAGACCTGTCGACAGCTTTCAGGAAAAAGGAGCTGAGGTGGTGTGGACGTAAGACGTGATCAGGTGGAGTCTCCGAGACCCCCCCCCCCCCTACCCCCTAGAAACAATGCACGGCAGGAGAAGGCACGGTCCACAGACACCACTGCTGAGTGCAATGGGAACAGTTTCGTCATAACCCCGGCCCTCTCCCATAACTGTCTGAGGTGCAGAAGTAATAGCAGGAACGACAGCAACAACAACGGCGGCGAATAGTAGTAACAGCACCGGTAATAGCAACAACACAAACAGTATGCAGGAAAAGAAAGGAAAGACTGAAACCAATTTTACAATGTCAAAAAACAGTATTACTTACGAAAAAAAACAACCCTGGGGATAACTATGAATATGAGGAGAACTGTAGTATTCATGCTAGAAAGTAGCAGCAGCAGCAACAGCAGCAGCAGTACCACTAGCATTAGCAGTAGTAATAATCACAGCAGCATCAGCAGCAGCAAGAGCTGCAACAGCAAAACAGCTGCAACAAATAATAGCAGCAGCAGCAGCAGCAGTAAACTACTAGTAGAAATAATAGCAACATCAACAGCAGCAGCATAACACCAGCAGCAAAAGTAATAGTAGCAGCTGCAGCGGTATCAGATGCGTCATGAGTAGTAACGGGGTTAGCAACAGGAGCAGCAGTAGCAGCAGTGGCAGTAGTAGTTGTAGCAATAGTAGTAGTAGCAGCAGCAGCAGCAGCAGCAGCAGCAACAATGTAAAAATCACGCCACAGACCCCTCGTACCTGTGTGAGTTCTGGTGTGTCTCTTGAGGTCGAAGGTGTCGTTGAAGCCTTTGCGGCAGATGGAACAGAGGAAGCGCTTCACCTCGCTGTGGCACTTCATGTGGCGGGTCAGCAGCCGCTGAATCCGGAACCGTTTGTCGCACACCTGGCACCGGAACTCTCCTTCTTGTGTCTGAACGTCGGCGGCACCTGCACAGGTGGTTTACAACTTTGAGTACAGAGCAGAGATAGTCAGGCCTTTGAATTCTTTTTCCTAATCACGAAAGCGCACGTGTGGCGTCGTAGTCGGCTGCATTCTTCAACCAGTTACAAGTTACGCAGCGCTCTGAGAATGGATGTGGTTAGTTTTTGTTGTTGCTCACGATCGTGAGTGCAATGTTGCATGACTATAACGGCTGCTTCCACCGATGAGAACAAAGATGAGGGGACAGGGGGTGAGTGAGACAGAGAAGGTGTGGGAGGGAGATGGGCGAAAAGTGGGAGGGGACATTCATAACTATGATCGGAAAATGTAACGCCGTAATCTCCTGTTTCCTCAACGAAGTGATGTCCACATGGCTCTTACGAAACAATAGTTTAAAAAATGAATATATTCCTTGAAAACGCCAGATGAAAATAAGTGAACAGAAACAGTCCTGTAACTTCCACATCTGGTGAGCTTCATCTTCAGAACGTTTTTCGGTAGTTGTGTTTGACAGTAATAGCAAAAGGCAATAAGTTGTGTTTGACAATAATAACAAAAGGCAATAACTTTATGGATTTTTCTTTTAAATCTTGGTTCGGGCTGATTGAACACTGGGTACGGGAGTAAAGAAAAGAGGAGGAATGAGAGAGGGGGGAGGGGGGCAAGGAGAAGGAGGAGGGTGTTTTTTTTTTTTTTTAATTACAGAACGATCAGCTCTGCTGTGTTGCTGTTGTAGTGAGAATTAGTGTAACATACAGGTACAGTGCAGGATATTTTGTCTCCTTCTGGGGGGAATTTTCACAAAGTACCATGGTTCTGAAATGGTGCGCCTATCTAACCGATCACTGTGTGTGTGTGTGTGTGTATATATATATATATATATATATATATATATATATATATATATATATATATATATATAAAAAAAAATTAAAAAAAAAAGAATTGGACTGCACACAATGTCTAGTCATTCACGATACACAGGAGTCAACTCATTATGCGTTTTTTTTTCCTAATTAATGTTCTGTCGATTCATTGAATCTGCTGTAGAGCCACTCTGTGTACAGAGAACGGTTTTACGTCATTCTACTTTTCATCACATCCCTCCAGCACTGTGTGTGTGTGTGTGTGTGTGTGTGTGTGTGTGTGTGTGTGTGTGTGTAAGAGAGAGAGAGAGAGAGAGAGAGAGAGAGAGAGCGCACCTGCATGCGAATTTGTGTTTACCCACGTGTGCGTGAATATCTATTCTCTCTCTCTCTCTCTCTCTCTCTCTCTCTCTCTCTCTCTCTCTCTCTCTCTTTCACACACACACACACACACACACACACACACACACACACACACACACTTTCGTTCTGCCTTTTTTTCCCTATTTCATCCTATAGTATATGTTTCATCCCCACCCCACCCCTCTTACTTCCTTCTTTCTTTCTCTGGTCGATTCTGGTTTCTTGATGATTTCAGCCCAGTCTCATATACACGCTGACCACTGCTTAGAAAGTGACTGAGATACATTTATAAGTTACCAGTGGAAATATGCGGCCTGGCACCCCCACCCCACCCCGCCCCCTTGCCTTCCCTCCCCCTACCTGCCCTCCCCTCCCGCTCACCTTTCTCTGGAGGCCGCTCACTGTGCATCTTGGGGGTTGCCTGCGTCAGGATCGGGTTCTTGAATCCGTATCCCCCATTGACCACCTCCACTGGCGTCATTCCGGGGCTCTGAAATACGTCAGTGGGTCGTTTTTGTGACGTCATTGAAATATCGACGACAGTTTTCGTCTCCTCATAGTTATAAAAATAAAACGAAAATGATTTCTAGTTAATTTCAAAAGTAAGTGTCGCTCTCTCCTACACGCTTGCCCGTATCCGCACGAGTTGGGTATGAGAAAGAAAAAAAAAAAAATTATCTGATAATAAGATCAATTGTCAGAGAGAGAGAGAGAGAGAGAGAGAGAGAGAGGGGAGAGAGATCTGAGCATGTTGACCTGAAAAGCAAACTCCTTCAGAATCGCTATCTGATGTGATTACGGCACCTGCTGTGCCCTTTTGAGCCCTGCCACAATCGAAACGACGGTTATTTCGAATTCGCTGTTCCGGAAAAGCGAGTTATCGACCCAGCTATGCAAGTGTTATCCTCCCTATCACGTCCACAATTCTCCTGAACCTTCAACTCTCTCCTCTGATCTCCTCCCCCCCCCCCCACCCCCACTCCACCCGAACGCACAAAAGGGAAAAGCAATTTGTTTGATCCATACGTCCGGCCTGCCAACACGTCCCCCCAACGCGATATACCGCGCAATGATCATATTTCAAACCACCGTCACGAATATTCATTTCGCCGACGCATGACGGGGATCGGTAAGTCAAATATGTGGTTTATAGAGTCGATCGCCGCACGCCTGCAGACAATGCGCACGTGGCACGATCGTCACCTTACACACAGTATGGTTGGTTAGGGAAACGGGGCGGGGAACAAAGCTGCTTTTGACCGGCCGCCCATCACCAGAACTGGAGTTTGTTCTTTCAAGGGGGATCGCACGGGGCAAAAGATCGGGGCGGCTTTTCATAACTCGCAGACAGCGTTCAAACACGTGTGCCGGGATAGGAAAATGTTACCCCGTTGTTCCCCTTTTCGGCTTTACAACACATTTCGCGCTGAATTCCAGCGCGGGATTTTAAACCTTTTGGTCCGTCGACTTTTAATTTCCTCCTGAGGCTTAACTGGAATGAAGTGTGTATAAAGGGACAAAAGCTCCCTTTCTTTGTTGGAGAGAGAGAAGGGTGTGAGGGGTGTCAGTTACTACCGGCTAACTTGGTGATGGGTATTTTCTGAATAATTCGGTTACAACAAAACGTAAGAGAAAATAATAAGGGCTGAGTTCTTGATTAAAATCGTGAACTCTTAATTCTTTGTCTGGAAGGATTATAGGCTTGATTACTCATGGCACAGCGTCAGATACAGGATGAAAAGACAATAGCTTGAGTCTGAAATGCAGATTTTTATCAAACTCCTATGAATACTGAATGACGCACACAGTTTTCAATCCTTTCAATCGCATTTACTGATTAACACTTACGACAGGAGACAGCTGCCCGTGGGACGATGGTGACGTCATGGGTGACGGCGTTGAAGTAGAATATCCGTGACGGACATCAGTCTGCGACGTCATTCTTTCAGGTCGCCGTGGTGACAGGGTTCGATCCTGATGACAGAGATGACGACGCGGATGACGTAGAGTGCGTGTCGTCATCTTTCTCGCAGTAGGGGACTCCAAACGCCATGGGCGAGGGTCTAAGGAGTCGCGGTGGCGTCATAGGTGAGTTAGGCGCCACGCCGCACTTGAGACCCACAGACAACGCAGGGGGAGGGGACAGGTTTTCGGGAATACCCGTACTGTAGACAGAGTGCTGTGGGAAATGGGCTGGAACATAAGGCAACCTGGACAGTGTTGACGCCGGGACACGAGAGAAGGACCCACATGCTTCAAGGACGGTTGGGAAGTGGAAACCGCAGGCAGGGAACACTGTTGACCCTGCTTTGTCCATTCCATTAGTTCCAACGCTGGAAGTTTTCTGGGCGAAGACACTTCAGTCTTCAGTGCCATCGATGACGCCACGTTCGTCATGGGGTGCAGTTCTGTTCCCCTGTTTGAACACGTCGCGGAGTTCAGACAAGGGACTGGAGGTCGGTATTTGAAATCGACGTTACACTGAGGAAACTGGTCACACTGTTCAGGACTCTTTGGTGTGAAATGACCGTCACTCATAAAACCAGACGCGTTGCCCGTGTGGGGACTGTCTAGCCCCCTTTCTTGGAAACAAGGCTTGTCTGGTTCCGCCGGTGGCCGGTGATCAGGACTATAACTTTTGTTCTCGGAGACAGTTCGATGTTGTGGGTCGTTTCTCCCTTGTTCGAGCTTCTCGGCGAACAGCTCATGGGGTAGTTTGATATAGTCTTTCGTGATGACTATGAAGCTTGATGATTGTTGTGAAGGATGGTGTCCGACTACGCTTTGAGCAGGGCCTATCACCCTGTTTGCGGTTGAAAATCTTGGCTCTTCCACGCCGGACCCAGAACGTTTGATCACACTTGTCGGGAGTGACGTCAGGTGATGCCCATAGTGGGGAACGTTCCCGCGCGGGCTTCCAACAGGACAATCGTTTTGTCGGGGTATAGGTGGGACCCACGGTAGCGTCTTGGCATTGTCAAGCTGTCCTGAAACAGACATGGAGAACACAGGGTCAGACTCCAGAATTAAACACAGCGTCAGAGACAGCCAGCCGCGTCCTCAAGGACATCAGAACAATCAAAGAAAAGTTCACCTTATGTTTTCACCTTAATGTAAAATCGTTCTTATGGACGTTCAGTTCACAAATAAACATTCTTCACGGAAAGAAATACACAACGACTGAACGTGTTTACACACAAGTAAATCTTTCATGCAGCAGCTTATTAATATCACGATCATTCTCACATCTGCTCTCATGACATTTCAAAATTAAAGATTAGTCAAGGTCAGAAAACGTAGATATCAAAGGAAAGCGTGTGTACCGGTTCTGTTGTCAAGACTACCGTGTTGGCACCATATCGTCTACAATACTATAGTTTAAAAAGAAGACGCACGTATTCATACTAGTGAAAACACGGAGATGATCAAGTCCCTTTTTTTCTTTTTCTTTTTTTTTGTCTGTGAAAATCACTTTGTGGCATCTAACTTGTAAGCCTCGAATCCTTTTTACGGTATTCTTTAAAATCATATCCTTGCGTGTGTCTCGACCCCCCCCCTCCTTCCATCGCCCTCCTTTCTTTCTTTCTTTCTTTCTTTCTTTTCTTTTCTTTTCTTGTTCTTCTTTGCTGCTTCACTGCCCATTTTACCCTATCTCCCTCGCGTACCCACCCTTTCCACATTCCGTCAATAGACGCTTTCTGTCATCCGAAGACCAGACGTCTGCGAGTTCAAAGACTGGTTGTCAAAGAGGAATGTGTGGTTTGGTCACTTTCCCATTCTACGCACGAGTAACAGACGTGATGCGAATGACTGACTGACTGTTGTCAGACAGGACTCGGGGAGGCCCCATAGTGACCGACAGTTAGACACGGCCCAGCAGCTTCTTCTGCTGTTCTTTGTCACACCTGACCTGTGAGCTGGCCTTTTGTACTCTATGACGGCATCGGCAGGATAAATTTCTCTTCAATTTTCAACTGTCAGTCTTAAACACCGGTTCTTCTGGAGCATGTGAAGTACTTCAAATGAGCTTTTGTGCTTTCGTTTTCTCCTAAGGGCGATGGAGGGTGTTGGATGTGTGGGAATGAGGAGAGGAATCGGTAGAAGGTGAATGGGACTGAGGGCGGGGATATGAGAGGAACTGGTTTCTGTGGTAAAGATGTTCCACAGAAAGCTGTATAGAAAACAGCATGGGGAAAGTACGGTCTTGTTCTGTCGTGGGAATGTAGAATTTGGTACAGGCACGCCCAGCCATGAGGCCAGAGAACAGGTGCGAGGCTTGTACTGATGGTCCCGTTGTCGAGGTTTAGAGCTATGGTCGCTATCATCGAAGTACGTAATGCTCACAGACGGGTCGCTCTAACCTCGTTTAGCAAAAGGAAACTTGGGAAGCTGTAAGTTTCCTTTGTCGATTCCACCTTGTATGTCCTTATTTCAAAGTCAACGTCTGCCTTCACCCTCCTACAATAAAGGCTAAGAAAGGAAAAGAAAAGAAAAGAAAAAAGTGTGTGTGTGTGTGTGTGGGGGGGGGGGGGGGGGGGGGGGGGTATTTCTAGCTCCTAAATTGGTAAACTGCAAAGTTCAAACTGATTGATGAATTATTATATTCTTTATTTGTCCATTGGTCAGTTTGAATAACATCTGACAGTTGTCCTTTGGTCAGTTTTTCATGTCCTTTCTATCCTGTCCTGCTTGGGAACGCTCTGCAAAAGCACTTGGCTCAACGTTGTACGTTCAGGAGAGAATAACTTTTTTTGTGTGTGTGTGATCCATGTGGTTTTCTCCCTGTAAACATTAAGCGCTGTTTATGTGTGATTAGTGTCGTGGGCTTAATGACAAATAAACACACACACACCCTCCTGTAGCCTGCATCCTTTTTTTTTCTTCTTGGATTTCGTATTGTATCCCATGCGGAGGATCTCTGGGCATGGGAAATAACTCTTGTTTTCCCCTTGATTGTTTCGTCTCTGAAACTTTGGTCCAAACCGTACGACATGAGCCGGTGACAAGGGAGTGGATGGAAGGAGAGTATGGAAGTGCATGTCCATGAAGAGGACGGAGAGGGAAGGCACGCTTGTTGCGTGGGACGGAACTGGGAAAGGGGAGGGAAGAGGGAGGAGGGCACATGGGATAGACGGGTATGTAGCAAGGTGGGGTTGCTATTATTGCAGCTGACCTGCCAGACCAGCTTATTTTCCGGCTGTAGTTGAAAGCTCCCTGCCTGTGGCGAGTCGGTCAGATCGTCTGTCGGTCCATGTATTCTTTGACAGCAACAAGCGTTTGCAATTGCTCTAATGTTGTGGTCTCAACTACGCGTCGCATAGTAAATGTTGCAAAACCCGTATTTCTTCATTTATTTATTTTTTTTTTTCTATTTATTCATTCATTTATCGCCTTTCTTTCGATCAAGACATTAATGTTTGGACCAGAATACACCAGCAACGACGACGCGACGCCAGTAAAGACTTACTCTGAAATGAATAACGTTGCATCTTGAGCACGAGCAAAATTGTATACGATACGTTTGCTGTGGACATTAAAGCCACGTAAGATTGAGAGCTAGTTTCCTTCTTCTTATTATAAATGAAGGAAAGGGAAGACGATGTTGTTTAGAAGTTCCATATTCGTCGGACTCTACACAGCTTGGCTACACTCTACGCTTCTTTCCATAATCAAGGTATAAACAATTCGACTAATAAAGGTAAAGGTGTTTCATCACCTAAGCGGACGAAGACACACGGGGTGTTAGAGATTCCGGTGTCCCTCAGGGCCAGCAGCATTGTTTGGAGGGTGTCCATCACTTCTCACACACTGGGTGACCCTTCACTAAAGAGGAGCAGAGGTACTTGTGTATGGCTTGATGGACTGGGGTGTTGTGTTTGAGCAAAAGGGCGAAACCAGTAACCCACACTCGATCATACTTAATCTCGCCCTTCGGAATGATCTAGCTGCAGCGCGCTCCACCCACCCCCACCCCAGAATAATAATAAGTTATCGGAATAATGGTAAGTTATCAGATTTCCGCGACCTCCTTTGAATTCAGTCTTGAACGCTAACATCACGAACCATGTAACAGTCAGTCATTGTCACCCCCAAAACGACCTTGACTCCCCTGATGTGAACGACACCTAGATCCTTGACCCCTACACAAATTTAAATACTTTGTCCAATGGTAGGTAGATGAGGATCTGAAGGTCGTGAGAGGAAATGACAACGCCTTTCAAATGGTAATCCAGCTCTTTTTACCATGAGAGAGAGAGAGAGAGAGAGAGAGAGAGAGAGAGAGCGCGATTGATTTCAGGAAGCAGGCGGAGAATGAAAGGGACAAAATTCATTGGATTAAATGAAGCGTTAAAGTCCAAGATTAAGCATGCACGCTTAATTCAAACGAGCGGCCTTCGCCGAAGGTAAAGTGATCTTTTCTTTCAGAGGCGTGTTTTCTGACCCCGTTTTTGTACGTCTGAAAAGTGGGGGTTAGCGGAATGGGTTCTACCTTTACCACGCCGATGAAGTTTCGTTTATGGCATTCCGGCGATGTTCCCAAGCACAAGTGTCCTGGCAAGCTTTGAGAAAGGCGGTTTGAGAACCGGACGGAGGTAACCGTTAGCTTCCGTTTCTTTGATGTGCTCTTAGGAAACATAGCGTAGATCTTTGTCACTACGGTCGCAACTTCTCTTTAGAAACACATAACCCAAATCATTGTCACTTCGGTGACGAACAATGTCTACCGTTCCAAAATCTCAATCAGTTATAATTCAGTCATAGTAGGCCTACATCACGCAAGCAAATACACAGCTGTATTTGCGGCGAAGAAACTAAGTGGAAGTCGAGTGTAAGAAAGAAAACGTTTGAATACATACGCAGCTTTACACATTTTGCCCGGAACAGAAATGGTACAATGTCGGTGCTATATAGTATACAAAGCCACACTTACAAAGGATCACTTTTAATTTAGTAGGGTAATAACTATTATGCCATCTACAAATCTAAACATGTAGCGTCAGTTTGCATTCCGCAGATTTCGTCTTTCGAACCCAGAGCCAGCCAAACTATTAGCTCTCAGTTTGTTCTCAAATGAAAGACATGGTCACACCACCAGTTTTGCTGGTCTTCTTTTCTCTCTTTCCCAACCCCGATCCTTGGCAGGTGTCCCTAAGTGTGTATAAGAACTGCAATCAAAACTGGTTGGACGGTTCTCTGACATGACAATACGATCCTACCGTCCCAAATGTCTCCGCATTTAAATGTCAGATTAATACACTTGTTCCTGGGTTGTTAATGTTAAGGAACCGAAAACGTGTTTTTGAAATACCCCCGCAAGACATATACCACACAAGACGTTGTAAATCCCCACATAAAAGGCACCACGGTGTTTATTTCTGATTCGATTACGCATCTGCAGCTTTAGACAACGAGAGACAGAGAGAAACAGAAACTTTTTTTTTGAAACAGAGACAAATACACGGTACGGTCAGCCATCTTGTTCTTCTGCGTTGAGGGACTGAAACTCCCACCTTCCAGAATGGGTCTAACATGCGAGCGCCATTCTTGTCCACCTGGTTCACAGCAGCCGCACTCCGTTTCCAAAGTGGTACTCGCTTGGCACGTTCATCGTTCCAGTGGCTGTCAGTCAACCGCCGGTCAGTGTGTTCTCCAGGAGTGTATGTCGTCGTCTGTATGAGTGTGATCAACGAAGACAGTCTCAGTAGACTTCCGTTATAAGAAAGTCGAAGGAAGATGAATTTTTTGTGTTCTTAAATCCGAGGAGACTCACACGTTTTCTATAACCAAGGTTTGCGTTCCGATTGCACATTATGTACTCTCTCTCTCTCTCTCTCTCTCTCTCTCTCTCTCACTTTGTGTCCGCGCGGAGCGGACATAGGTATGTGCGCACGCGCGCGAGCGGATGCGTGCGTGATGTTTTCTTATTTGACCTTCTTGACAGCATGGTCTCTCTCTTTGAAATGTAGGTGTGTCGTTCCCGTCTTCATTCTTATTTAAAGAGAAAATGGAAGCGAACATATTCTCCAAATACCACCATGTGAAAGGATTTTCAGTTCTTTGGGGTTTTTAAATCTGTTGTCTGTATCACGTGGAATGGCGTACATTAGTGTAATCCATATCAGGCTCTGGGTGGTAAATGATGCACAGAAATAACCTGCACGCACCTCGTCTGAAAGAGAGTGCACACTTGAAGGCTCCCAGTTAAAAAAAAAAAAAAAAAAAAAAAAAAACGTGGGTGGAGGTGGGTGAGGGGGGGACAATAATGAATGGCTGTCTGCCTGACGCTTTGATTTATGCCCGACAATGGAAACGGAAAACGAATGATAAATGCCGAGTAATCTCCCTGTTGAGATCGGGCTTTACCGAGGTAGACAACACAGCCCGCTGAATCAGTGGTGTGTGGTTGTAAAGCGCTAACTTGGGCTTGGTCACAGACCGAAAGTTAGACGCAGTACACACATCATCGTAGTCGTTGTTGTCGTCAACTTGTACATGTATCTTGAGTTTGATGCTGCACAGGACAGAAGAGGGGTAGCTCTGTGTTACAAGAAACTACACTGTTGAAGTCAAAACAACAGGAAACGGGAAGGGGGAGGGGGGGGGGGGAGCTATTATCATTATTGCTCTTTTTATTTTATTCCGGCAGCTCTCTCTCTCCCTCCCTCTCTCTTTATCTCTCTCTCTTTCTCTCTCTCTCTCTCTCCGGTCACAACACACACACACACACGCACATACACACACGCGCACGCGCTCACACACACACACACACGCACACGCACGCACACACACACACACGCGCGCGCGCGCGTGCGCGCGCATCGTTAGAAGCATAAATGGCGAGAATGACGAAAAACATCAGGAACTGAAGGAAATGGTAAGCGATCACGAAAGTCGATGCACTTCATGATTGTGTTAAAAATGTGTGGACAAAAGCAAGAACTACAGTTTCACTG
>JADBJO010001461.1:240000-242500 GCA_016801955.1 Conus betulinus | reverse complement strand
GTGAATGCACGTGCTCAGCCGCACCTCTTCTCCAGGCCTCCAGAGAACCATGACACCGGCCCTGTCCTGTCCTGTTCCACGTCTCTGAGGGAATCAGCGAGGTGGACCCACGCACTGGGGCCCCATGGTGCAGCACTGCCTCTCTTTCCCATTGTCTCACAACCCCTGCGCAGTGCTGGGGTTCCCTGTGTGTGCTTGGGTTCCTGAGACTGGCTTCTTGAAACGATTGTGTGGTGTGTGTCTGGTCTGTGTTGGGGTATGATGGGGACGCAGTATCAACACTGGTTCTATCGGCGGAGAAAGACGTACAGGGAGGGTGTGGGACGGGGTGAATGTTTACATGACGGGCACTGGAATTTCGTTCTTGGAAACCTGGCAATGAATTTGCGCCTGTTAAAGTATCATGCCAAGACGAGCCCTGAATATATGTGTTTGCTGGCTGTTCATTCTGGTCACAGATACCAGTAAGATTTTTGCTGTGTTTTGCGTTTAAGACAACAGAACTACAAAATATGATGCCTCGCGAGTTATCACTCTGCAGTTTATGATCAAAGTCAGTACATTCGCTTTCGCCTTCGTCGGTTCTGTGCTCAGCTGACGATCCTTTGTCTTCAGTTCGAGCGGAATTCTCAGAAACGTGTTCTGTCAGACAACCTGCACAGGAGCTCGGCTGCTGAGAAGACTCTCCAGATTCTGTCCCACACCGAAAACTGATCGCGCAGGACATCATTTGAAGATGGTGAACGGTTCGGGAACGGGACGTGACCGTGAGTGGGGTCTGCATGCTCAGGTGGAGCAGACAGCGCCTCTGGCGTCTGCAGTTCAGGCACAGGCTGACAGGTGCGCTTTGGGTTTCGATTCTCCGCCACAGGCCTCGCCATCCACCTCCTCTTTCGT
Source organism: Conus betulinus (assembly GCA_016801955.1). Classification (NCBI taxonomy): domain Eukaryota; kingdom Metazoa; phylum Mollusca; class Gastropoda; order Neogastropoda; family Conidae; genus Conus; species Conus betulinus. The sequence continues at coordinate 241,603 of JADBJO010001461.1, read as the reverse complement.
TTCACCGTGACGCACCACTCGGAGGCACTTCGGCATGGTCCACGTTCGCCCCACCGCCGCTGAACAAGACCCCCTATAGAGATGCGGCGACCCTTTCCCCTCTCCTGCTTTGTCACGACAATTAAGTCCGCATCTTTATTTGAATTTTTTTTCAGTTGTTTTATTTCAGGTGTGCTGAACAATTTTAAGATATTGTAGCCAGTAATATTTCCGGCGGTATCACTGGCTTTGCAAGACTTGACGGTGGTCAGGAGACATCCCGCATAAGTCTGCGATGAGTTTTGCGGATGGTTTATCTGCACATCACTGGGGTCAGGCTTTCTGTGAAACGCCGTGCAGTCGCCTCTGTTGTGACCGTCTCTCGTGACTGACGGGGGCTGAATGGACCCGAGCAAAGCGCCGCAACTGTAAACACACTTTCTTTACAAATCCACCCCTCTTAGGGCACTACCTTAAACTCCCGCCACCCCTAGTCGCTCGCGCGAAGCCCCCGTATCTCAATGGTGAAAGTGCGCGCGCTCAGAACACCGGGTAGCGCTCGGACTGGCGGTCGCTGGCGGCGTGCAGATACACTGAAGCTTGACGGCCACCCGTTATTCGCTGAAAGGGTAGGACAGCGCTGGCGAGGGGGTAAAGACCATGTACCCGCTTCTGAAGTAGCGGGGCAGAGAGAAACTCCACCCCTTTCCTCTCCGAGTCATGTCGACGCCAGCGGCGAGATCGGGGAGTGGAAAGTGTATCCTAACCCCGGGTCTGCCTGCTAACCTTTCACGGCACCAGGCTGCCGTTTGACGACGACACAACAGGTCAAAGACGTTACCCAGCAAGGCAGTGCGACAGGTGTTTTGTCTCTGAACTGCCGAGTCTGTTACCACTTCATGAAGAAACACACATACAGACGAAGAAGGAGAAACGAATGTACGAAAAACGATGTTATAAATGCGCAGGCTTATACATATTGCAGGTATATGAATAGATAGAAGCGCTCGCGCGCGCGTGCGCGCGCGCGCGCGCGCGCGCGCGCGTGTGTGTGTGTGTGTGTCAAAGTCAAAATTTTATTTAGAAATGGAAACATTGAATAAGCAGCATATCTGCTTTTTTTTTTACATCAAGCCATCTATGAAAAAAACTAATAATTAAAAAATAATCAAATCGAAAAAGAAATCAAATCAAATGTGTGAGTGTGTGTGTGTGTGTGTGTGTGTGTGTGTGTGTGTGTGTGTGTGTGTGTGTGTGTGTGTGTGTGTGTGAGAGAGAGAGAGAGAGAGAGAGAGAGTTAAGCAGAGGTAGAAAGCAAACACAGGAGAACAATTTCTCATTCATTATAAAGTTGCTGATGAAGTAAAGCTTTAAAGAAAGCAAAAAAGAGGACGGAGAGTAATGGGAAAGTATGTATATTCTTCACTGCAAGATAAGAAAACTGGAAGATATCTATGACAGCAAGACAAGAGGGTCATGATCTCAGTGAAGACGTAGATCTGTCAGTGACAAGAAGATGAAAAACGTGGATCTCATAAATGATAGGAGGATAAAACAAGAAAGATCTCTTCATGACAGAAAGGAAAGATAACGGATCTCATCGACGGTATGAAGATTAAAAGGG
>JADBJO010001461.1:227500-235000 GCA_016801955.1 Conus betulinus | reverse complement strand
AATAGAGGAGGAAGACGAGGGAAGGAGGACGAGGAGAAGGAGGAGGCGCGCAACAGAGAGAGAGAGAGAGAGAGAGAGAGAGAGAGAGAGAGGAGGGGAAGGGGAAGGGTTATGGTGAGATGAGCCCGCGAGAGAGAATAGTCTTGAATACCTTGTGTTGGAGGAATAGGGGAGGAAGGATGAAGGGGGGTAAGGGTGTATGTGTGTGTGTGTGTGTGTGTGTGTGTGTGTGGGGGGGGGGGTGATGGGGCAGGAAAGATGTTTATGCGTATGGTTTCCCGCCAAAGATACTACTGGTAACATCTTTTTTCCCCTCTCTTCTTTTTTTTTTCTTCCCCTCATCCCCACCTTACACCCTCCGCTTTCTGTATTTCTTTTTCTTCTCCTGTATTTTTTAGGGGTTTCTTTGTTCGTGCATTCATTCATTTTGTCCTTCCGTCTTGTACTTGTTCCCGCATGTATTAATCATTTGTACATAAACACTTTTCTCTTTGCGTTTTTGTTTCTGTCTACATTTTGCTGGAAGTAGACACTAATAAAGCAACTTATTTACCATACAATCAATGCTGACCTGGAAACTGCTCGGGTCAAAGGCTAATCTTACGATTCCCGGTTTTTTTTTCGGTGACTTGATTTACCTGAGATTTGGCGGTCTCTAGGCACACACCCTGAAGCATCGAATTTTACGTATCACGTTCCTTCGTCGAATCACGTTTCGCCTGTTAATTTACGTTTCGCCTAATGCATTATGTGAAAACATCTCTCACGTTTTGCTTAAAACCGAGAAAATGGCGACCACATTTCAGACTCAAGGGTTGATTTTTCCCCCAACGTTTTTCAGGGGAAAAAAAAAGTCGGCCAAAGACGTGGCCTGCAATCGTGTTCACACACTCCAAATGAAAGCTCCACTTCATTCACAGCGCTCAGAAGAAAAGTTCATACTCACAATCAATAGGTACTCTCAAGGAAGGAGCAAAAGAGTTAAGGATTAAACTGCGATTGCGAGGACGTCTTTTTCAATTGGCGAACTTCTCTCGCGAAAATTACCAGCAAGCACTTTCGGCGCGATGTTTTGTCGGGATATGTTGGAGAGAGAGAGAGAGAGAGAGGAGGGAGAGAGAGGGGGGTGGGGAGGGTCCTCTCTCTCATTTGATCATGCGGAACAGCCACAGTCGACAAATCGTGTCGTCCACGCTACTACGGTTCACTGAGAGACGTGAACGATACAACTTTCGATTGATTTGGAATCCAAACCAGTGACAAGATTTGTCACCCTGGACTCGAGGAAGAAGAGAGTAACGTCCCCTGCTTCGCCGCAAATGTCCGCTCCATGTCTGCTGCGTGTATTATACTGTGCAGTCGGCAGTGAGAACACTACAGTCGAACTGTCACAATCACAAATCGTCAAAAGAGCTTGAACAAGATTTGTTTAAAAAATCAGTGAACCATCAAGTTACACGTTTTAAACAAGATGTAATAAATCTCCCTTCACATATAGGCGAGGCTCCTCTGTCTTTGCCTGTCTCCGTCTGTCTCGGTCTCGGTCTTGTCTCAGACCACACACACACACACACACACACACACACACACACACACACACACACACATACACACACACACGCACGCACGCACGCACGAACACGCGCGTGCGCGCATACACACACATTTTGATCGTCTGTACACACACACACACACGCGCGTGCGTGCGCGCGTGCGCGCCCACACACACACACACAAAGACATGCAGACAGGCGGACAGACACACGGATAGACAGACACACACGCGCGCGCACGCGCGCGCGCGCACACACGCACACACATCACACACACACCACGCACGCACGCACGCGCGCGCGCGCGCGCGCGCGCGCGCACACACACACACACACACACACACACACACACACACATACATACACTCACACATGCGAGTGTGCACGCAAACATCTTGATCGTCACCACACATTAGAGTATCCACAAGGTAAAAAAAAGTAGAACCAGAACAAATTAATGGTGCATAATAGAGCGGAAGACCGCAGAAATGACAGAACAGGACACACAGACACCGGAGAGAGAAGACGAAGAGGACAAACAAAGAGTAGATCGTAGAGACAGATTTGAGATGATATGCAGAGATGGTTGGTGCTATCCGTGCGCCACAGTGTGTGTGTGCTGTGTGTGATGTGTGTGTGTGCTGGGTGCAGTGTGTGTGCACCCATGCTTCGTAACCTCTTCCTATGTCGTCCCCTGCGCAGCAGCTTTCTGTTGTGTGTCGTGTATGTGTCCCTTCTCTTTGTTGTGTTAGTTTGGACGGACGTTTAGGTGGAGTTCGGTTTTGGTTGTAATTGGTCTAGTTTGTTTTTATTTGGGTGGAGTACAGATCCTCCCCCCAACATGTATCTGAATGTACGACGTTTTTTTTCGTTTCTCTCGAGCGTACATCCGTGTGGTTGTGATGTTGCTTTGCAACTTCAAATAAAGCAAAAAACCAAACAAACCAGCAAGAAGGAAACAAAGAAAAGAAATCGTCTTCACCCCTCAGTCCAGTACCATTGAACAGAATTTCTACGTGTGCCTTTCTTGGTTCTTGTGTGTGTGTGTGTGTGGTGTGTGTGTGGTGTACCCCCCGTGTGTGTCTGTCGTGCCCCCAATGCTGTGGTCCCTTCCCCAGTGTGTGTGTGTGTGGTGTGTGGGTGTGGGGGTGTGGTGTTGTGCCACCTGAGCGCCGCGCGCCATGCGGTCCGTGTGCGTGCGGTGAGAGACGCAGACCAGCAGCTAGACACCACAAGACACGAAAGCACCCAAGAGACAGTAAGACCAACCAACGCTTGGTTTGGACCAGGGGGTTTTTTCGACCGGTGGTGTTTGGTTGGTCGGGGATAGTTTCGGACCCCCCCGACTTTTGTTCGTTTGTTTTATTGACTTTAGTAAGTGGATGTGTCCGGTTTTTTGGAAATACAGTTTACATTTCCCGTGAGGGCCAGATTTTTTTTTGATTCGATTGAGTTTCTCGTGTTCACACAGGTCGGCCACCAACTGTTTCCCGTGTGAATTTAGGGGGCGGAGTAGTTCGGAGGTTGCGGTTTAAAGGATACTTAGAGAACAAGGTTACAACGAGTTAACCCACCAAAATGAAGAGGAAAAACGACCCAGCGAGCGAAAGACGTTCATTGGGACGGTGTGGGACCCGGAAAACCTTCCCCCTTCAGTAGGACCCTGCACAGGAACCCCATATACACCTGCTTGCGCGGCCCGACGCACCCCGCGATCCGTACTGAGCCGTCCCGTATACACTCACCACACACACACAATAACCACACAAACACACACAAACACACACACGACCGCACGCACAGCACGCACGCACACAGCGCCACACACTTCCGGACCCGCACGCACACGCACCCCAAACCCCACCCACCCACCACACACATGACCACACAACCACAACGCGTGCACGCCGCACAGCAAGCTCCTGTACGTCATACCCGCACGCATGGCGCTACATACCGACAACAACCGCACGCACGCAGGAAACCACACAACCATACGCAACACCAATCACATTCACACACATCTCATCTCACAATACGCACAAACATTCAACACACACTCTCTCTCTCTCTCCCACAATCCACCATCACACCACCACTTTTTCTCTCTCATTCACACATCACACACACACTACACATCACTAAACACAACACACCATCACCACAAACACACCCATACACACACAACACTCTACCACTCACTCTCTCTCCATCTCTCTCTCTCTTCTCTCTCTCTCTCTCTCTTTCTCACCACACACACCACACTCACTCACACACCACACACACTCACTCTCTCTCTCTTCGCTCTCACACACTACACACATCTCACTGCTTTTCTCTTATCTCTCTCTCTCTCTCTCTCTCTCTCCTCTCACACACACACACCACACACACACCCATTGCACACAATTACACCCACAATCACACACCAACACACACACCCATACTCCTGTACTCTTTAATCCATCCCCCCCTCCCTGTCCCGTCTGGTTTGTCTTGTTTTGTGAGGTTCGTCTGCCTCACATATACATGCAACAAACTTGCGCAAGTCCACGCACAGAGGCACACATGCACACACGAGGCAATGTACAAGACCCACCCGGCACAACTCTCAGTCACACAGATGCCTTTAGTCGCTATCCTCACCATCGTCTCCAGCCACTCTCCATACCCGCAGAACTTTATAACGGATATCTTGAACTAACACACACACACACCCCACCACACACAACACACACACAAACACACACACACACACACACAACACACACAAGACCAGACAGTACGACAGACAGAGAGGAGAGAGAGGAGAGAGAGATCATGCAGCATTAAATGTATTGGTTCATAAAGGAAAACAATAACCAAACAGCAACAACAACGAATTTTCTCTAGAGTTCTCAGTGTTTGAGGTTCATCTGTCTGATTTTGCTCCGCGACACGGCGGTCCATTCCCACAAGGGAGTCGGCAGGGGTGTAACAGTTTGTAGAGCATGACATGCTAATGCAAGAAAGTCCTGGGAAATGATAAGGCCGAGCTTTCACGTGGGCTTTGTTGGTGATCTATGTCGTGTCTTAGTCTGTCTACGAGAGGAGGGTTCTGCTTTAAGTGAGCCTCATATGCGCGCGCGCGCGCGCGCGCGCGCGCGCACAACACACACACAACACACACACACACACAACACACACACACACACACACAACACACACACACAAAACATTGTTGTAGAGAGAGAGAAAGGGGGAGGGGGGAGGGGGGCTCCCTAGAGAGAGAGAGGGGGGGAGAGACCCAGAGAGAGAGAGGAGAGGTGGGGGGGGGTTCCGTAATACAAAGGCTACAAAAGTAGAAAGTTAAGTTTGATTCTGGAACATTTTTCTCCAGTGAAACATGAATCATTAAATAAAACTTATCAGTCTTAGCATCTGTGTAAATGGACAGACAACTCGTCGTTTTCCCACGCTGCGGTGTCCTATGTCAGACACATGACATAGCGGTGAGTCCGCTTGGTCGTCAATTAATGGGCGGGGAGGAGAAGTCGTGCGTTTCAATCACCCCCCCATTGGGGTGGTCGCGCTCCCCCCCACCTCCCCCCCCATCCCCCTCTCCTTCCCCTTTCCTCCCCAGTTCTTCCCTCTCCCCCCCCCTGGGATGGCATTATCAGGCCCAGCAGGTCTTTTCCGTTTAGGGGGGATATCATTATGTTTATAATTATCATTACTACTGTCATTATTGTTGACGGTTGTTATATAGTCCCTGTCCTCAGAGGCCCAGTTCTAAGCGCCTTACAAGCCATACTCTCGTTCACGCCCATGAGCTGCCTGTCTTTGACAGGGGCGGAGCTGGGAGGAGGACGAAGTGATGAGGAGGCGGGTCATCTGTGATGATAAAGCCTCGAATTACACTTCCTTCCAAATATCTTCCCGTTTGGGAACTACGGGAGAGTAGGATCAGAATGGTATGGTATTTAGGTAAGGGTTGGGGGTCGTTTTTATTCTTTCTCTGTTCAATCGTACTTGGGAGTGAGGTAACAGAAGAGGCAGAAGGGACGATGGGAATTTTTGCAACGTAAATTTCTTGTCCTGGATATGTGGTTGGGTGGGTGGGGTCGCGAAACACATGAGCTGCGGTCTTACCAAAAGCACCGATCGGTGGGAAGTTGACAGAATTCGGCGAATCACTTTGCCCGATATATATACGTTAAGTACTGTCTGTCTGACTGACTACTAACTCTGCCTCTCTCTCTCTCTCTCTCCTCTCTCTCTCTCTCTCTCTCTCTCTCTCTCTCTCTCTCAGCACGCGCGCGCGCGCACACACACACACACACACACACACACACACTATATCTATCTATCTATCTATCTATATGTATGTATATATATACATATATATATATCTGTATTATGTATATAGAGAGATACTGTCACATACGCACGTACATAGATACACATATGCGCGCATGCGCGCACGCGCACACACACACACATACTCGCGCGCGCGCGCGCGCGCGTTTCTTATGATCTTTTTCAAAGAGTTTGTATGACGGAGGAATCGTTTCTTTTTCCATCACCATCATTTGTTTACATAGATAGATTGTAGATGGAACGATCAGGAGTCTCACCCGGTGTCTTTTGAAGATCGAGGGACGAGAGCAGGTGCGTATAGCAGTCTTTTGTGAGTCAGTCGCGAGGAAGTTAACAAAATTAGCAGAATCACTCAGTCCGACGATTAACATTCGTATTTGTTAGAAAAAAAAGAAAAAGCAGATAAACAAAATCAAAGATGAAAGTCGAAGAATCAACTTCAGTCTAAATAAAATCATCCTAATCTTCGGGGAAAAAAACCCAAAGTAAATGTCATAAAAGGCGAAAAATTTAAAGACGGGATCTTTTCGAATTATTTTCAGTCATCCTTTCGGCACAAAAAAAAATAGTAACGTCACGTGGACGGTCAACCTAACCGCTGGCACGTCCACTGTCCCGGGCTGGGCAGGGTGGGACAGGGTAATGGTTGGAAATGGTCATCCGTTCGGACCTCCGCCGGCCAGCACGTGTGATTATCCGTGATAATCACGTGCTGGGGCTCCCCCCTGTTTTTTTTTTTTTTTTAATTTATTTATTTTTTTAATGACAGATTTTGGCCAAAACACTGCGCACCGTTCTGCGTTCTGCATTTGTGCACAATCAGCAGGTTCTTGTCCTGTCTGTGGTCGGCCAGGTCAGGTCGTCTTCTTCTGTGGACAGGGGTTCCACGTTCAGCTTCAGTTTCCTCAAGGTGCGTGCGTCAGTGCGTGCAGACTTGTCCCTGGAAGGCAAGAAAAGGAAACAGTCCACCGGCGAAATGAATGAAAAAAAATAGATAAATGGGGGGAAAACTAACTACTAAACCAAAAAAAGAAGAAGAAAACAGAACAAAACACACAAAAAAAAAGTCGAAAGTGTGGTCACGAACTGCTCCTCAAAAAAAAAGAAAAAAAGAAAAAAAAAAAAAAAGCAACAACGACATTTGAAGCTGTGTCATCATAGAAGAAATTGGAACCGACGACACGTAATACTTACGCATGCGCGCGCGCGCTGCAACACACACACACACACACACACACACACACACACACACACACACACACACACACACACACACACAGAGAGAGAGAGAGAGAGGGTGAAGGGGTGAAGGTGGTGAAAGAGCGTGTAGGGAAGCTCCTCGTACCGGACTCAGTGATGAAGAGAAAGCATAGAAAAACGGGCAGTATATCGTGAGACCATAGCGTCGTCGTAATGTGCTTGAGTTATATGTCACAAACGCACTCACTCACTCACCCACACACACTCACACACACACACACACACACACACACACACACACACACACACACACACACACACACACACACACACACACACACACGCAGCACACACACACACACAAACACACACGCACGCAAGCACACAC
>JADBJO010001461.1:220000-222500 GCA_016801955.1 Conus betulinus | reverse complement strand
TTCTGATATTCGCTCTTTCATGTTCGTAACATAGTGCCCCCACACCCTTCGCCTGTTCACTCCGGTATTGTGTTTCCGCGCTGCTTTTCGTCAATCCTCAACAGAGGAATACCGGATAAGGAAAGGGTAAGTGTGTAGCCACTGTGAATGGTCGCTAAGGCAGGAACACAGATGTTGAGTAATCTTCATCAACCGTTAAGCCGCTGAGCCGTTTGGCTTGCTTATCCTCGAAGTCAGATGGTAATTTCAAGGGTTCTCAACAGCTTAACGATGTGTTTTTGCTGTTTACTCGCAGGCCCATATCAAACGGAAGCCGCTCGGATTAACAGGATTAAGTTAAGCGCAGAGAACCGACTTGCGTGAGAGCGATCAAAACAGTTCATTCAGGTATCCAGCCCCCACTCCTACTTTTTGAACCGTGTACTGTTCAACCGGGTTGTTTGTATGTTGCGTGCAGTCATGCAAAGTCCTGACAATGTCAATGTCATGAATCACTGTAGCGTATGTGAACATGCAGATAATGCGAACCGGTCAGGAAGAAATCGAAATTGGATCCAAGTTCTCAAAGTACGAAAAGGTCTTCTCATACAAACAAACGAACACGAGGCAGTCGTGTGGAGCGTAACAATGAGACACTCTTTGCTTCCACATTCTAGGTGTTCGAAATTTCGATTTCGGTGTATAAAACACAATGATAGGACAGTCACGCTACAAACACCAGCATTCTGATTTATAAAAGAAGAGCTTCATAAATTAGCTAATCACTAAGTCGCCCCCCCCCCCCCATTCCATGCAGTCAAGACCTATTGCTCTGGAACTTTTTCAAAACCAGCAAAAGTGTCTCAAACATTTTTCCATTTATCCTTCAAGCCCATTTTGAAAGAGGGGTGTGGCGACCAACCGACACATGTGTGACCATCGTCCACTTAGACAAAGCTTTAAGAAGCAATTTTCAAATTAAACCAAAATGCACAACACACACACACACACACACACACACACACACACACACACACACACACACACACACACACACACACACACACACACACACACACACACACACACACACACACACACACACACACAAAAAACAAGGTGCATGGTAACGCTTGCACAATGCAAAACAGACGAGTCATTTTTCAATAACCGTAGTTCTCCAATGTCACAACAGTATTTCCCAGATGGCTGTCACCAGCAGAATGATTCTTTGAATGCGCAAAGCCAAGGTGAAGCAAAATGATCGAGGACACGTTGAACCAAACGAACACGTATGTCGTTGAGTTTGAATAATAATATTATATCTCCCCCCCCCCCCCCCATCCCCCCAAAAAAAAAATTTAGAAAGAGAAGGGGTTAGTTTTACCGCTAAGGACACAGAAAAATAAAAGTACAGGACAAACAAAACACAATACATTTCAACCTCTTGGGTCTTCTTCAGGCAAAGACAAATAACATTTAGGCCGGTGAAAACGAAGAACGAAAAACCACTTATCTTCTCATGTTCGGCGCAAATTCAAAGATGCCGTTGAATGAAAACGCGGTCGTTTCTCGTTCTTCGTTTTCACTGTCCTAGATATTATTTGTCTTTGCCAGAAGAAGACCCAAGAGGTCTAAATGTATTGTGTTTTGTCTTGTACTTTGTTACTAACCCCCTCTCTTCTAAATTTTGCTTCGGCTTCCGCCCACAGTCACTCCTTTTTGAACCCCTCCCCCTTCCAAAAAAAAAAAAAAACAACACACACACACACACACACACACACACACACACACACACACACACACACACACACACACACACACGCACACGCACACACACACACACACACACACACAAAGCACGCACGCACACACACACACACACACACACACACACACACACACACACACACACACACACACACGCACGCACGCACACACACACACACACACACACACACACACACACACACACACACACACACACACACACAGAGTATTCACTTTGAAACACAGAAAAAGAAGCAAAACCAAAAAAAAATAAATATGTGAAATGCTTGACAAAGGGTCCTCACCGAGCGAGCGGTGCATAGTATAGTTTAATGGACAAACAAATCTCAACACACCACATGACATTTGATAGCGGGGGATTCGTGGCAGGAGACTCACGTTCGAGTGACACTCTGGCCCTCAGACAGTAAGAACGGATCAGAAAGAATGGTCCAATTGTCCCTGCTGTCTCTTCTTCCCATTTCCAAAGATAATGAGGATGAGACCCTGAAGACCTGTTGCAGACGGACTCAGGAGTTGTTGACTGCATGGAGTGAATAGTGCGCCAGTGGATAAGACCCTTGTCTAGGAAACACCATGCACAGGAAACAAAAGATCCCGGGTTTGAATCCCGTACAGTTGGGGGTTTCTTACCCACCCCACTTGTTAACTTCTGATCTCTGGAGACGTAGATGCATACCCTCTGCCCCACTGAAACGTCATAAGGGAATCTCAGGCAGAGAGCAGCACA
>JADBJO010001461.1:195000-200000 GCA_016801955.1 Conus betulinus | reverse complement strand
ATCAGATTTGCAATCTAACAAAGGAAGGCAAAGAAATCATCTAAGGCCTACTTGGGCTAATCTGGAGGGGGGGGAAAACACTTAGTAGTCAGCCACTTAATAACAGAAACATAAATTATGTCCATAGTTCCCCCATAGTTCACAAAGCACCTTTTTAAGCCTTTTTGAGGGGAAAGGATTCTAAGTCACAGTAGTCAGAAAAGAAAACAAATAAGGCACACTCGGGCAACACTGGAAAACAAAAACACTCATAAGCGACCACATAAAAATTATGTGTCAATAGTTCACTTTAAAACAAAACTGAGCAGTCAGATAGAACAGAAAAAAATGCACAGACACACAATGCATTGCGGACAAGTCGACTAAACCCAAACTGAGCGACCAATTGCCCTCCAGAAAGAGTCCTCTTTCGCCTGCATTGTACTGCGCTTTGAGACGTTGCACACGCCTTTCCACATTGCGTCGTCGTGGTGGTGGAGCATCTCCCATCTCTGCCGTTGTCATGGAGTTCTCAGCTTCAGCCTGCTTGTCTTTGAGGGCTCGGATGAAGACCCAGAGAGATGGGTGGCGGACTCCTACAGCTTCGTTGAGTGCACGGTGATAGTCTGAAATGGAAATCAATGTTCAGAGCCTTTATCGGCAACTCTGATTCAGTGTGTTTTAAGATTGAAGTTGCTCAGTTGAGTGTCTCTCACGGATTGGTCTCTTTAGCCACAAATAACACTGCTCCAGTCAGACAGACAACTAGGAACCCAAGATACGTCATCCATTGTAAATGCTGACCGAAGGAGGCCTACTATATATAGATAAAACTTTCAGCAAAGGAGGACTAGCAGTAATAGCAGCAGCACCAGTAGCCTAGTGGTAGTAGTAGTAGTAATTGTAGTAGAAGTAAAAGTAGTAGTGTAGTAGTAGTACATACATGTAGTAGTGAAAGTAGGAAGATGCATATGTAGTGTATTTACTCTTTATCAATCTGTCTCTTATCTATCAATAAACTTTTTTCTATTTCCATTATTTTATTGATTATAAACCACTAAATCGTGGCTGTCTTTTTCATAAAATCATTACAAACAAAAAGTTTCCACTCACTTTCAGCATGGTTGTTGGTTCTCTGTGCCATGTTCCTGTTGTGAACATTCCACGCAGCTGGAGGAAAGGCAGCATTGGGCCGGATGTATGTATTGCCAACGTAGTTGAAAAAATCCTGCAAAGCAGGGAAGTGGTTCACAACTCGGCGCGTTCTCCTACTCTGTTCAAGTGCACGGAAGTTGTTTCTCAGCAGTGGAATGGGCAAGTACCCGATGGCCATGACCTTTCTCACTGTGTCCTGGAGGCGCTGGTTCATTCGGTAGGGTCGTGCAAGTCCGAGTTCTTGGATTTTTCCCAGAAGTTTTGGGTCAGATGGAAGTAGCATCCCAAAAGCGTTGCAGTTGGCAATTCTGTCTCCACTGCATTCCACAGACCCATTTCAAAGTCCGCAATGATGACCTGTGGACGCCAGCTGTGGTGAGTTATTTGCCGCATGATTCTTCTCACTCTGGCTAGGACCTGACGATAGCTGCCTGTGGTCCTGTTTGCCATGAGCACATTGACCAAAGGAATCACGAAGCCTCTCACATCACCTAGTATCATGAATACTTGGCGGTAGGACTGAGGACAAGCACGGAATATCCCATCCATGTAGACCGTCTTACATCGTCTCAGGGTCGAGAAGTTTTCCTCGGTGCAGAAGATCGCATATCCCCAGTCACTGTCAAGATGCGCAAGGAAGTTTTCTCCATTCCAAGTTTCAGCCCACATGCCCTCGATCTTCACATCTTCCACACTTTCTGGAGTAGTGGGAATGTCCCTTGCTCTAGCTCTCGACAGCATTGACCACACTGATGGAAAAGTTGGTAGATCTGGTCTGGCACCACCTTCCTGAGCTGCAAGGCGATGCTCCCGTGCAATCCCATCATAGAGTCGTTTCACTGTCCTTGTGCAATCTTCTCTGGTTTCAGCACGTAGGTTTTCCGTGAAGCGCAGGTTGGTAACGCGTTCCTGTTCGCACGGGTGATTGTGACCCTGCTCGTTAACCACTCGAATCCGTGGATTCTCTTCCTCTCTGTTGAATAAAAAAAGTCCTCAGGATGGCTGAACAGGTACTTCTTCGTGTGCACCTCCACTGCATAACATCATTTGTTGTCCTGTGGAATGTGTAGGTATAGCCATCTTTCTCAGGCACTTTGCCTTTTCCACTGTGAAAGAGGTGTGCCGCCATTTTGGATTACAGGAACAGACTTTCAGTTTGTCTTTAGTTTGTGTGCAGCGATCATGTAAACCGAAAATAGAGTTTCTGGGAATCGTAAGCGACCGACAAACAGCACTTTCAAGCATCATGGCGCGGCCAAACCTGTTAGAAACGTTTCTAAAAGAAGTTGGAGAAGAGGAGGATATTTCTGCTACCAAAATACGTAAGAAAAGAGAAAGAAAGAAAAAAAAAAAAGAACGAGAGAGAGAGAAGGAGAGGCCGAAGATAGGGTAGCATGGAGGTAGCAAGTAGTGTACCCACTGTGACAAACTGACCTGTGACAACTGGGTCTGTGACAAACTGTGACAAACTGGGCAGCCCCCCAACTGGGTGGACGAGTTGTTTTCATGTGCTTTTCCTTAAAAATTATTATTATTTCTTTTTTGTTATCATCATCATCATCATCATCATCTTCATCATCATCATCATCATCATCATCATCATTATCATCATTATTATTTATCATCACCGTTTTCATTATCATTTATATTTTTTCATGTATTCTTGTTAGTATTATGATCATTACAACCACCATTATTGATCAGTGATAATAGTGAGTTATCGAAAGGCACTCCCCAGAAATAATTATGCACAAGCACACACACACACACACACACACACACACACACACACACGCACGCACGCACGCACGCACGCACGCACACCGTGCGCGCACGCACGCGCACACACACACACACACACACACACATACATATATACATGCGAACGCGCGTGCGTGCGCTCACAAACACACACACACACACGCAGGCGCACGCGTGACAGTTAAGGGGGAAACATGGAGAAGGTGGTGGGGAGAGGGGAAGGGGAGGAGAGTGACAGGGAGGGGGTGAGGAGTGGGTTGGCGGAGAGGGGGGAAAATAGGAAATGAGGGGATTAGGAGAATAGGTATAGCGGGGGGGCGGGGGGCGGGGGGGGGGGGGGGGGGGGGGGGGTTGAAAAACAAATGAAGCAAGCCACGAAAAACATTCCGTCATGGAAGGAATCTACACTCATCTAATCAATATCCATCACTGAAGAAGAGAGAGAGAGAGAGAGAGAGAGAGAGAGATTAGGAGGATGAATACACACACACACACACACACACACACACACACACACACACACACACACACACACACACACACAGAGTCTGTTCCATATCTTTTGATCTCCCTTGCATCCTTAAATGGATCCTCAAGCATAGGCTCAAAGATTGTCTCTTACATTTTATACTGTTTGCGTAATGTTTATAGTTTTCAACAATTTTCCTCTCCACACTTTCGTTTTGTTTAATTCTACTACCTTTCGCTGGCTGCTTTGGGGGTGCTGTTGGATTCTTTTTCGAACCCTTGGCGGTCGGAACACCACAGAATTATGGACTGTGGTGTGTCTCTTATCTGACGCCAAGAGCCCAGACACGATCAGCCGTGTCTCCCTGAGGAGTCCGATCCAGCGGACGAAAGGCCTCGGAACAGGTGATACATATAGATCTGCCTTCGAGAGGGATTGTGATAGTTTCCTCATACAGCTAGTGAAGGGTTTTTCATATTTATTTCCTCATGCAGCTAGTGAAGGGTTTTCATATTTATGATATACATTTTCCCATTTATTTCATTAAAAAAAAAATTTTCCTCTCAATTTCACATCTTTGCCAAGTCATTACTATAATGATGGAAAAAAATTGTTAAACTGCAGTTGTTTTCCCCCACACTACTTAATTGTTCAGCGTTATATATATATATATATATATATATATATATATATATATAAAACAAAGCTTGCTCTTTATGTGTTAGATTGAAAAATAGGGGAAGATAAGCATTCATATCTGCAGTGGTAGATAATTCTGCCAGACTAACAGTATGTGCTTGAGTGGGTGAATGGGGAAAAATAAATGCTTCTCAAAATGAGCCTTCAGCAAGCTTGGAGTCTCCAAGGGGAGACAGTCTCCAATAGGGAGAAAACTCACTAACATGTAACTCCTGGTCAGATACCGGTATTTATATGTTTATAATTCAATATATATACCCACTTTGCTCACCAGTGTGACTCAAATATGAAAAGTAAATGGACAGCTGACTCGATTGCGAAGTGTTAATTGCAGCGACACTTCAACCTACAGTTGCCGCGTAAAAAAAAGATGTGAAAGGAGATCAGATTAATTCCAAGATTTTATTGTCAGGGTACCTTCTCTCTCATCAGACTGCATGAAAATCGTGTTCAGAGATGTCTTTCCTTCCTGATGTGATTTCCAAGTTCCTGAAAGAGATAAACAGTTCTCTTCTTATCTAAATTCTCACAGAAAAAAAGGACTTTAAAGCAATTTCAGCGTGGATTAAGAAAAATCTGTTTTAGTGACTTCTTCGTATGTTAACAAACTTCGGATCGGTTTCTTGACGATGTATTTTAAGAATTGTGTGAATGAATGACTTGTGAGTTGTTTTTAACGTGGTGACAGCCCTGATGTGGCCCCCAGAGGGTCGCCTCATGACAGTCTCATGTTCACAGCTCCCTGTGGATCGCTGGCGGTGTGACTGTATCGGGTCGAGTCAGGGTGTGGCTGTGTAGGAAAGAGCCTGAATGAGCGGCGAAAGAGTGATGTCATTGAGAGGACACACACGCACACACACACACTCACTCACTTGATGGAAGAAACGATAAGGATTTCGAATTCAATTTAGTATCTTGGGAGGATGGAGAGGGAGTG
>JADBJO010001461.1:180000-190000 GCA_016801955.1 Conus betulinus | reverse complement strand
TCAAAGAGGGAGCAGGACGAAGGTTGCTGTAGCACTGCACGAGTCCTGTTTATGGTCCACGCAGACTACGGCCGAGAGGGCAATTTTTCAGCCCAACCCCGACCCCTCAAAAGCACGGTAACCCAGGCCACGGTTATCATGGTCAGGCAGCACTCCATCGTCGATCGCCCCACGTCTCTAGGAGCGGTCCACTGCGACACAGGTTAGACCCGCCGTCACCCATACAGCTGGAAGGTTCGCTGCGCCGCCTGACACCTCTCACATCAATGTCACTCACAGGACATATGCCGCCTCTCCTTTGACGTTCGCTGCTAAGTCGCCTCGTAGGGAACTGTACACGCCATTGATTTTAGCTCCTGCTTTATTGTTTAGTGTACACAAGTCGAGTTGGCGAGGCCAAAATTTTCACAAAATTCAACGCGCAAGTATGCTAAGGAAAGTGGTTGCGCTGTCTCTGTAAAACAGCACACAGTACATCTGTCTGCGTTTAGGGGACATTGGTTTAGAGGGCGGTAAATTGCTTCTCCGTCTTGATAATACTGCCACAGTTTTACCTGGTTTGATGTCACTGTACATCATACTTGCGAAGTGTCGCTTTCTTATCGTTGGCATGATGAAAAGATACATCAGATGATAGGTCGCCCAATATCCGAGAGATGTCCCCCAGTATTGATCGCACATTTCAGCACTGGCGTTCTCTTCGACTTTGTGATACCACCCCTTAGTCCGGTTGAAGCTCTTTCTCTCTTTCTTTATTGTTTTTTCTTCGCTGTGCCATCTTCTGCGCCACCTTCTGCGCCACCCACACCCACACACCGCTCATTCCGACCCCCTGTCCACAGCCACAGACCGACCCGTCCCGCCGCAGCCATGGCACCGGCAATCCACAGGAAGCAGTCAATGTCAAGTCGTCAAGAGGCAACCCATAGGAGGAGACACTGCACTGCTGCAGAATCACTTCATTGGTATTTAGTGGTGTCCGTTCTGACTGTAGACTGCGCCTGTTTCTAACTGACTATCTTACTCATAATAAATGGCCAAAAATGGGCTATCTATGCAGTAATTCATGTCAGCATCGTCACATTAACGCCCAAACCCCTACTATCAGGACCTGTCTAACAGGGCCCGGTACAAGAGCACTTTCCTCATGTTCTCCGTGAAGTATGGGCTTTCTGCTGCTTGCCCGCAGGTACGTAGCGGGCCCAACGGTACTAGGACCTAAAGATATTCTCTCTTGTCGTTTGGCCTTCCTGTAGAATATCACTAGGCCCGGACGTGAAGGCGTAGTGTCAGTCAGAAACGAATCCAGTTGCAAAGCGAGGCGACTGCAGGCGGAAATCCAGTCACTGATAGTAAAAGGTTGCTTGTTGAACAGTCTGGGTACTGTCGAGGATGAGGCTTGTTTCCCAGTGATTTTACAGGTGTAAACTATAACATAAGTGCGATGCCTGTACAATCCGTGTGTCGATTAGGAAAGAAACGCTGACAGTTAACGTTTGCTTGTGGATCAGTCTGCCGCTTTTTATAGATAATAAGGCTTGCTTCTCGACCGTGGTAGAGGTAAGAAGTGTACTAGCATACAGGTATTGGATGTTGATCTCTGGAAAATGTCCTTAACTAATGGAAATAAATATAGCTGTCAGTGTCGGGTGGCATTGTTCAAAAGTATACTGGTTAAACCGTTTGGTCACTGATTTGAAAGGGGGTGTTCGATGCCATTGCGAGTTTTTGGCAATGTGGAACTGTGTTTAACATTCTATTGACACTTTTTGTGCTGACTTGGCGAGACGTTTAGTCTCAGATTTCCGTTTTTCATGTGAAGATAGAACAACATAAATACTCTCTCTTCCTCTCCCTCCCTCTCTCCTCTCTCTCTCTCTCTCTCTCTCTCTCTCTCTCTCTCTCTCTCTCTCTCTCTCTCTCTCTCTCTCTCTCTCTCTCTCTCTCTCTCTCTCTCTCTCATGGCATGAAAGTGGAGTTTTGAGGTAGAATGAATCGTCTTGCTTTCTTGCCCATGCTAACTTATGCTGTCCAGGAAATGCTTTCTTTGTTTTCAACACCTGAATCTAGAAACGGATAATTTACAAATTGATGATATGGAATGATCTTTTGATGATAATCATCAACATCAAGACATTTTCTCCGTCTCTGTCTCTGTTTCTATCTCTCTGTATCATTCCCCCCCCCCCCCCCCCCCCACTCCCTGTCTCGGTCTCTTTCTCTGTCTCTCTTTCCCTGCCTCCCCGTGCCCCCTCCCCCCAATCTCTCTATGTTTGTTTTCAAATTCTAACGACAATGAATTATAGAGAGAAAAACAACTCTGTAATAGCTTCCCCAAACTGGATGTATTTTTATGTATTATAGAGTTACTAGTATGAATGCAGGAATAAGTGTGATGATTCCTTCAACACAAATTAGAACTGTTTGATACTGGGGAAATGTGTGGTATCTTGAGTCCAGTCTTCACTAACAGTCATTATATGCTTTCAGTGTGTTTAATCATCGCTATCATGTAGTCCCTTCATTGGCACCAGTTCTTAAAGCAGCTGATGCGAATAAGGTCTTTTAGTATTGCTTTGTGTGCCTTTCCTTTTCTAACCCACCTCTTTTACTTTATCTCTCACGTTCTCTAATGATCTCGGTGGGAATGAGCGCGCGCGCGCGCGCGCGTGTGTATGTGTGTGTGTGTGTGTGTGTGTGTGTGTGTGTGTGTGTGTGTGTGTGTGTGTGTGACATGAGTGAGGTGCGCTGGACTTGAGGAACTTACGCGAGGCATGCTTGACCTTAAGGGACGTGTGGGATGTCCGCTGGACCCAAGGGACTCATGTGAAGTGAGCTGGTCATGAAAGACTGGAGTGAGGTACGCAGGACTTCAATGACTTAGGTGACGTACTCTGGAGTCGAGGACTAATGTGAGGTACGCTGGGGTTGAAGGATTTATGTGAGGTACGCTGGGGTTGAAGGATTTATGTGAGGTACGCTGGGGTTAAAGGATTTATGTGAGGTACGCTGGGGTTGAAGGGTTTATGTGAGGTACGCTGGGGTTGAAGGATTTATGTGAGGTACGCTGGGGTTGAAGATTTTGTGAGGTGAGGTACGCTGAGTTGAAGGATTCATGTGATTTGCGCTGGAGTTGTGGGATTTATGAGGTACGCTGGAGTTTAGGGAATTATGTGAGGTACGCTAGAGTTGAAGGATTTGTGTGAGGTACGCTGGAGTTGAAGGACTTTCGTGAGGTACGCTAGAGTTGAAAGATTTATGTGAGGTACGCTAGAGTTGAAGGATTTATGTGAGGTATGCTAGAGTTGAAGGATTTGTGTGAGATATGCTAGAGTTGAAGGATTTATGTGAGGTATGCTAGAGTTGAAGGATTTGTGTGAGGTATGCTAGCTAGAGTTGAAGGATTATGTGAGGTATGCTAGAGCTGACAGATGTATGTGAGGTACGCTGGAGTTGAAGGACTTCTCTGAGGTACGTCAGTGTTGAAAGATTTGTGTGAGATACGCTGGAGTCGAAGGACTTTCGTGAGGTACGCTAGAGTTGAAAGATTTATGTGAGGTACGCTAGAGTTGAAGGATTTATGTGAGGTATGCTAGAGTTGAAGGATTTGTGTGAGATATGCTAGAGTTGAAGGATTTATGTGAGGTATGCTAGAGTTGAAGGATTTGTGTGAGGTATGCTAGCTAGAGTTGAAGGATTTATGTGAGGTATGCTAGAGCTGACAGATGTATGTGAGGTACGCTGGAGTTGAAGGACTTCTCTGAGGTACGCCAGTGTTGAAAGATTTGTGTGAGGTACGCTGGAGTCGAAGGACTTACGTAAGGTATGCCAGGGTTGAAAGATTTGTGTGGGGTACGCTAGAGTTGAAGGACTTATGTGAGGTACGAAGGACACAGCCACCTGAATGATATTCGTCGGACTGGACCGAAGCACGTTGGTCTTTGTGGACTCCGGTGAGTTCGCTGGTGTCGGTGGATTTAAGTGTGGTGTGTTGGAGTGTGTGACGTGTGTGAAGTATGCTAGACATCAATGACTGGAGGTACGTTTGTTTCTTTAGGATCTTGCGCGCGAGTTACGCCATTTCAGGATTGTTAATACAGAGTTTACTGCGTTAGGTGTGCCTGTGTGTCAGGGTATCTTGCGACCATAGGAGTCTCCTCCACATAGAAGGGTGGCTTCAGTGTGACCGTGGACTTGTACAGTACACATTTCCACGGTGTGACACCCCCTTGCCAGTTGAGCTGGGCACTCTTCCCTCCCTTTGTCGCTGCCGTAATCTTCCATGTCCTGGAGAGTGAACACACGTCGTTTCATTGTCACACAAGGCACGGACACTGAAGTTGCATTGCATTTTGCATTTCTATAAGGTTCAAAGTGTGGGTAAACTGGCGCGCTAGCTAGTGGGTTGGTTAGCTAGCAAGGTCATTAATGACTTACCTAACTTGCTTGCTGATTACTTAGCTATTTTGTAAGATGGGTAAGCGGATTTTCACTGGTTGGGTGGGTGGAACAGGTTGGTGTGCTTCACGTAGAAAACTTGAAATGAAAAGAAAGAAGAGAAACAAAAAAGTAACACGCTTTACAATGTACAGGCTTACATAATGTGCAATTCTCTTTTCCCTATCCACGTCGGCTCCTCTTTCAAAAGGAGAGAGAGAGAGAGAGAGAGAGAGAGAGAGAGAGGTCCCGTCGAGCTAGAAGAGCTTAGAATTGGCTTACGTCAAAATAAGGCCTCAATGTACCCTTGACACCCGTGAAATCAGAAACAGGGGGAGAGCTGGCGAGGGGACACACCTGAGAGGCGACATCGCACGTCGTCCCGCTACGTGATCTCATTCATCGTTTCCACCCAGCTTGATTTTCATTGAACATGGCGGGCTGAAAGACCCGCAGGCTCACCTCCTACGTACAAAAACATACCCTTAAAACTGTCGAGCCCCCCCCCCCCCCCCCCTCTTTACTGTCCCACCCTCTCTCCTTCTCCTCCCGTTATGTTACCCCATCGACCCACCCTTCGCTCCCTTCCCCCCCCCCCCCCCCTTCCTCTTTTGTGTACCAAAGCATGCGTCGGTTTCCAAGCATGCGTCATCTCATTCACCTCTCTCTGTCTCTCTCTCTCTCTCTCTCTCTCTCTCTCTGCCTCTCTCTCTCTCTCTCTCTCTCTCTCTCTCTCTCTCTGCCTCTCTCTCTGTCTCTCTGTCTCTGTCCTTTCTCTCTCTCTCTCTCTCCTCTCCCTCCCTCTCTCTCTCTCTCTCTCCTCTCTTTCTTCTCTCTCTCTCTCTCTCTCTCTCCTCTCTCTCTCTCTCTCTTCTCCTCTCTCTCTCTCTCTCTCTCTCTCTCTCTCTCTCTCTCTCTGTCTGTCTGTCTGTCTGTGCGATGAGAGGAACATCTGCGCTTGAGAACGTGGACAGCTAACCTGGAAGACAGGGTGTGGCGGCGCAAAGAAAAGGTCTTCCACCTGCTGAATCTGGGTCGTGCAAGTCATCGAGCTCTGGCACACTGCGGGACACCCAGAATGTTTTTTTTCCCTTAAGGAATGAAGGGAGGGAGGGATTGGGTAAAGGGGGGGGGAGAGAGTGATGGTTGGTTGGATCGGTGGATGGAAAGAAGGGTGGGGGTTCTGGACGTGCCGAGGAGGGGCAAGAAAATGACTGCGGAACGTCATCCAATGAAAGGGCCTATGTTGTCAATGGAAGAGTAGCTGATTCGGCTTCTGCGTATCCACTGTTTGTGAATCTTGCCACCGTGATAATATCTCGAACAGATTATGAATGTTTGTCATCCGAAAGATGTCTTTTATGGTGCAGAGTAATCTTCTTGATTCACCTTTTTTCCAGAAAAAAAAAAAAGAATTGCGTTTGGAGGTAGATGCCAGAAAGTCAACCCAGCCGGGACTTAAACGAGCCCCTGCTTCTCAGGCTTCGCTGCGCGCAGGATAGCAAGATATCATGAAGAAGGGAGTTGGGTATTTTCTTTGCTTGTTTACCTGTTTTTTGACCCGCTGGAGAATAGTATACAGCAGTCTGCAGATCCTGGCTGGGTCATTGTGTAAAGGAAAACGGAAAAGAAGAAACACATCCTGGCTCACATGCTTATTGAAATCAAATTACCAGAGTTGAGTTATCAAGGGGAAATGGTCCTGGTAGTGGTAATTTTGATAAACGGGGAAATTATACCTTGCAGAGAAAACACAATTTCATGATGGGATGTTCTTCATATAGTAGGTGTGATGTTATGGATATTAGATTTTGCTTGAATCGAGTCACAGACAATTGCATAGGGACATGTTCCGCCTATAGCTGGCCATTGGACATACCCTAACGTCAGATCGCTGACTAGTCTGGCATTAAGGTTTTCACTGTAATGCAACAGTTCCTTCCAGGTGAGGCCCACAAGGGTCAAAATCAAACAGTTCTTCACGATCACTAGACTGAGTCTGTTACCTGTAAATACATATTGTATTATCTCTGTAACGTTCACCAGGAAGCCCGGAATCGATTTATACAACAGAACACGATTAACAACATTACTCCGCAAAAGATTTACTTCTTGCGGCATTGTCACTGTAAAAAGTAGGCCGGTGCAGAGTTACTTCACCGCGTTAGACGCCCATGTAAATCTCTCCACAATGAAAAATCTCTGTGGCTGACACCCCGTACCGTTATACCTGTCACCCTGTACCATCCTGTGTCGTCCGTCTTACCCCGTCACGCACCTCCGACCACCCGGAACGATGGAAGGCAGCAGGTGTGACAGCTTCAGATTTGCAGGTAAGGCGGATGTCGCCAGATTTTGCGTACCTGCACCCTTTCAGAAGTGAAAGGTCCTTAGTTAAACGGATGCCTTGAATGTGTAGGGGTTGAAGCAGTTCCAATGGATGTAAGAAATCAGTCGAATAAATCACTTGTTATGACAAGTATATTCATTTGAAAAGACACATCAGCATCATCTGTGGGAAAAAAGTCTTTTTTTTTCGGGGGAGGGGGGAGGGAGGACGTATGTTATGTAGTTCAGCGATCATATTTTGTTTTTTGGGGGGGTCCAGATTCAACACCATTTTGTCGTCACTTAATCCCACAAGAACCCGTCTGCAGTTGCATCTGTTTTGATTGCAGCCGTCTGTATGCAACACAGCTTTGCGGTGCGGTCACAGTGGCAACAGTCACAGCGGTAGACGTTTTCAAAAATCTTCTTCGAGTGATCCCGACCACGGCCAGATCATTGCAGGGATGATTTGCCTGCCCGCAGAGGTGTCATTTATTTTATACAGTTTCAAAAAAGTCTTAAATTGCTGGGTATAAAGATGTCATTTATCTTAAAGTTTCCAAAGTGTGTTACACTGCTGAGTACAAGACGTTTAAAAAAAAAAAAAGGAAGACTGGTTTTGATCTTTGCCTTGATCAAAGGTCAAGGCTATAGTAAAGACACTCTTTTAGATCAACCCTTTCTCACTGCATTTCGTATCAGTTTTAAACGTGTCATGCATCGAGGCATATTGAAAGTGGCATGCTATTTGAGAGCCAGTCATATTCTTCTCTTCATCTTGTACCTTGTCTCGGGTAATTGGGTCAAAATCGTGTAAGCAGCGTTTATTTTTGAGCCAGTTATAACAAAGCGATTTTGGTTCTTTCCATATCAGTATTATTCTCTCTCTCTCTCTCTCTCTCTCTCTCTCTCTCTCTCTCTCTCTTCTCTTTTCAGTGTGAGTATACATGGACAGAATCATGGCATTCCCACCTTTTCGCCATCTTTTCCCAACGCACAAACGCGTGTTAAATCTCTACATGACAATCGCCTATCTCACAGTTTGCCTCTCACCGCCCCCCCCCCCCCCCCCCCCCCCCCCCCCCCCCTGTGAGTCTTGTTTCCCCCCCCTGTATTGCTTAGTTACTGTGGATGACTGTACTATTGTGACCCGGGCAGCTTGAAAGCGACATTTGTATTGATTGGTCATACTTTCCTGAATATTGTTATCATACACATACTTGGAAATTGCTGATTTTATATTTTTAATTGTTGTTGTAACAGTATATATTTTTTTTTTTTATTGCATAGGACTTTGCTCTAGAATTAATACAATGGACCATTGTAATGTAATTAATACTGATACTGGATTACGGATTGGTCACCTAAATGTTATCATCTGCCAAATAAGATTCATGATGTCTGTTTTCTTCTAAACGAATCCCCTTCTATTCATCTGCTTGGTCTTAGTGAAACTCGCCTTGACTCCCGTTTCACTGACACAGCTTTATCCATAACTAACTATAACTTTGTCCGACGCGATGCACATCACTCTGGTGAAACAGGACTTGGAATATACATTCATCAAAGCATCGCTCACTGTACAAAAAGGCGGCGTGACCTTGAGCCTGATAATGTTGAATGCATGTGGCTGCAGGTAAAACCCTCCAACTCAACCCCCTCTTCTAGTTGGATATATGTATAGGAATCCCGCTGCCACCTTCCTCTGGTATGACAACTTTGTACGCATGATGGATGATGTATATAAGAGCTATCCAAATGTCATTCTTCTCGGTGATTTTAACATTGATCTGTTAAAACGGCAGCCTGCCTGGATGCGACCACCACACTCTTTGGCTTGCATCAGCTTATTCATAATCCAACTAGAATCGCAAAGACATCTTCTACATTGCTGAATCATATCTACACGACAACAAAGCCATGGTATCCAATATAACTGTGGGCAACAAAAGCATAAGCGACCACTGTCTCATTTTGTGCACTTGGTCTTGTAAACTTCCAAAGCAACAGAATAAGGGCCACACAACCATTCAATATCGCAGCTTCAAAAATTTCAGTAAGATGAATTTTTCCTCGACTTAAGCTTAGCTCCTTTCTACAGTGTACTCAATTACACAGATCCAAATGAAGCGTATAATACCTGGTATAATATATTTCTCTCAATCGTTGATAACATGCTCCACTTAGAAGAAAAAAGGTAAAACACAGAGTACTTCCCAGCTGGCTGACAAAAGACATTATTATAGAAATGGCACTAAGGGATGCACTTAAAACAGCAAAAAAAAGTAGATGAATATAAAAAGCAGAGAAACAGAGTATCAGATCTAGTTAGAAAATCAAAATCTGAGCATTTTAGGAAACTGATAAACGCAAACAGAGATACAGCATCATTATGGCGTGCTGTTAATGAAATAACTGACAAGTCAAAAAAGAAATCAGATAATACTGCGACTATGTGGTCTGCTAACACTTTCAACAATCATTTCCTTCAGTTAACCGAATCAGTACAGACGCTGCCAATGTTACATTTTTTAATCGATATGAGACTCCAGCTGTTCTCTCCAATCGTTTTGCCAAGAACGATTAAATACAAGAGATTCATTTAGCATCCCCTTGCTTGCTATTAATGAAGTTGGTTCCTTAATTTCAAAACTTAAAAATAAAAAAGCAATGGGTCCAAATAACTTAAATGCTTCTATACTCAAGCTTGCTCTACCTTACATTGTTGATGCCCTTACGTATGTTTATATAATTTGTGCATTGATCAGAATGTCTTCCCATGTGGTCTAAAGGCTGCAAAAGTCATTCCCTTACCCAAATCAAGAGATCTCACTGATTTAAACAATTTTTAGACCAATATCTCTTTTCCGTTGTATCGAAACCTATTGAGATGCATGTTCACAAACACCTAACTAAACACATGGAACATCACAAACTGTTCCACCCATTTCAGTCAGGCTTTCGTCGAAATCACTCATGCCACACGGCCTTAACGCCTCTGTGATACATGGCTATCAGCCATCAACGAAAGAAAAACTCACTGGAACTGTTTTTTCTCGATTTTTTTAAAGCCTTTGATCTTGTAGACCACAACATATATTATTAAAAAAAATTACTGCATATGTTCAAAATCCGGCAGTAGTCACCTTCTTTCAGTCATATCTTGAAAACAGGACCCAGCGTGTTTACTTAAACGGTACTTATTCTTCTGAAGGAATAGTGAGCTGCGGTGTTC
>JADBJO010001461.1:150000-177500 GCA_016801955.1 Conus betulinus | reverse complement strand
CTCAATTGCTTAATCAGTAGTAAGCCTGACTCCCCATTGTTTGTGTGCGAGCGGGCGGGTGGGCGGGCGCGCTTGCTTGCTTGTGTTGTGTGTGTGTGTGTGTGTGTGTGTGTGTGTGTGTGTGTGTGTGTGTGTGTGTGTTGTTGTTGTTGTTGTTGTTGTTGTTATCCCCAACACAAGCTGAAATCCAGTGCTGGATGGGTCCACTTGCCATGGGCAGAAGACCGCTGCCCAATGATTCATCTCTCTTCCGCTCTGCCCTCCGCCCCACTCTCGATCGCATCTCCACCGAAGTTTCTGAGACCTAGGCTATGGCAGCAGTTCTACTGACCAATCAGATAACGCTACTATTTTTGGTACTCTGCGACATAAACAATGGCGGAACATAATTCGATCAAAAAAGGGCTTTTACATTTCGTCCTTTCAGACACCATTTATCTTGTTTCTGTCGAAGACCAAGTGGAGTTTTTACTGAAAGAAGCCGAACGAGAAACTGCATGGATAAAACTTCGTCTTTAGTGGGGTTCCCGTGATATGTTTGTCTATGTATTCATTTTTTTATTCATTCATTCATGTATTTATCTAATTAGTTATTTATTCATTTATCCATTTGTTTATTATTTATTTATTTATTTATTTATTTACATTAGTACATATGGTTGGCTGTCATTCGTCCAAAGTTGTTAACTTCCTTGCGATTAAGACGCAGGGCCTATGCTGTACACACACACACACACACACACACACACACACACACACACACACACACACACACACACTTCCTTGCCCCTTCATCTACTTTTGATGCAAAGAAATCTATGCAGGTAATCGTTTATTGTGGCCGTATCCAGCGCCTGTTCCGTAACATGTAGAACAAAACTGGCTGAGAGTAGAGGTCTAATATCCATTGGTAGTACTAACCAAGCATGATGGTTTGGTTTTAGATGGTTCCTTTCATTGATAATCTGTTCATCTGCGTTGGTAATCTTTAGATTCTAAATACAAATAATGTAAACATTATTGAACCGTCTGTAGATCAATAATGATTGACAGAATAAACCACCAACCCAAACCAAGACTAATATGGGCACTAGCTGTCCATTCGACATTGGAATTAGCAAGAACTGTTTATTTCAATGTACTTCTTCATGGAACTATTTTTCTTGACGATAATAAATCTCATGAAACACAATGGCTGGCGACCTCAGCACAGCATAGGTTTGCCTGCTTTAAGAAAGTCAGTATCCAGATTAATGAGCTGAAGCTGCTGCCGTTGTACTGTGCGTTTTTTTCTGTTGGTGTTTTTTTTCCCCGCGAGTTATGATGTCTCTTTTTCGTTTATATGATGACGTGGTGCAGGTCCTGCGCGGTCCGTTTGGCTGCAGTGAACCTGGTTGGCGGTTAGTAGTATGCCACGTCTCACCGGAATCAAAGGAGGAAGGGGAAGAAGAGGTAGTGGTGGAGGATCTGAATAAGCGATGAACTCTCTCTCTCTCTCCTGTCTGTCTCTGTCTCTGGTTCTATCTGTCTCTCTCTGTCTGTTTCTGACTTTGTCTGTCTTTCTCTGTCTCTGTCTGTCTGTCTGTCTGTCTCTCTGTTCACACCCCCCCCCCCCCCCCCCCCTTTTTCAGAACAACAGTTGAAATTCTATCGTTTCCATTGAGACAGGACTTAAACAGGACACGGCAAGTGCTGTAATCACATCATAGGATGCTTCTAAAGAAGTTTGCTTGTAGTAAGTTCTTAGATCTCTCACGCTCTCGCTCGCTCTCTCTCTCTCTCTCTTCTCTCTCTCTCTCTCTCTCTCTGTCTCTCTCTCCTCGATCCAGACCTTTTATTCGGTCAACCGATCACGCGAGAACCGAGTTTTGTTATACTTGTGAGCCACATGTCATCAAAGTAAAGAATCTGCCTTTTATGATGGCTTCAGTCCGCGTTAACACAAGCGAGTTCTAGCTTAAGTTAATGACAGCTGTCTTGAAGGGCAGAAGGAGATGGGGGAAGAAATGAAGAGACGAGACAGTGACGGGAGAGGGTTCAGCTTTTAAACTGTTATGAGTAATTTACGGGATCACACGAAGTAAATGACTAAAACCAGGTACAAAAAGGAAACAAGAGGGACGAAATTAACTGCCAAACTTTCACAGCTATAAAACCTCTTTGTAGACACATGCTGGCACATCACGTCTGCTCTCTGATTTTCTCATCATTTTAAAACTAAAGCGTGTTGATCACGATCTCTGGCGGATATTCCGATGTAAAGTCTAAGGCGCGCGCGCACGCGCGCGCGCGCGCGCGCGTGTGTGCGCGTACATGCGTGTGTGTGTATGCGAGTATGTGTGTGCGTGTGCGTATGCGCGCGCAAACGCACACGCACGTGCGTATGTGCGCACGCGCCTGGAAAGTTCGGTCTTATCTGGGAAGGAAAAGGAAATGGTCGAACAGTATGTGAAAAATCATAACGAACATCAAATATTTGTTTTCAGGATTGATCTTGTGCAGCAGGTCAAACACAATACCTTTCAACATAAAGCATCATTGCATGCCGTTTGCCACAACTCAGTGTGTGCGCACAACCAAAGGGTCAGGCAGGCAAACTGTTCATGAACGAAATACATTGCTTTTATTCTGCTCTCTTTTCCCCCCACAAATGGAACAAAATGACAGAGACAAAACGTCTATTAATTTCAGCAACATCCCGTTTATCTCAGTCATTCCAGCAAAATCATAAATATTTTTGACATGAATGCCTTCTCGCTTGAATGTTCAAAAGCGCCAATCGTTAAGACCTTCCATAACGATCGGGGAGGGTACACGACTGGATGTTGCCCAGACACTCACGCGTTTGCAGCTGATGTAACACTACGTCCTTGATACTACGTCCGTAGAAAAGTCAAGGGGTGGAGAAGGGGGGGGGGGGGGGGGGGGGGGGGGGGGGGGGGTATGAAGGGAAAGGCTTGCTAAAATGAGAAAAGACGGACAGAAAGAAAGAAGAACGTCTTTTGCAAAGACACACCTTGGTTGAAGTTAACTGGTGTGGTGAATATGACTGCTGTGGGGAAGAGGGTGAGCTTAGGGCACGACCACCACTGTTGCTTTTGCCGGTGGTGTTGGCACAGTTTCTCCCCAGGGTGCGGAAAACGTAATAAACCGAACCACGTGCACGCGCGGGGTGTGTGTGGGTGGGTGGGTGGAGAGAGAGAGAGAGAGAGAGAGAGAGAGAGAGAGAGAGAGAGAGAGAGAGAGAGAGAAGCAGGACGACGTCACCAGTCAACAGTCGGATGTAATCCAACCACAAAATGTTTGCGGTGAAGAATACAGGATGTGAAGATGAAGTGAAATAGGATACGTGCAGTATATTCATTTGCACTCGACTTTCACTCCATTACTCGCTCCAGGAGGCTGGTTCGACAAGAGCAATCATTGATGGAGAGGTGAGGCAGAAAAGGTCCCGAGGAAAACCACTTTGACCCCCCCCCCCCCCCACCACCACCACCACCACCACCACCACCCCGCCTAGTGACAACACCTGAAACGGGATGGAGAGACTGAATGAATATCTTACTGACTGCACCACAATCTTGAATTTGGATAGTGAGTTTAATTCACTACGACACTGACCGCATAAGAATGATCGCACACTAATCTGGTTATTGGAAATAATGAAATACCATATTGATCGCAGCAGGAACTAGCCATCTCTCTCTCTCTCTCTCTCTCTCTCTCTCTCTCTCTCTCACACACACACACACACACACACACACACACACACACACACACACACACACACAAACACACGCGCGCGCGCGCGCGCGCGCACGAGAGAGAGGGAGATTTTTTTTTATTTTTTTTTAATCGTGTGTTATTGCCTACTTCATGAGAGAGAGAGAGAGAGAGAGAGAGAGAGAGAG
This sequence comes from Conus betulinus, assembly GCA_016801955.1. Taxonomy (NCBI): domain Eukaryota; kingdom Metazoa; phylum Mollusca; class Gastropoda; order Neogastropoda; family Conidae; genus Conus; species Conus betulinus. The sequence continues at coordinate 173,589 of JADBJO010001461.1, read as the reverse complement.
AGAGAGAGAGAGAGATTTTATTTTGTAAATCGTGTGTTAATGCCTATTCTATAAGAGAGCCAAACTAGCCCAAACCAATTTCTGTTAAAAGTTTCTTCTGGTGAGCAATCCATTTAAATTTTCCTGCTACCTGTTGTAACATGAGCATTTCATAAGCCTGACTGCAAAGTCTAACCGTAGATAAGTAAACAAATCTTAATCAGTATATAATGAATTTGACATCAAGTTCCTATACTCAGAGGATATGGTCCAGTTTCACCGTATATTATATTTCGTGTAATACAGGCAACCATTTTATTTCATGCAGGCAACGGTTCCAGTTGTAACGCATGACAACATTTTTTTCCATATCAACATATCTAAGAATTTCTAATGCATATGTCAGGATCGGTCGTGATTACGTATCAAATTATTTCCAGAGCAGTGTCACGTCAGCTACATTCATTTTTGTCATTGTACTCAGAATTTATGTGACCCTTCTCTTTCCTTTCTCTACATGTTCCCTGCCGACATCATCTATTCATGCTGGTTTTTGTGATGAAAACCACCCCAAGACGTTTGTAACTATTTGTCACTTTAACTTCTGGTCTGCTGTTCAACCGTATTTCATGTTTTGCTAAATGACCATCTTTGCTTTAAAAAAAAAATCAGTACTTTATTTTGACTTACATTCACTGTCAAACGCAGTGCATCATGTCCTTTTTGTTGCATCCATTTGATTCTGTAAAGCAGAACAGCATTAAAATCGTTCAGAAGCACCTGTTCTTGTTTGAATATACTCTCTCTCTCTCTCTCTCTCTCTCTCTCTCTCTCTCTCTCTCTCTCTCTCTCTCTCAAAATGTACATGTTTATGTCATCAACTGTCACAAAAGTCATGTGTCATTTCTCATTATTTCTGCATAAAGCATTCAGACTCAGAGAAACAGTTATGTTTTAGAGGAAACGATACTGTGCATTCAGTGACGGTGAGGAAAGACCCACTGACCACAGGGAAAGTCCTGTTGACAGTGGGAAAGACTACAACTTTGGATTCTCTCTTGAGGGCACATAAGACCGTATGGCGAAAGCCTGGCTGTGTCTGGTGTGGCACAGTCTTCATCTGTCCGTGGGCAGGGGTGGTTGGGTCTGTGGGGTGTGCTCGACAGTTGGAGGGTGGTGTTTTTCGCCGGTGGGTTCTGCAGTCATGAAATACGGCTGGTACACCCATGGGGATGCTACTTTAAGGCTGTTATGAGTTGCATCCTGTAGTCTGATTTACCTCTGTTCAGGAGCAGTTGTGTCCCTTGGTGTCTTAAATGGAGTGTCCTGCGCGTGCCTGTACCCATCGTCGACACAGCGCAGGCCTCCAAGGGTGGTACAGGACTGCTCAAAGGCAGGTGAGGGCAGTGCTTCTCTGGGTCCTCCCCGGCACCTTCGGGTGTTCCTTTTTCTGTGATTTGTATTTATGTTGTCTGTGTTGCTGTTATCATAAGGGGCCAAGGCTTGGATGTGGAGATAATCTCTCTCTCTCTCTCTCTCTCTCTCTCTCTCTCTCTCTCTCTCTCTCTCTCTCTCTCCTCTCCCCACAACGCTGCCATGCGCGAACACGTCACTCTGCCAAGTGTACACAACAACCGTACTCTCCAGTGGTAAGGCATGTCCCTGGAAAACCGAGAAAACACTAAGCATATCTGATAGCAGATACCTGCGAAAAAAAAAACACGACCATGAAAATGCGGAGATCGCGACACAAAGGAGGATGCGACCAAACGAGCTGACATCCCTTGTATATCTTCTGCCGCAGTGTGAAAAGCACCGTGCTTCACTGACGAAGTCCTATGAAATGACTGTCACCGTCAGCACCAGGGACTGAGAATGGTGAAGAGAGAAACGGGGTCCAAAGTGATCGGGCAAGGACAGAAATCGGTCGGTGGAAAAACGCACTGAGGTTGTGACAGAAATCAGTCGGTGGAATAACGCACTGAGGTTGTGACAGAAATCAGTCGGTGGAAAACGCACCGAGGTTGTCTGCTGACTGCACTTCTAGGGGCAGCGGCTGTGGACGTCAGGAGGCTCGGGGAGTCCAAGTTAAATCCGTGTCGTGTGCGTGTGTGTGTGTGTGTGTGTGTGTGTGTGCGCGCGTGTGCGTGTGTGTGTGTGTGTGTGTGTGTGTGTGTGTGTGTGTGCGTGTGTATGTATGTGTGTGTGTGTGTGCGTGCGTGTGTGTGTGCATGTGTGTATGTATGTGCGTGTGTGTGTGTGTGCATGCGCGTGTATGTGTGTGTGTGTGATGAAAGAGAGAGAGAGAGAGAGAGAGAGAGAGAGAGAGAGAGAGAGAGAGAGAGAGCACAGACTTTAATCCTGGACTGGTACTGTGATGCGACCTCGAAGGCCGCCTCAGCGATAAGCAACTTTTCTGCTAGTCTTCTCTGTGTCTGTCTGTCTGGCTGGCTGGCTGGCTGTCTGTCTGTCTGTCTCTGTCTGGCTGGCTGGCTCTCTCTCTCTCTCTCTCTCTCTCTCTCTCTCTCTCTCTCTCTCTCTCTCTCTCTCTCTCTGCAAACGAGCGCGCGGCGATAAGCAACTTGACTGCTACTCTTCTGTCTGTCTGTCTGTCTCTTTCTCTCTCTGCACACACGCGCCCCACGCGCCCCCCCACCTCCCCCCCCCCCCCCAATCCACGCGCGCGCGCGCACGCACACGCACACACACACACACACACACACACACACATCTTTCGTTCTCTCTCTCTGTCTATGTGGCTGTCTGTTTGTCTGTCTGTGTGTCTGTCTCCTCTCTCTCTCTCTCTCTCTTCTCTCTCTCTCTCTCCCTCTCTCTCTCTCTCTCTCTCTCTCTCTTGAGTGAATGATTGAAGCTTTGTGGTGGTGTCGTGTGGTGTTGTGCTGTGTTGAATTGTGAGTCGAAAATCTGACGTCAAAGAATTCAGCCTGATGAGACGCAATTTCAGTGACTGAATACCGAAACCTACGGAGGCGGCTTCAGACGTCATACCACGCAGGAGATCCAGGTAAGTCTGTCAGGTGTGTGTGTGTGTGTGTGTGTGTGTGTGTGTGTGTGTGTGTGTTGTTCTTGCTATTATTGTTGTTGTTTGGATATTCCATTTGATTCTGAGTTCTGAGTCACACACACACACACACACACACACACACACACACACACACACACACACACACACACACACACACACTGTTTCTGTCCATCTGTTTCTGTGTGTTTGAATGTGTGTGTGTGTGTTTGTGTGTGTGTGTCTGTCTGTCTGTCTGTCTCTCTGCCTTTGCCTCTGCCTTGTCTGTCTGTCCTCTCTCTCTCTCTCTCTCTCTCTTCTCTCTCCACTCTCTCTTTCTTCTCTCTCTCTCTGTATCATATCTGTTCGTGTGTCTTGCTGAGAGAAGCACATTTATTTGCAAACATCGTGATGGCATGATTTTCCATTTTGTGTACGGTGTGTTCTGTTAAAAAAAAAAGAGGGGGAGGGGGGTGAGGCATTGGCCAAAACATAGGAATGAAGAAAGCCGACGTTACTAGACGTTTGATTTTTTTTTTTAATGATTGCCCCCTTCCCTCCCCTCTCTCTCCCTCTCTAAGTAAATGTCTGTTAGAGAGAGAGAGAGAGAGAGAGAGTGCGTGTGTGTGTGTACGCGCGCGTGCGTGTGTACGTACATGTGTGTGTGTGTGTGTGTGTGTGTGTGTGTGTGTGTGTGTGTGTGTGTTGTAAAGAATACCGCTTAAAAAACTCAAAAAAGAAAGCAATATAGATATATAAATTTACATCTCTGAAGACCCACGGATGACGGGCGGCTGTTTGACATATCCGATGAATGTGTATCCCATATGCAGTCTTCTGGGAATTCATGGATTTTATCGAACCGAACGATTTACTAAGGACACTTGTCGTTAATTTCGACTTCCGAAATGATTCAAATTAATCTTAGTCAAACTCGAAATATGTCACAATAAAATTCCCATTGCCATTTCAAAGACAGAACATCAGTTACTCATTTAGACAGAATGAATGAGACTGTATGAGAAGATGGTGTTCGATTTACATTTATGACCTTTGACACCAGAATGAATCGCTTGCCAACTCCCGATGTTTGCCTCCGGCAGCCAAAATAGGAAATGGTCGCTAGGGGATTAGCGGTCAGTTTGAGAATTTAGATTTATGTTTGGGATTAGCGGTCAGTTTGAGAATTTAGATTTATGTATGGGATTAGCGGTCAGTTTGAGAATTTAGATCTGTATTTGGGACAGGGTCCCCCTGCTCATGTTTCTGCATGTGAATTCTTTATAATTGTGCCTGTTTTCTAGTTTAAGATGTGTTAGAAAAGAACACACCTACTTTTATCATGTGGTTCTTATACTTTTTATACTTGTGATTCAGTTTGTGTTTGTTTTTAAAAAATAAATAAATAAATAAAAGAATAAAAATGAAAAAAAAAAAAAAGAAAAAGAAAGAAGAAAAAGGCAAACACCAAAGGGGTTCAGTCTTTTTTCCGCCCAGGTCTCCGAGAGTAAACGTCAGGCTTTCGAATGGTTTTGACCAGTTGAAAAAGCATATAGCCTACACGTCGCACTAGACTCTTGAAACCGAATACCGCTTATCAGTGACAAGCCGCTCATGTTGTGACGGGATGCCACACACTGCGAAGTCTTTCGTCGGTGTATTGATTAACGATATGCACGGATCTTCTTAAACTCAAATGGGTCAATCGCTCATCGGATTTCTTGTCACCATAAAAGGACTGTTTCGGATCGGGGGACACGGTGGTGCTAATTTTCCGCATGAGTGCCCGTTATGGTCGTTCGCTGCTTTCTGTTAAAATTCCAAGCGACGTTCGAGAGCCTGAGGGGGATTATTTTACCAGGCGGGTTTTGAAGTGTGCACTTTGCGAATCTCACGGTAGGAAGTATGTGAGAACAATTTAGACGTTAAAGCCGCACCGCTAAGCCGTAACAGTAGAGTCTTTCCTGGCGTCGGCCCTTTCTGTTTGCCGAGAATTATGGACGCATTAGGTTATTTTGTGACTGAAGCACACTTTGACAAACCATGTGTTAGACTGTGGGGAAGTTTTTCTTTCTTTTGCTTTACTTTTGACTGAGCCTAGACGCATCATTTGTAGCCCTCAAAGCATGAGTCCTGTCCGTGTTTTTGTTCAGGGGGTATTTTGAGGCACTGAGATTGGTCAGATTCTTTGTGATTATTTTTTCCCTATTCAGAGCTTTGAGCGAGGCCTTCGTATGAAATACGTGCACATGCAAAAATGCTCAAAAGCATCAGAACTGTCTCCCCCTTCTCCCCCTCCTCCTCTTCTTCTTTTTTCTTCTTCTGTTACTCCTTCTCCTCCTCCTCCTCCTCCTCCTCCTCCTCCTCCTGCTTGTTCATCTTCTTCCACTTCTTCTTCCTCTTCCATTATAAATCTGAGGGAAGTTATATAGTATCGCCTCCAAAATGAGAATACTTCCCCAGGTTTTTCCAGTTCTATCGGCTCTGTGCCAAGGCTTTTAATCTCTGCAACTGTCTTCCTTTCCGTTCTTCAATGCTCTCTCTCTCTCTCTCTCTCTCTCTCTCTCTCTCTCTCTCTCTCTCTCTCGCTCGCTTCTGTTTTTATATGGAGAGATGGCAGATACCCTTTGTATATAAGTACTTATGTGAAATGCATGAAGTACTGGTTGAAGATCTTGAAGCTACATCAGTCCCGTTTGAGGAGGCAAGTTTTTGATATATGATGCTTTTACAAATGGCAAAAGCTACAGAAAACTGGGTTCGCAAGGTTAGTTTCAAAACAAGGTAAGTGAGGGCGGAAAATGAAGCAGCGATTTTAAAAAGAAAGTATTAGTTCCTATTTTGCGCCGAATATGAGAAAATAAGCCTGAAGAAGACCCAAGAGGTTGAAATGCATTGTGTTTTGTCCTGTAATCTGTTTGTCTGCATTGTCAGATAATACCGTTTCTTGTTTTAAAAATTGGGTTCATAAAGTAAAGAAAGTTCTTTCAGAACAGGGTGTTGGAGTCGTGTGGATGACCCAGAAAGTAGGAAACGAGAAACTGTTCATTGCAGAAATCAAGACAGGCTTATTTGTTCAGTTAAACAGCATTGGCACTCAGATATGTAAAGTAAAGAAAAATATCACTGGTTTTTCTTCTTTAAAAATTTGTTTCATTCTGAAAAGTTTCGCAGTGTCATGACAGATACATGGCACAGAAGAAATTTCGCAAGAGATTCAGGTTGAGAACTTTAGGTTTTAATGCAAACAAAAGATTATTTGGACGTGGAACATCCACAGAATCACCTTGTCCTGCATGTAAACATATTATTGACGACGAAAACACTTTCTGTTCCACTGTACTACATATAATGAATTGCGGACAGATTGTTCATTTCTCCAGTTAGACATTGCTAAAAGACAAGATGTCGCCTTAGTGTTATCATCAGATGACGAACTAGTAATTAAATCAGTTGCGAAATTCATCGCGGAAGCCATGAACATTAGACTGGTGAAGGATAGTCAAATTTTAGGATAATGTATCATTATAGATATATGAATGAATAATATTCATCGCATATGGAGGAAATCAGTAAGATATAACATCATTATTTGATTGAGTGGATGGTCTAGTCAGTCTTAAATTTTTCTATGTTTGTTTGTTTCTTTCTTTCTTTCTAACGTTACTGTATTACTCCTGTGTGCGAGGACATACGGACATCTTACGATTTTACTCGTCGTTTTTGTTAACCTTTGATTTGATACACACTGGAAATAAATGTGCACTATTTGTTTGCAAAGAAAGGAAGAGGTAAATGTTATTGTTCTGTTACGCCTTCCCACTTGTCAAAAGACCTCTCTGGTAATGACAATAAAATATGAAAGCGTCAAGTGTCTCTGTCTGTCTGCCTATCTGTCTACCTGTCTGTCTGTCTGTCTGTCTGTCTGTCTGTCTGTCTCTCTCTCTCTCTCTCTCTCTCTCTCTCTCTCTCTCTCTCTCTCTCTCTCTCTCTCTCTCTCTCTCCCCCTAAACTGTTTCCTGTAGATTATTTTAGCAAGACTATTGGATCTAGTCACATGGTCAGTACATTTTCATATCGTACGGTGTGCCGCTTAATGGCTTGATGCACTTGTTCATTGAAGACACGAACAGTGTACCTGATGTTTAGTCTCCTGTAGTAACACCTCACGTCCATGGCTCGAATTCTTCTTTCCAGATACCCTGTGCGCGTCCATGTCCGGCATGCATACAGGAAGATGGGATATACTACTGTGCTTCTTAAGATTTTTTTTTCTGGTTCAGACTTTAGTCGGGACATGCTGATGTTTTTTGCTCCCGTGGTGAGGATTTATTTCTGGTTAGGATCCCTCATTGCTGATCCCAGGTTAGTGAACCGTTGAACGTTTCCTAGCTTTAGTCCATGAGCGGTTAAGTCACATCTGATAATGGTGTTTTGGCTGGCCAGCAACTTCGGTCTTTTAGCCGATTGTGCGCTGAAAATCGCATAGGCCTGTCGCCGATTGGGAATCAGAGACACATTCAGAGAAAAGAAGGATCAAGAAACCTATGGAAACAAAACATGCAAGCTCAAATAAATTAACCCGTAAAGCAGGTAAGCAACAACGAGATTCTATAATCCATTTTAGAATTTCTCGATTATTATTTTTGTAATTATATTTACTAAAAAGAGAGACTTGCATAGGACCTAGCGTGGTACGGCTGGCAAGTCGCACTGTCATTGTTTTCTCTCTCTCTCTCTCTCTCTCTCTCTCTCTCTCTCTCTCTCTCTCTGTCCGTCTATCTCTCTCTCTCTCTCTCTCTCTCTCCCTCTTACACACACACACACACACACACACACACACACACACACACACACACACACAGAGACAGTCAGACGCACGGTTAGATAGCTGATAGGCAAACGGAGAGAGAAAAAAAAAACGTGCTTGCAGAAAAGAACAAGAAGAAAAAGAAAAAAGCACTAGGCACATTAGTCTGGGGTTTGTGTATACGTGTGCGTGCGGGCGTGAGAGCGCGCGCGCGCGCGTGTGTGTGTGTGTGTGTTGTGTGTGTGTGTGTATGCGTCTGTGTGTATGTGGGGGGGGGGGGGGGGGGGGGGGGGTTATACCCACCCTTTAAAACGGGGGAGGGGGGGGGGAGTGATGGAGGTTGGAGTTGGTGCGGGAAGTGGGTATCCCGTTGTTTTGGATGCAGATTGTGATGAAAGGTAGCCAGTCACCCAAAAACCCACCACCAGCACACCCGCTCACCCTGCACACCACCCTACCTCAACCTCCCCTCCCCTTCTCCCGTTACCATTCACCGCTACCCCGGCAGACGGAAAGAGAGTGGTGGAAGGAGGTCGCCCTGTGTGGAGACACCGAGAACCTGGCTTTTAGCCTGCACAATTACCGGTGTAAGATGCAGTAAAGAGCCCCTAGCTTAGAACATCGTCCTTTTTTTCCCTCTGTCCATTTCTTTTAAAGCTTCCAAATTTCCTTCTTCTTCTTCTTCTTCTTCTTCTACCCTACGCTCTTATCCTCCTACCCCTTCTCCTCCTTCTCCTCGTCTTCTTCTGCTGTTTTTGTTGTTATTGTTGTTCTCTTATCATCATCATCCTCCTCTTCCCCTCTTCCTCCTCTTCCTCCTCCTCCTCCTCCTCCTTGTCCTTCTTCAGCCTGTATGTATTTTTGTCTGTCTGTCTATCTATAGGCCTTGTTGCTATAGTTGTTGTTGTTGTTGTTGTTGTCGTCCTCCTCCTCCTCTTCGTCTTTCTGTCTGTCTGTGGAGTAGAGGTACTGTCCGGTTCATGATTCGAGTCCTACATCTGGTTTTGTTGATTCCTCATGGGCGAATGCATTGGCCACTGGGCGACTGGATTTTGTAACCAAAGATTTTGGTCACCTCTCTCTCTCTCTCTCTCTCTCTCTCTCTCTCTCTCTGTCTGTCTGTCTGTCTCTCTCTCTGTCTGTCTGTCTGTCTGTCTGTCTGTCTCTCTCTCTCTGTCTCTGTCTGTCTGTCTCTCTCTCTCTCTCTCTCTCTCTCTCTCTCTCTCTCTCTCTCTCTCTCTCTCTCAGTTTCTTTTTCCCAGACTGAGGTTACCACTGTGCCAAATCAAGCTGACCATTTTGCTGCATCAAGATCACCATTTCACGAGACGAAGATCACAGGAGAACAAGCTAGAGTCACCCGTGTCATCACATTCACTACCTTAACGTCATTGTTTCACCACACGAATAACGTCAGTTCTCCACACTATGGCCATCATTCACCATAGTAGTTACCACATTACGGCCACCACTCACCATAGTAGTTACCACATCACTACATTATGGCAACCACTCACCATAGTAGTCACCACTCACCACATTGTAGCCACCACTCACCATAGTAGTCACCACTTCACCACATTACGGCCACCACTCACCATAGTAGTCACCACTTCACCACATTATGGCCGTCACTCACCATAGTAGTCACCACTTCACCACACTATGGCCACCGCATCCACATAATTGTGTCACCACTTCACCACACTATGGCCACCACATCAACACAGTAGTCACCACTCACCACACTGTGGCCACCACAACAGCATAATAGTCACCACTCCAATACACTAAGGCTACCACGTCACCGTGATGGGGTATACAAGACACCACTTCAAGGGTATCACTTGACCATGACACAGTGACAAGTTCACCACACTAAGGCTATTACTTCACCATGATAGATTAACCACTTCACATTATGGCCTCCACTTCAGCCTATGAGAGTCACCACCACACTAAGACTTATGACTTGACTTTTGTAAGGTTACTGTTATACAAAGGTCACCCCTCCATCACACGAAGCCTGCCACTTTGCAATATTAGAATCACCACGTCGACATACTTAGGTCATTAATCCGCATACTGTGGTCACCACTTCACAAACTCACTCGAAAATCATCACGACAGCATACGAAGCCATCACGTCATCACATTAGAATTCGTGCGTTTTATCGTTCATGCTCCAAGGAAAGTGTTGAAAAGAAAACTGTCACAAAAACTTACAAAGCACGATAATTGATAGCACGTACGAAGTTTTTCTTTGTGGTTACTTGAATTTCGTTTTCATTCATTATTTAAACACAGGCAGTTGTGAGAGGCACCCCAGGTCATTATAAACCATTAAGCTCACTTGTTCATCATGGTAAGGTCACGTCGTCACCATATTAAAGTCACTTCTCATGAATATTAAGGTCACATATTCACCAAAACCAAGTCACGTGCTCACTATACTAGGACATATATTGACCATACTGGCTCACTTGTTCATCGTGGTAAGGTCACGTCGTCACCATATTAAAGTCACTTCTCATGAATATTAAGGTCACATATTCACCATAGCCAAGTCACGTGCTCACTATGCTAGGACATATATTGACCATACTGGGGTCACATGTCCATCCTACTAAGGTCATCATCTTTACCATAGTAAAGTCAAATTTTCAACATATCAAGGTCACAGTGTCACCATAGTAAGGTCAAATCTTCACGATACTATGGTCACGTTGTCACCATAGTAAGGTCACTTCGTCACCATATTGAAGTTACATCTTCACCGTAGTAGCAAAGTCATTTCTTTACCATATTGAAATGGCATTATTAAAGTCACACCCTGACCATCTTTCTTTACCCTATTAAGATCACATCATTAAAGTCACACCCTGACCACATCTTTCTTTACTATATCAAGATGACATCATTAAAGTCACACCCTGACCACATCTTTCTTACTATATCAAGATGACATCTTTAAAGTCACACACTGACCATATCTTTCTTTACTATATCAAGATGACATCATTAAAGTCACACCCTGACCACATCTTTCTTTACTATATCAAGATGATGATTATTAGAGTCACATCCTGATTACATCAAGATTACGTCTTTACGACATTATAGTCGCATCTCCACTGTGATATGGTCACATCTTCACATTAAGATCACATCTTCACCACATTGAGATCACGTCTTCATTACATTAATATCACATATTTACCATATTAAGATCACATCTTCATCACATTAAGATCACATCTTCACCACATTTAAGGTCACATCTTCACCACATTAAGATCACATCTTCACCACATTAAGGTCACGTCTTCACTCTATCAAGGTTTCATTTTCACCGTATTAAGGTATTCTCTTCATCACATCAAGGTTAACAATTCCCTGCATTAATGCTACCTAATTACATGTTGAAGTCTGCACTAAATCACACTCAGACCACTCATCGACATCATTGGGGCCATTTCCACGTATTACGACCATACTACATATGGACTATATGTTACTTCATTTTGTCCCCATAGTGGATCATCTCTTCAGATTGTTTAGCCACCACCTGACAACATGTAAAGCCTCCGTTGTATAGTTAAGCTAGCAGTGCACCATCACACCAAGCTTAATACCTGTACATATTCACCACCAGGTCTTTCACATTCAAAGTTACCACTTCTTTCATCATCAGATCATCATCTCGTCACCACATGTAGACCACTGTTTCACTACAGTATTATCACCACATCTCCAGATTTAGGTCCCCACCTTTCTGCATTCAAGTGAGCCCGTTTTTAACCGCCGTTTCAACAGATCACATCACCAGTTCTCTGCGTTTAGGTAACCACTTATTTACAATAAGACGACATTTCCTCTGTCGGAGGTCTCTTTGTTGATGCATTTAGGTCGTGAGTTGAGCCGTGCTTCGGCCCGCTTTATCATATCTAAGTCATTGGTCTGTGGATTTTAGGCCACAGATTCGACACAGACTACTGTCTCACCTCACTGAGACGTCCACTACCTGCGGTTCACCGACCTTTTTACCTTATTTAGGCCGTCCTGTTACTACAGTTAGGCCACGCGTTTATTTAGGCCATCATTTCGCGACAGTTAGGCCAATTCTGTACCATGATTAGGCCATCAGTTAACCACATTTCTCCACATCTTTACCACATTGAGGCATCATTTCATTCCATTCAGGCCCACTCCACACTCTCCACCTTGCTGAGGGTGTGGAGAGGTCGACGCGGGAGTCGACAGTAACGCGACGTGCCAGTTGTACCAGAGCCGCCACTGCTGCCGGGCCAGAGTCGCCGCTCTTGAGGTATTTGAACCAGCGACCTGTTGCGCCAGTCGTACTAGGGCCGTCGCTTCTGCTGTACCAGGGCCGTCGCCCTGAGGTATTTGACTACAGTTTGCCACATTTAGGTCATCATTTTTACTATATTTAGATCCCTTTTTACTACCTTAGGCCATCACTTCTGCAACATTCAGATCCCTTTTTACTGCTTTAAGCCATCATTTTACCACCTTCAGGCCATCTTTTCACACATTCTGTCATCACTTTAGCACACTTGGCCCATCATTGTACTACATCTAGACCCCTCTTTATCATATTTAAGCCATCCTTCTACCGTTATTAATCTGGCATTTATCACATTCAGGCCAGCACTTTGCCACATTACAGCCTTCATTTTTGCCATTTAAGCCATCCCTTCACTACAGTGTAGCCTCTTAATTTTTAGTTGTCACTACTTCATTACAGTAGGTCACCAATTGATAACAATTAGGTCACCGTTTACCACGAGTGGGTCATTATTTCATGACAAATAGGTCACATTCTTCACCACTGTATCAGGTTTAGACCATCAGCTTATCTCTGTCTGTCTGTCTGTGTCTGTCTGTCTGTCTGTCTGTCTGTCTGTCTCTCTCTCTCTCTCTCTCTCTCTCTCTCTCTCTCTCTCTCTCTCTCTCTCTCACACACACACACACACACACACACACACACACACAGACATACACACACACACACACACACACACACACACACACACACACACACACACACACACACACACACACACACACACACACACACACACACACACACACACACACACACACACACACACACACACACACACACACACACACACACACACACATACTCACGCACACACACACACACACACACACACACACACACACACACACACACACACACACACTTTTGTATTTTCTGTCTTCTGTTCATTTGTGTGTGTGTGTGTGTGTGTGTGTGCATGTGTGTGTGTGTGTGTGTGTGTGTGTGTGTGTGTGTGTGTGTGTGCGCCTGTGTGTGTTTGTGCGCGCGCGCGTGCGCGCGTGTGTGTATGTGTGTGAGATCCTAGTCTGCCAGCCAACCTTTTCTTTGAAGCAATACTTCCTTAAAGAGCACTCACTGCAGAACAATCTCCCCTTCTTCCATTTTTTCTCCCCTGTCTACCTGACACTCTTCACCTTTAACAATATAGTTCCGGCTGTCTTTTAAGGTAACCCACGAGATGTGCATCGAGGTTTGCTGCACGAACTCGAATTGGGGATAATTTGCATTTTCACTGAGTCCATCTGAGATAAGCTCAGTGCCCGTTTTTTGATTTGCTGGACTTCTTTTGTACATAGTACGCAGATATGAGCAAACGGGAGAAGTTTATTGTGGCTGGTAATGGTACCATGTAAGTTACGTCTTATTTCTTAACGACTGTTGTACTGTATGTATCGTAACGTAGTGTTCGTGCAGAGATGGGGAGCGAGGAATGTTTGTTGACTTTCGTATGTCTCTTTCTTTGCAAAAGGACCAGTTAAACTGACAAATAACCATGTATCCCCAGTTGCACAATGTTGTTCGCATGCTCGCTCGCATGCACATACACAGAAGCACACTTTCGTGCGCACACGCACACAGACACGCACACACATATGCAAATGCAGGCATGCGCGCGCGCACGCACACACACACACACACACACACACACACACACACACACACACACACATATGATATACGCACGCATGAACACACATGCACGCGCGCGCGCGCGCACACACACACACACACACACACACACACTTTGAAACTTGTGTGCACTTCGTTATGCATAGAATCTGTGTGTGTGTGTGTGCGCGCGCGCGCGCACACGCGCGTGTTCTCTCTCCCCACCCCCTTTCTTTTATTTTTCAAACTGCGGTGGGAAATCTCTGTCCGGGGGAGAGTTCTCTGCCGGCAGTGCATCGGTCCCGTTAAGAATGACAGCTTGTGGAAAGCAAACTGAAACCTGACCCCCCACACCCCGGACCCTCTACTCCTCAAAAACGGCCCCTCGTTCTTAATGCAGTGGGCACGGGCGGTAATTGCATCACGGGGCGAGCGCTGTCTCTTCACCTCCTCCCCCCCCCCCCCTCCCTACCCAACATCCTCCCCCACCCCCCTTACCCCCACCCTCCCAATCCATTCACAGGTAGCAAAACAGCGCCACCCTGCTGGTTTTAACTCTCGAGTGTAACGACATTCGCCATTGGCTGGGGGCGACCCATCTTCTGCAGGTACAGCTCCCGACACAGCCTGGCGTTCTTTAGGGGACCAAAGGTGTGCCTTCCATTCACTTGACGACCGGGTAAAGGTTGTCTGGGTGAACGGATACGTGGGGGGGGGGGGGGGGGGGGGGGGGGGGGGGGAGGAGGGGTTGAGACGGGACGAGGCAGAGGCAGAGGGTGGATGTTGAGAGAAGAGGGGGTGCATATCAGGTTGAAAAGCGTGGTTGGCGAAGGTGGGAAATATAACCCCGCTAGGGTGCTTTACCCTATGAGTCGCTCTTGTCTTCCTCTGTTGCTTTTTGTCCTCCATCCCCCCCCCCCCCCTCCACTTCCACCCCCTCTGTCTCTGTGTGTCTCAGTCTGTCTGGATGTCTGTCTTTCTGTCTCTGTCTCTCTCTCTCTCTCTCTCTCTCTCTCTCTCTGTCGGTCTCTCTCTCTCTCTCTTTTTTTTTTGTGAGGGCATGGTGTTTTAAAAGCCATTATTGTTGCTTTTCCATTTTTAACCTCAGTAAAATCTTCGTTCGTTCGTTCGTCCGTTCCATTTACCCCAAACCTCCCCTTGGCCTTTTCTTCCTCTCTCTCTCTCTCTCTCTCTCTCTCTCTCTCTCTCTCTCTCTCTCTCTCTCTCTCTCTCTCTTTCACCCCAAACCTACCCCTTGGCCTTTTCCTTCCCCGTTTCCTTCCCCTTGTTCACTATATTCATGCGTTTTTCTATTGCGTTCGTTTGTTAATGATATGGACAATAGCTAATTTGTATTGAACTGTACAAGATCTTGTTATACTTTGTTCTTCTTATATATGTATTTGCATTAATTTGATCTTTAAATGCATTAATTTGATCTTTAAAAATTGTTTTTCTTTCCTTTTGCCCCAGGGCTGGGTGGAAAAAAAGCATTTGTATTGCTTATCTCATTACCCTGGTAAAATAAAATTTCGTTCGTTCTATCTCTCTCTCTCTCTCTCTCTCTCTGAAACTCGTTCTCGTTTTATGATGGATAATTTTACACACACACACACACACACACACACACACACACGCGTAGTTGAAAATCGACCATAGCTCCAAAGCGCACACTTGTCCTCCACCCCCACCCCCCTCTCCAACACACTCATAGAAGCATGTGGGCGCAAATGTACACATACCAGCACATACTAAAGAAGCGCGTGCGTGCATAAAAGTACAGGTACAGTGGGGTGGAATGGTAGGGGAAGAGAGGAAAAGGTGTAGTCTGACGTGAGCTTGGCAAAAGTGGGACAGAGGAGGCCACACAAGACTTCCTTTGTTCTTCACAGACGGATCAGACATATTTACGATCCTCGTTTGTTTGTTTTTTTTTTTCCCCCCCCCCCCCCCCCCCCCCCCCCCCCCCCCGCCCTCCAGAATGTCTTGAATGGGAGAATGGTGACAAATTCAACTCGACCGCACGAAAAAGAAATGCACGCTGTTCTACCGCATTTTTTGGTTGAGGCAGAACTGGTCCATGTTCGTCGGTGTCATAGATGCACACTGCTGTGATGTGGACGATAGGGAGTCTTATGTCAATGCACAGTGTCTTTGCTGTTTTGTCAAGATTTAATGGACCCAGTGGTAGACATTTCACTCTGCTTGACGTGTTCGCTGTATGCAAAACACTGAAGCCATTTCCATTCAAAAAAGAACTACAACGCTGCTGCTGTTGTTTCTGTTGATGGTGGCGTGGTAGTGGACTTGGTTATGTAGTCATTATATCCGTGTTGGCAGTGACACATTGATCAGACAGTAGTGGGCCATCACAAAATCACTGAAAAGATCGCGGCAACCGCTTCACTGAATAGAAATTCCTGTTGTTTGTGCTGTGGTAGTGGGTGCGGTGGTGGCTTTTCTTGTTGTTGGTTTATGTGTGTAGAGTTGTCTCATTGAGGAAAATGTTTATAATGCCGCCATAATTTCACAAACAGCACCACAGGAATCGAAGCAGTGTTGATTTCAGTTAGAGTGATTGTAGCCCCAACGGCGTACGATGGCAGACGGGATGAAGGTAGAATGTAGGAAAAAGGCTGGGGGAGGGGAAGAGGGAGGGAAGCGGGGGGGGGGGGGGGGGGGGGGGGGGAGGAGAGAGATAGATAGGATCACCGTTGAATCACAGCGTGCACAGACACATAATTTAGCTTCACTGAGGAAATGACGACTGAGGATTGTAAATCAAAGCCAGTCGCCTCTCTCTGAACTCAGAACTAAGAAAATAAACATCAAAAGTATCTACAAAACTTTACGAAGGCAAAAGGTTTTAAAGAAAATAAAAGCTAGACAAATTTGAGAAGTTCTGTCACCACACAGCCGACTCCAGCTTAGATTTACACCGATCATGTCATTGTGATGGCGACGAAAAGTGAAGCGGACATTTCTGCCCCCCACCCACACCCCCACCTGCTAACAACAGTGAAGAGAAAGAGATACTGCATAGTTTGTAGTAGTAGGTCCCAGTAGGTCGATGTAGATTCCACAAAAATTCCACAGTTAAATAGACATCAGCGAATTGAACTAAACACGCCTGAAAGAACTGCGAGAATGAACTACGCAGTGAAAACGTGCAGAGTTGCATGTGTTCACAGAGTATGTGCGTGCACCTGTTCTTGCGCGCTGGTATTCTCTCTCTCTCTCTCTCTCTCTCTCTCTCTCTCTCTCTCTCTCTCTCTCTCTCCTCCCTCCCTCTCTCTGTGTGTGTGTGTGTGTGTGTGTGTGTGTGTGTGTGTGTGTGTTAACAGAGGGGTACAGATGAAAAGAAAAATACAAGATGTTTCTGAATTTTCATTAATTTTTTTTTAACGTTTCCTGTTACTGCTATTGAGTTTATTCCAGTCATTTAAGTCTTCATGCTTCTCTTCTTCTTCTTCTTCAGGTCCTGAACTCCTTACACCGCATGGGGTCCGGAAAACATCCACGTCATGACTCCAAAATGCCCTTCTGCCGTCAGAAAATGTTTTTTTGCCACTGTTAGGATTCGAACCTGTCGGCCCTGGATGATTGGGAGTCTCAGGTCGGAAGTCTTACCCACACAACTGTCGGACACTTGATAGATTTAGAGATTACTGATCCAAACAATACAGACAACTACCATGCCGAAGGTAGTATGAGTCGAACTGATTGACATAGAAAGTAATGGGCGACATTTGACCAACAGCAGATGCTAAATCGACTGACTGACTGTGCGGTGAATGATGCGGGATTATGGAAGGAATGACGAAGAAGTGGGGCAAGGGGGAGGGGGGGGTGGGGGGCATGGGGAGGGAGGGGAGGAAATAGGTTAGTTGTGAAACAGTCTTGTGTTTATTTTCACATTCGTTGACGGAGAACGGGGGGGAAAAGGTTCTGTGATGTGAGGTGACTTGATTGATGTGCATTCATTTCTCATCAGGGGAACTGCAAGCTCTCTCTCTCCCTGTCCTGTCTCTGTCTGTCTGTCTGTCTGTCTGTCTCTCTCTCTCTCTCTCTCTCTCTCTCTCTCTCTCTCTCTCTCTCTCTCTCAAGCACCGTTCGTGGAATACGATCACTTCCCCCAATACGCGGGTCAGACGCTTGGGAACGGCCTGTGACTTCTGCAATTATCCGGGTATCTGTTTCGTTGCTCAGGTAACCAGAATGCCACGGTATACCTTTTGACACTAATCTCTCGCTGTACGGTACTTGTCAGTATCTGTGTCCGCGTGTCTGTCATTTTAAATTGTAGCCGATTTTTTTTTCTCTCTTCCTTTCTTTGTTTTTCTCTGGACAATGAGCTTGTATACTCCGACTTGAACGTTTTCCTTCAGGACATTTTTTTATATGACAGACTGGTTCATGTTGGATCTCAACGGTTTTATGAATTCTGACGTCATCTGAGGAACCGTAGATCCCAAAGCAGATAAAGCTCGTGGTTCATGGACCCATAATTTTTTCGACTTTCAAGGTGGTCCATGGAGAAACTGGCTCATATTTGGCCACGGTAGGTGGCGCATGTTGATGTTGAAGGTCGTACGATCCAAAGTGGATGATGACGTGGATGACCTGTCAGCCTAGACCCAAGGCAACTCGTGCAGGTGTTAACCCTACAAATGAAGCTCGTTTTAACCCTTTTAATCCTGCTGCAGCAACTAGCTGTGTAACCCTTCCCAGCTCGGCATGTATTGGGCTGTTCTGCTGGCACGACGCAGCAGCTGATTTACACATAATGTGAATGACTGTGGATCAGCCGATAAAGAGGGCAAACAGGTACAGAAATATATTTTTCCTGCGATGTATTGAATTTTTATTGTGTTTGAAGCAGCCGGTATTGCATGGTTCCGTGATAGGGGCCCGAACGGATACTTCGTCACTTCAAGATCTTCCTAATCCAACAGGCTGTACAAATACATTATAATGATAGAGTGCAAATAAAACGTGAATGTCTTACCCAAATATATAATTTCTATGGCTGTGTAAATGTACGTGGCTTTTGCATTTATACTTTGAGTTATTGCCAATAATGTCTCTGTTGCATTTCATTTGAGAATTGCCTCGTAAGGCTACTTCACTGATTCATGGTGTTGGAAAGGAAAATTTCAGTAAATCATTCGAAATTGGCTCACTCAAACAGCACAGGATTGTTGACAGGAATAACTTCAAAGTGCACTTTATATGAAACTTGCCTGGCCGTAATGTTACTTCACTGACACATAGTGTTGGAAGAAAGAAAGAAAAAAGAAAAAAAAAATCAATTAATCATTCGAAATTCGCTTGCTCAAACAACGCCTATAGCTGAAGGAAATAGCTTACAAAATACTTTCTCTGTACTTACAGTTTACGCATGGAATAAAGGTAACATATGCTAGACTTGAAACGAGATTGACGCCCGATTTCTCTTCACGTGTGTTCATGTCTTCACGTGCGCCCGACGAGAGATCGGGCGCCGGAAGGGAAGAGTTAACCGAGTTTGTTCCCTTGGGTATGACACACATCGTGGTCAGAGACACGGTGATCCCAGTCTGGACACGGTGGGTGTCGGATCACTGTGGACCAGCTACGTTAGAAGGTCAACATAGTTCTGAGGTCACCGTGACCTTTAACCTCCATGTGTCTTACCGTATTGTCAGTGCCATAGATCTTCATGACTGAATTGTGTGGGTCTGTCCATTTCCGGATTACCCAACAAAAATCCGACTGATTTCCGTCAGTATATGGTGAGGGAAGGGAGCTCTCTCTCTCTCTCTCTCTCTCTCTCTCTCTCTCTCTCTCTCTCTCTCTCTCTGAACACTCATAGACTACGGCATTCGGATGTCCCCTGTGAAGCACTATGTTGTCCGTTTTGTCCGCGCGAGCTGGAGTCCGAGTATCATTTCTATTAGTATGCCCTAAATATAAAGATCTCCGCGAGCATCACATACCTCCCAAATTTTATACGCGAGCGTCAGCCTTTAAGATGTCGCTAATACTCGCTAACGAAAAGCAGTCCAACAATGTGGCTGCATTTATTACAAGAGCTTTCGAAATGAGAAGTTAAAAGACAAATGTGACCTAAAAAATTTCGCTTAAAATAAGTTTGTATTTGTCGTTTTTGCAACATTTTTCCTGTAATCATATCTTTGTCAAGTATGTGCGTGTGTGTGTGTGTGTGTGTGTGTGTGTGTGTGTGTGTGTGTGTACCGTACACCTTTATAACTTGTGTATGAGAGCAACGAGCATAAATGCTATTTCATATAGCTAGGAGAGTTAGCACTAAAACATTGGTGAGAATGAACTGGACACATTTTGTATGATTTTGGGTCAGTGTTGATGCAACAAAGTATTTATTCGAGGTATATTACCTGATTGTGTTTACGTTGATTCATCAGGGTATTTATTTATTTATTGATTTATTTAAGTTTTTTTTCTTCCCCCTCCCTGTGTTCCTATTGACACGGGCATGTGGCCCAGTTCAATTAAATGTTCAGGAGCGTGCGTGTGTTTGCCTGTGTGTTTAATCTCACATGCATACATTTAACTCTACCGGTAAGCAAACAAACAAGCAAACAAAGGAAAATATAAAATATTTTGGGGTGAAAGGAAGGTGTGATATTTTTTCAAACTTCTTCACCGAAGACTTTTTTTTGTAACATATCTCTCAATTTACGTATTTACTTTGCATTGGGAGGGGGGGGGGGGGGGGGGGGGGGGGGGTTCGGACCGTTAGATTCCGTGAGTGAGGTCTCTCTTGTCCTTGTTGAAAAACTATCGTAAAGACAGTGTACCGTGTTTCTTTTAACAAATTGCCATTCGTTCGAACCTACCCCATAACCTGTTTTATCTTCCTTACCTTTCATAGTGTTAGCTGCCGTTTTTTACCCAGTACTTTTTTCCTTTTAGTTTTCTTTCGTCAACTTAAATGCATAATTCTTTTTCTGCGTTAACTTCTGTTGATTTTTTTTTCTAAGCCCGTTTTCACATAAAGCCTCTTCCTCAACTTTCTCCTCCACATATCCTTCTTTTGTCTTTCTGTCTCATTTCATTGTTCTCTGTTTTATGTCATTTCCTACTTCATGTCTGTATCATGTGGGTACCAACCCCTACGGGGATGCCTGATAAACTGTACCCGCAGGTGTAATTTACATGTTTCTATCAAATTCTGTGACTAGCATCACCCCTCCCCCTCTCATCCCCCCTCCCCCTCTTCACCGTCGTCAAGTTTTTCTTCCTTTTGACCCACTCGTCTACCTTTACTCAAGAAAATCTGTCCAGTGTTTCTCTTTGGTTCCAGCTAGGCCTGCAAGTTTTTCTATTATGATTTTACGATGATGTAGTGAAATCGGAAACTCCGTTGAGATTGAAGAACTGCTGTTTATCTTGCTTTGTCTATCTGCCAGACTGGGCTTTTCATGTGGTTCATGGCACTGTCTTTTTTTCATTAATATTTCACGCATTTTTTGCAACCTGTAGACAAAAAGTCCAGCGGTATGTCCACAGCCATTAGCACGGGCTGGTGTCAGATATCTGAAGGGTATCAATAGTTCAACTAGAAGGCCGTATTCTGGTACACGTAATTATGTGTATATACTTGTGTTTGTTTTGTTTTGCTTTGTTTAAAATGGCACAACTTCATTTTTGTTTTCCTTTTTTTTCCGCTGATAACTTGACATAGATAGATACATACATACATATATACATAGGTACAGGCATGTATGGATATATGTGCGTGTGTGTGTATCTGTGTGCGTGTGTGTGTGTGCGCGCGCGCGCGTGTGTGTGTGTGTGTGTGTGTGTGTGGGAGAGTACAACCATGGGTTAATCTGACAATAAACTGGTTTCAGTCAGTGTGGGAGGGAGAGAGGATGGCAGAGAGAGAGAGAGAGAGGAGAGAGAGAGAGAGAGAGAGAGAGAGAGAGAGAGAGATGTTTTTTGGTCGGCATTCTTACAGGCCTTGGCCCCTCAGAAGGGGGATAGACATGAAACATAACAAAGTCGCTTTACGAAACTAATAATGATGATTACAATGTACAAATGTTTCGCCTTTTGAAAGCTTTGAATTAAAATACTGTGAACTGCTTTACAGTGTTTTCATTTGCAGATGACATTAACAAAATAAGCTTCAATAAGCACGGTCTTGTATAAAAATTTTGGGGGAATAAACTTTTCTCGCGCTTATATCTTGTAACTCTGGACTAGTTAATGCAAAATGTACTTCATCTTCTCTTGACTGTCGACATAATGAACACAGCAGACCAGAGACATTTACTTGAGAGAGAGAGAGAGAGAGAGAGAGAGAGAGAGAGAGAGAACAACAACAACAACAATAACACACACACACATACACACACACACACACACACACACACACACACACACACCACACACACACACACACACACACACACACACACGCACACACACATAAGGGAACAACAAGTTGGCTTTTTTTTTATTTTCCCAAATTTTCGGCGAGCGCACCTCGCCTTCCTCAGGAGACTCTACTGGTCTAAAGCTCAGACAGGTACTAACTATAAAGACTGTGGCAGTCACCCAACTAAATAGGAAGGAAAAAAACAGGAACAGTGGAAAGCATGGAATACAGTCTACAATACCAGATCACACACTCACAGGTGTGTGGATATCCTGAACGTGGGAATGATATGCATATGTACAACGAGTAATTGAGAGAGAGGAGGGGAGAGGGCGAGGGCGGAGAAAGTGGGTTGCAAATGTATGTGTAAGTGTGAATGTGCTCGTGGTTTTGCGTCATGGAATGTGTTAGAGCAATAATAGCAGTGGTTGTAGTAGTAATAGTAGCAGCAGCAACGGCAGCGGAGGCGGCACAAGCAATAGAAGTAGTAGTTGTAGATATAATGATAGAAACAGATGATGATGACGATGACAACAACAACAATAATAACAATAATGATATGATAAAATAACAATAGTAATAATGATATAATAATGATGTGTAATAATAATATAATAATGATGATGACGATGATGATGATAATGCAATTCAGGTTTTGTAAGCCGTATGAACAATAATCACAAATATTGCAGTAACAACAACGTGTGAATGAATGAACTTTCAGTAAAAAAAAAAAAAAAAAAAAAAAAAGAAAAAGAAAGAAAGAAAGAAAAACTACATGCGTTTATGAATCAACACCTTACTTTAATATATTATAAACACTATACCCTGCAGTTTACAAATCTTTGCCGGGTCATTGTTAAGATTACCGAGGAATTATCGGGGCTCTCTTGTTTTCTCCCCACTAATTTACTGCTCAACACGCACGCGCACGCGCGCGCGCGCGCGCACACACACACACACAAGGATAAATAGATGTGTGTGTGTGTGTGTGTGTGTGTGTGTGTGTGCGTGTGTGTGTGTGTGATTCATTTTTTTTGTTTGCTTATATTTATTTTAGTATTTATTTCGTTCAAGAGGGCAGGGAGAAGAAGGGGTTGTGTGAAGGGAAAATTTCGGGTTTTATCCTGGGTTGTGTCGGTTCGTAATGTTTTAGTGCTGAATATTCGATGCGTTGCGTTGCTCTGTTTGTCCCGACTGCCTTGGCTTGTCTCGTAATGTGTTACTTCGTATTGTGGTAAATAACTATGAATTTGGTGGTTTTGTGTCAGGCTGTTTGTCATTGTGACTACAATTTAGCCAGCAGCTGCTACGATATTGTCACTGGCACTGCCCCTGCTTATTTTTGTGATCTGGTCACCCTGTGCATGCCCCCTTTCTCTCAGTTTTTGTTG
>JADBJO010001461.1:57500-140000 GCA_016801955.1 Conus betulinus | reverse complement strand
TTATTCAAAACGCTTGTGCGCGCGCATGTGTGTGTGTGTGTGTGGGGGGGGGGGGGGGAGAGACAGAAAGAGGAGGAGGAGCGCGCGAGAGAGGAGAGGGGAGGGAGAGACAGAGACAGAAAGACACAGACAGAGTTAAAGAGAGAGAGAGAGAGAGAGAGAGAGAGAGAGAGAGGGGGGACAGAGATACAGACAGACAGAGAGCGTAGATGTGAAATATATTTCGAATTCTGTAATGGATTACTGGTTGCATTCTAGTCACAAATTATGTGAAATCAATCTATCTATCTATCTATCTATCTGTATGTATGTATGTGCGTGCGTGCAAGCTTGCGTGCGTACTCGAGTGAGAGTGTGTGTGTGTGGCGGGGGGTACATGCGTGCGTGAGAGCGTGCGTGAGTGCGTACACATCGTGCGAGCGTGCGCGCGTTTGTAATGTGTGTGTATTTTGTCTTGTTGTCGTTGTTCTTGTTATAGTTGTAGCAGTACAAGATAACAGTGTGTGTGTGTGTGTGTGTGTGTGTGTGTGTGTGTGTGTGTGTGTGTGTGTGCGCTTGCTTGCTTGCTTGCTTGCTTGCTTGCTTGCTTGCTTGCTTGCAAATTAAACCATGGAAAAACAAACTGCCAGTTACAAAACAAGTTAGTACTATCTGTTGTTCTTTTAGTTTTTTCTTTCATCTCTTTGTATGTATGGACAATAATTACAATTGTTTAACTATCATCACGATGACAAAAAAAAAAACATGAACAGTCAGTCACACAAAAAAAATCACACATTTCTCTCTCTCTCTCTCTCTCTCTCTCTCTCTCTCTCTCTCTCTCTCTCTCTCTCTCTCTCTCTGCAAAAAACAGCCAAGGATAAAAGTAAGAAAAGAGAAGAATACGCTGTATCACGTAAAGAGTATGTTACGCTAAGGAAAAAAAAAGGAACTGGAGTTTAAAGGAAGTAGGTTAAAGAAACTAAAAACTTCAGTCAATGATTCTAAAGTGTTCTGGTCAGTGATAAGATCTATAAACAAGAAGAGTTTTGTGTATAACGAAATCTCAGTTCAACAGTGGCATGACCATTTTTGGGGCGTTTTTCATAGTTTTGATAATAAAAGTAAAGAAGAAGAGACTGGTATGATAGAAGAAAATGAAAGTGAGCCATTATTTAATCAACCTATTTCCAGTGAAGAAGTCGTTGCTGGTATTAAACATTTAAAATTAGGAAAGAGTGCAGGACCGGATAGAATCATAGCAGAAATGTTGAAGAATGCAAACACAACTGTAATCAATTTTCTTGTTCATTTATTCACTCAACTTTTTGATAATGGTATCTTTCCATCAGAATGGGCTAAATCTATAATTGTACCAATTTACAAAAACAAAGGAGACGTGAACAATCCCGACAACTATCGTGGAGTATCACTTACCAGCGTTTTAAGTAAAATCTACACTTACATACTAAATGCAAGATTAACTGAATGGGCTGAAACTGAAGAAAAAATAGTGGAAGAACAAGCAGGTTTTAGAACCAGTTACAGCACCATAGACCATATATTTACACTATATTCTTTGATTCAGAAACATCTACTCTGCAAATCGAAGCTCTACATTGCATTTGTAGATTTCAAGAAAGCCTTTGACTCAATAGTAAATTATACATGGCTATTAGAGGGGTCTACAACTCAGTGCTTGCATGTGTGCGTGTGAAGAATGAGTATTCCGATTTTTTTGATTGTCCAAATGGAGTAAAACAAAGGATGCTTGTTAAGTCCACAGTTGTTTTCTTTTTTCATAAACGAACTGGCGGTGGAATTGTCCCGCAAAGGAAGACATGGTATCCAGATGATACCTGAAGCAGTTGAATTAGTTTTACTACTGTATGCTGATGATGTTGTTCTACTGTCCGGAACAGTTGTAGGTTTGCAAAACCAACTAAATGTATTGAAAGAAGAAGCAGACCGCTTAGGTTTATCAGTTAACTTGGATAAGACGAATATAGTGGTCTTTAGAATGGGTGGTCACCTATCAGTGTATGAAAAATGGTCTTATGGAAATGCAGATGTTCAAGTAGTTAATTCATATAAATATCTTGGAATGATATTTTCAACAAAATTAACTTTCCGTTACGCATGGGAAGAATCTCTGATGAAAGGGAAAAAAGGTACTATTGAAATTCTGAAATCCCTGAGAAAACTGAATTGTACAGACTGTGGTATATTTTGGAAAATGTTTGATGCACAGATAAAACCTCTTCTTACTATGCAGCTGAAATTTGGGGCTTACATGAAAATTTGCAGATGGAAAAAGTACATACGTATGCTATGAAGCGTTTCCTTCAAGTACCTATTCATTCATCCAACACCGTTTATATGGAGAAATGGGCAGATACCCGTTGTATATAAGTACATTTGTGAAATGTATTAAGTACTGGTTGAAGATCTTGAAGCTACCCCAGTCCCGTTTCAGCAGGCAAGCCTATGATATGATGCTTTTAGAAATGGAAAAAGGTAAAGAAAACTGGGCTTATAAAGTAAAGAAAGTCCTTTCAGAACAGGGTTTTGGAATAGTGTGGATGACCCAGGAAGTAGGAAATGAGCAATTCATTGCGGAATTTAAAGACAGGCTTATTTGTTCTTTTAAACAGAATTGGCACTCAGATATGGAAAGTAAAGAAAATATCGTTGGTTTTTTCATTTAAGAATGTGTTCCATCCTGAAAAGTTTCTCAGTGTGTCATAACAGATAGATGGCATAGAATCAATTACGCAAGATTTAGGTTGCGAACTTTAGGTTTTAATGCGAACAAAAGATGGTTTGAATGTGAAACATCCACAGAATCTCCTTGTCCTGCATGTAGACATATTATTGATGACGAAGAACACTTTCTGTTCCACTGTACTGCTTATAATGAAGTGCGGACAAATTGTTCATTTTTCCAGTTAGATATAGCGAAAAGACAAAATGTCGCTGGCGTGTTATCATCAGATGATGAACTTGCAATTAAATCAGTTGCGAAATTCATCGCGGAAGCATTGAAAATTAGGCAGATGAAGGATAGTGAAGTTTAAGATAACACATTATAAGAGATATCTGAATGAATATTATCATTCACCGCATGTGGAAGAGATCAGTAAAATACAATGTCATCATCTGATTGAGTGGATGGTCGAGTCAGTCTTAAGGTTTTTTTTTTTTTGTTTGTTTGTTTTTTTTTTTTTTTTTTTTTTTGTTGTTTTTACTTTACTGCATTACTCCTGTGCGTGAGGTGAGGACATCACGAAATGTTACGAATTTATTTGTTTTTGTTAACTTTGGATTTGATACACACTAGGAATGAAAGTGTACTATTTGTTTGCAGGAAAGGAAGAGGGAAATGTTCTGTTACCTCTCCCCCCTTGTCAAAAGACCTCATTGGTAATGACAATAAAATATCAAAGTGTCAAAAAAGTCTCTCTCTCTCTCTCTCTCTCTCTCTCTCTCTCTCTCTCTCTCTCTCTCTCACTGAAATATTTTTCTTTAAAATGCATTTGCTTAATTCATGAGACAATCAGCCTTTTTTTTTTAAACCCATTTTTATAAAATAAACAGAGGGTTGCTCATTTAAAGGAATAGCAGGCTTCCTGTAGATTTCGTGAATGTAGGAAAAATATTGCCCAGTTCACTAAATGAACAGTTTCTCAAACATAGCGAAGCATGTAAACTAGATCTTTCGCTTCTAACTAATTTCAAAATATTGCGCGCCGTTTGTTCAGCCTTAACGTCATCAATTTTTCAAGGGAAACAGACAATCTTAATTCACTTGTTTAACATTTTAATTCCTATTGTAGATTCCAATGCCCTATTTGCCAAGTGGTAAAAAAAAATATCAGTACAATATGTGACGATCATCCGGAGTGGAAAAAAAAATTGTGCTTTTGCCATGACTGTACTGTTGAGATCCGTTTGGGCCTCGTGTTCCACTACCTCTGTCAACCGCATTTTTTGTTTAGATTTAAATGCAAGGTATTGCATCGTTCGGGTTGAAACTGACACAAACTAACGCAAGAATATTCAGCTTCACGAGTACATACTTTCAGCTTCATGGTATTATTCCGCTGCATTATAAAGCCTCATAACGCAGGGCTTAAGAAATCTTTATCTGATCCGTTCTGCTAATGAAGCTTTTGAGCATTTTTCTGATCCGCTCTGTTGAATGAAGGTTTCGAGCATTTTTTCTGATTCGTTCTGTGTGTGTGTGTGTGTGTGTGTGTTCGTGTGGGTGGGGGGGGGGGGGAGAGGATCGTCATTTTTCTGATCTGTTGTGCGAATCAAGACTTCGAGCATAGAGAGCTACATGTCACTTTGTCAGGTTAACATGACTTGTATTTCCGAAAGCAAGGAAAACCTGTGCAGTTTCTCGATAACTAAATGCCAGTCTCCCATCAAATGTTTCGTACAGAACATCAGCTTTTACTTCTGAACACTTGCAGCGTGTTCTCCCATGAATTATTAGGAACAATTCGAAGGAATTCACCGAGGGCAGACATCTTGGAGAATACACTAAATTCTAATGACAACTTTCTTTTGTTACTCTGAAAAATAGGGTATCTCGGAGAACACACTAGATTCTAATGTCAATTTTCTTTTGTTACTCTGGAAAAAGAGCATATTCTAAACGCATATCTAACAGCCAACTTCCAGTTGGTGCTAACCGAGCCGACACGAGGTCGTGAACCAACAGTGAATGGTGACTTTAAAACATCGAGTGAACAGCCTTGCCGTCTGCCTGTCTACACAAGCGGCGTCAGCCCCTTCGTGTGTTGCGTCTTTATGGATACACTGGCACATGGACTGGGGCTCAACACAAGCTGCCGCTCTTCAAAGGACTGTGGTTGCGCAAAACACTCCATCTGCCATTTTTAAATCTATGTTTGATAACAAGCTGTTATACCGAAAATGGATAAAGAAACATAAGCGTGAAAGATTCATTGCGGGTTCTCAACACGTGCTCTTAAAACCAGATAACTCCCCTCAAGTGATTCTCTGTAACTGTTATAAAAAAAAACTTTTTCAGCATACTGGGGAATTTCGATGTTCTCCGTGGCGGCATTTGAGTGTGAGATTCACGCGAGATTACGGTTTGAATTTCTCACAGTCATAAGAAAGAAATGACGCGAGCAAGAAATAATTTCTTGACAGTGTTTCAAAGATACCTGGCATGAACACTTTAAAACCGACATGAACGATTGCTTGAGGCTGCCAAAGACAACAAGTCACTAGCATATTCGTACTTTTAGGTGCAGTCTTTTCCCAGAATTCACTGCGGTTTCGGCTTTCGTGAAAACAGAGCCTGTTCCATGCAACTTTTTTTTTTTTTTTTTTTTTTTTGGGGGGGGGGGGGTGTTTTGTTTTGTTTTCAGCAAGCAAAGGGTCGCAAATCTCCGACAACTCATGTCAATAGAAAGAATACCGTGACCTGTTCGCTTGTTTCTCTTCATATGCTTGTGATTACGTACATGGAAGCCAGTAATTCAAACTTTCTTTTGATGCCATAAACGACGTACATGCCACGCAGAGCTAAGATTTAAAACATACTTGAATTTATCTCACTGTGCAATAGACGTAAACATCGTCCTCTGTTTATTCTGGGTATGCACAAGAAACTAGTAGAACCCGTAAAAAAAAAAAAGGGGGGGGGGTGAATATATATATATATATATATATATATGTGTGTGTGTGTGTGTGTGTGTGTAAACAAAGGAGAGAAAAAACTGATGAATGGGGAGGGGGAACGTGTGAAACAGGAAACTAAGAAATGGTAAACATTTCCGTTCTAAAATTCAATGCGCCATTCATGCGGAGTGCTAAAAGGAGGTTTTCAGGGTAAACAGGGAAAAGGATGAAGTAAAGAGGAGGAGAAGCGCAGACCTGAATGAAAATGGATTTGATACAGCAGGGAGGTTTCTATTGAACTCAGACCACAAGTTCTGCGTTTGCATTATGCCATTGAATACACAAGCATCAGATGTTTTATGAGAAACAGTAGACGCAGCTTGTATAAGACCCATCAATGTGAAGCGGGAAGAAACTCTGGAGAGCGGGACAGCGTGAGGTCTTCAGACAAGACACTCCCATCCTAGTGTTTTGGCTCTTAGTTCTTAACATATCATGGTGGCCGGACCTTGTCCTGGTCATGTCTTCCAGATACCCTGTTGCTGTGCCTTTATTTTGCCACTGCTTAGGTTTGAACCTGCAGCCCCTGACGGCTCCAGATCGTCGTCGCCTCGTGACGGATATCGTCAACACACTAGATGTCAGACACTAGTTAAAAGTTAGCAGTCGGTCACCGCCGACCCTTCTCGTCCCCCCCTCCCCCCCCCCCCGCTCACACACACACACACACACACACACACACACACACACACACGTCTCGAATAAGCACCGAACCTACAAGATAGCGAATCCGCAGTGCTAACCACCGTACCACGGCGGGCGGTGGGAGATGAGACTGTATGTATTCTTCCCCACCCCACATGCAGACACCGCCTGGGCGAATAAGGCCAGCCCTGCCCTGCTAGCCGCGCACCTGGCCCTGTGTGCAGCTACAGATGTCACAACGTCCCGGTGTGTCAGAGTTTTGGACATACTGTGTTAGTCATATTGGTGTTCAACACGCTGTATCACAATGGTGATAAACTGTCGAGAACCCGCTAGGAACTCTACACGATATGTCTCAATTACGACAAAAACGCTTTGCGTGAAATGAAAGGGAGATGAATGTTAACTGCTTTTCAGTAAACATGTAGCAGAGCTGATGTCAAGCCTTTGGCTCGAGCCCCATGCACATAGCAAGCAATGCCACATCATTTATTTCATATGGAGATTTTTTTTTACCGTGTAAAATTCTTTGTATTTATTGTAAACTGTATTGTAAGGGAAATAACATTAGCAAGGGCATTTCTTTCCTTTCCTTTTCTTCTTCTTTTTTTTTTATTTATTTTTTTTTTTTATTTATTTTTTTTTTGTGTGTGTGTGTGTAAACAGAGAAATAGAAAAATAAATGAAATATTAAGTCTGTGGAGGCAAGATTTCCTTCCCTGGTCGAGTACAGCTGCAGCAAAGACACCCTAAGCAAGATGCTCTGAAGGGAAGCGGTTAACTCCCTTTTGCCTGGGAGAGCTGGCGCAGGGGCTTTGTAGGTCTCGTGTCCGCCTTCGGTCTGTGGGATTGGTAGTGCCAATTCCAGCATGATTTGAAAGGATTTTCGGCCATCACAGCCTCTCTTTGGCCAAGGTCACTTTCGGGTGGAAATTACGACTTTAAAAACAAAAATCCTGATATATTCTCGGCGTCACTATTTGTTGCGGAAGTGTGTAATTGCAATCTTTTGGATTTCTGGGGGTTAAATAAGAGTGTACAGCCCCTTAGCTTTGTTTGTGACATCTTGAGTGGGTGAATTTCATAGTGCATGAAAGGAAATAAAGTTTGGAATTACTCATCATGAGCATTATGTCGTTTCTTGAGGGCTGCAGACTCTCTTGTCTACTGGTTTCAAAGTGGAGTGACTGCACGCGGAAATTAAAAACACAGAGGAAAATCAGAATTACTAGGCTGCCAAACGAAGGAAGAGATATCAGGGCCACGTGGCCAAATCTGGAGAAGAAACTCTCCACCATTTGTTAACCACCACTTCCTATTCATTAAAACTTTTCAGGTGAGTGTCCAGATGCTAGCTCATCCGACAGGTGCTTGCTAACCCTATTGTATCGAAAGGTCGATGTCTCCTCACCGGTTAGAATTTTACAGATACGATTTGAATGTCCTCCATTGAATTTCCATAGCATATGGATGTGTCATTCTACTCGAACCGTCTTGAGCTGTTAAGTATTGTTGTGAGGGACCCAACAGGCGCTCCGTTTGCTGACGCCAAACTGATCTTGCAGAACTGCACTCACACTCTCCGATGAAATGTCCGCTTTCTGCTGTATCGCCTGGCATGTTACAATGGGCTTGTCATAGTAACTTTGTCTTCGATGCCCGCCATTACTGGAGGGCCGGTACGATTGTTATTTTCAACCGTCAGTCCTCCAGACTAGTTTTTTTTTTTTTCTTATGCCTGAAATTTGTGATCCCGGAAGGAGACATTCCCCCAAACACATAAGCCTGGGTGCAAATGGGAAACGGTCCCCAGTCCTGAAACTGAGTTACAGCCATCCCACCAATCCTGAAATTTGGACTGTGGCCGTCCAATCCGTCCCACGAATCCTGCCATGTGTTTTGATAGGCGACAGGATCTCGAAAACTTTTCTTACAGCTTACACACACACGCGCACGCACGCACGCACGCACGCACGCACGCACGCACTTATACATGTCAGCAAGTGAAACATATCTTTTCTTTTTGCGCTTGGCTAAAAGTCCTATTGGCAAATACTTATAATAAATAACAGTCGGTGGTGAGATGAGACAGAAGAGTTATATGTGTTTTTTTTTTTCTTTGATTAAGTGGATTTTCTATTTTTGTGTTTATAGCTGTAGATAAGTTAATTCTTTTGACTCGTAGTGTTAACCTTTTTTCCCCGGCCCCGATTTTTTTTTTTTTTTTTTGGTCTAATATTGCATAATGTGGAAAGACGTAAAACAACACACACACACACACACACACACACACACACACACACACACACACACACACACACACACACACACACACACACACACACACACACACACACACACACACACACACACACACACACATCACGTACAAATTCTAAAGAATCCATGTATAAAAGAGAGAGAATGTATGAAAAATGATTTTGTCATAACAGACGAACCACCAGGGCACCGGTCTGCACATCCACCACCTCTGGCTTTCAATGTGTTACTAAATTGTGAACAAATTGAAAACAAAATGTATTGGTACATGTACAAGTAAGTAGTTTGGTGCATATGTTCATGCACGTGCAAGTCAGTATTATGTATTTTAACATATGAGTTCAAACAAGAAGGTTTGCTGGTGTAATGATGAATGGGTGTCCATATGTGTCTGCTAGTGTAACATTGTTTGTATTCAAGCATATCTGTTGAAATAAGTGTCTGTCTGTAACAGTGTGTTTAGTTAAAAGTATCCGTCCGCGCGAGTACGAAGTGCGTGCGTGCGTGCGTGCGTGTGTCTGTCTGTCTATCTGAGTGTGCGTGTGTGTGTGTTCACATACGCCTCCCCACCCCCACCCTCGCCCCCCTATTCACACTCCTCCTCCTCCACCCTGAGTGACATTTTATGCCAATGTGATGATGTGTGTATTTGCAAATGTGCACAGATTTACATTATCATGTGAAGATGATTTCTCTTTTGAAGCCCTCTAAACCCCTTTTCATGACAACATGAAAGAAAACTCCCGTGCTGTTTCGGCCAGCTTTTAAAATGGCAGATCATACAGTTTCAACGATCTATTTCAGGATGCTTGTAGTTTACTTTGATCAAACGATGTATGATATAGCTGACATCAAACAAATTGGTTGGTGGATCAACATGGCAGTGTTTTATTTCAGGTAAGGAAACGCATTTCTTGCAGAAAAACATAAGCCATGGCAATTGAAAACTCCCACGATAATTAACAGATTAAAACATCAGCAAACTCTTTCTTGTCGGAATACGAAGCACAAAACGAATGAATGCGGAACAACAAAAAAGTGACCATCAAAAGGAAACAAAAGGAAACAAAATTAAAAACGATAAAAAAACAGAGATATATATATATATATATTATATATATATATATATATATATATATATATATATATATATATATATGTGTGTGTGTGTGTGTGTGTGTGTGTGTGTGTGTGTGTGTGTGTGTGTGTGTGTGTCATTCACGAAAGAAAAGATCTGCGCCACAATTATCAACACACATTTCTTCTTCTTCTTCTTCTTCTTCTTCTTCTGTTATTTATTTTTTTTAGCTTGATATAGTCAGTTACAATAACTGTGTGGATAAGAATACAATGTGTACCAAATTGTCAAAAAAGTAGAATTTACCGTCATTGCAGAGATCCATATTTACATGCAGAAGAATGAACTAATCCGGATTTATCCAGACAGACAGGCAGACAGTAAGACAGACAGACACAACGGTAAGACTATCACACACACACACACACACACACACACACACACACACACACACACACACACACACACACACACAGAGAGAGAGAGAGAGAGAGAGAGGAGAGGGAGGGAGAGAGAGAGAAGAGAGAGAGAGAGAGACTGACTGACTGACTGACTGAAACCCGTTTACTGTCAGATTAAACATATTGTTCTGACATTCAAATGGTACAAGTAACACGTGAATGATGTAAAATCATATAGGAAACTTAACAGGAAAACATACAACATACATGAATAAAATAATAAAATCAGACATTTGCGCGAGGCCACGTCGCATGACAAAATAATTATAATTCAAACGAATGCTGCTTACAACACCACGTACATTAATTGTCTGCCAGAAGCAACGATAGTGCAAATAATTAAACACATATTAACGTTTATTCAAGAATGGCCAGCCCTTTTTTTTTCTGAAATGTAGTCAAATACAGTGAGGAACATGTGCAACTGCAGGTAACTTTGGTTTGACTGGTATGAAAGGAAATCTGAAATGAGGCCAGGAATGGTAGACGTTTAAAAAAAAAAAAAAAAAGACAGACAGACAGACGAACAAGGAGAGTGACTCTTTCTCCCATGATAACTACACGCCCATAATTCGGTTGGTCGGTCAGTGAGAGATTACGTCCTGCTGGCCGGAGAGACCAGGATGTACTCGCAGACTGAAGTCTGCATACTTTGTGGCAATGTTTGTCGTTGGCAACTGTGCGCCTGGTTCCGTGTGAGGGCCGTCGTCTGTCGCTCTCTCAGCTCTTGTTCCTTGTGAACTTGGGTTCCCATTCAGGTGTGTGTCCGCCAACGATGGACGCTGGTATGCTTCGCCTCTTCCCCCCTCAAAAGGCCTCTCTTCAGGGCCACCAGGCGGCCATTTTCATGTTTGGGTGCCGGTGGTCCTGTGCCGCGCGAGGCCACCTCGAAGAGGGAGCAGGACGAAAGTCACCGGAGCGCTGCAAGAGTCCCTTTTATTCTGTGGTCCACGCAGACAATGTCCGAGAGGGCAGTTTATCAGCCCAACACCGTGAGGGGTTCCCCCATGCCCGGCCCAAAAGCATGGTATCCCTGGCCACGGTAATCGTAGTCAAGCAGCGCTCCATCGCCAATCGCCCCACATCTGCAGGAATCCCCGGCGACAGGCTGGACCAGGTTCCAGACCATTTGACCGCAGAATCTAAATCCTGCTCTAAGTTTTATAATTACATGATCTGTTGCATGTAATCTGAAAATATTTTACAGAAACGGCTCAACATTTTATGCAAATTGTTTATAGAAATATTGAAAAGAACAGGGCCAAGTATGCTCCCCTATGGTGTTTAACTAATATCACCTGTCTGATTATCTTTTTCCGACTCCCCCCCCCTCCCCCCCCCCCCCCCCCCCCCCCCCCCCCCCCCCCCCCCCCCCCCCCCCCCCCCCCCCCCCATCCATAGTACTGGAGGTTGATAGTCTTTCACAGAGAACAGAGAGAGAGAGAGAGAGAGAGAGAGAGAGAGAGGAGTTCCAGTCCCACACCACTGTTCTGGGGAAAAGACGTGCTGCTTTGATCAGAGTAGCGAAGTCGTTGACTGTGGCTGCTCCTGCTTCTTGTTTTGAGAGGCTTGAGAACTTGCTTCTGTCTCGGACTATTTGACACAGCACAGACAGGCTGAAGTCATGTTGGCCAGTACATCTCTCCAGCCACTGTGACGCTGGAGGTTCTTTTGCCTTCGATCAGACTGTAATAGCCAACGACCCGCCATACTTTAGAAAGTTTTCAGTTCATGCGTCTCGTTTTGGATGTGTGGATCCCAGACGGCTAAAGCATATTTCAGCACAAACCTCATTGCAGCGTGATAAGCTGTTGCCATAATGTTCTTCTCAGTCAGTGGTTTGGTTTGGTTTGGTTTGGTTTGGTTTGGTTGAAAAAATGTTGTCTCTAAAAAGCGAGAAGGCCCACCTTCTTGGCTTTGGTATAGTTATTGTGGATGTGAGTGTCCCGTTTCCTGGCTGCGCGCTTTGCTGAGTCATCGCCGAGGTATTTCTAATGCTGCAGGTCTAGGTATCTGTATCTGTATCTGTAAGTTGCTGCATCAGGAATCTGGCATCGACGCAACGGGTGGGATGGCGCAGCAGAAGAGTTAGTGGCGTTGGGCTTTGGCCACTGCCTGCTTGAAGGCCTCAGTACTACCTGAGAATACAGTGCTACTGTCTAGTTGGTTCCACTTAATAATAGTTCTAGGAAAGAATGATTGTCTGTACTGCTCTGTGCTGCAGTTTGGAACTGCGTAGCACCTGTTGTTTGTTACGTGTGTAGTTTTTTCCACTGGGTTTTTAACTACAAGTCAGTCAGTTCTTTTCGGTGGACGGCGGATGCGTCGACCAGGTTGTAGAAGCACAAGGAACTGCTCAGGAGGGATTGCTGGCACCAGCCCCTCAACCACCCTGTAAAAGAAGGTCAGCCGCAGGCTCTCACGTCGTTCCTGGAGGGTAGGGAGGTCATGTTTCCTCAGGAGGCCCGTTACGAAGCCAGGTGCTCTAGACTTATAGTCTCTGGCAATGAAGCGTACTGCCACTCGCTGTGTACGTTCAAGCTTGCCAATTTCCTGTTTTTCGTACTGGTCCCAGATGATCGCTCCATACTCCAACAGGGGTCTGACTAAAGCGAGGAAGGCGTTGCGTTTGCAGGCTGTGGGCAGTGGCTGAGGTTTCTGCGTAAAAAAAAAAAAACGAGGGTGCAGTTGGCTTTCTTGTGTAATGTAGTTGATGTGGGTTGACCACGACAGATCTGCAGAGAAATGAAGACTTAAGTAGGGGTTGGTGGAGACTTGTTTGAGAATTGTGTTTCCGAGGGAGTAGTAGAGAGAAGGAAGTTGCAGGGCTCCGCGCTAGGCTCATGATGTAGCATTTCGTGGCGTTGAAACGCATGCCCCATCGCTCTGCCCATTGTTCCAGACTCTTCAGGTCCTCTTGGAGGGTGAGGTGGTCACTGAAGTCGTTGATCTCCCTGTAGATGAGGCAGTCATCTGCGAAGAGACACACTTGGGATTGACTACCTCCGGGAGGTCATTGATGTGGCACAGGAACAAGAGTGGGCCTAACACGGTACCCTGCGGGACCCCAGAATCCGCTGTCGTAGAATTGATGAGGTGCCCTCAACCACAACTTGCATGGAGCGTTCCGTGAGGAAG
The DNA here is from genome assembly GCA_016801955.1 of Conus betulinus. Classification (NCBI taxonomy): domain Eukaryota; kingdom Metazoa; phylum Mollusca; class Gastropoda; order Neogastropoda; family Conidae; genus Conus; species Conus betulinus. The sequence continues at coordinate 126,698 of JADBJO010001461.1, read as the reverse complement.
CACTTCAGCCAGGAATGGATGGGGCCAGTAATGCCGTAACTGGACAGCTTATGGAGTAGTCGGTCATGAGGTTCTGGAACTTGGTGTGTGTTTCCCACAAAGGCGCACGCGGGCCCACGCGCGCACACACGCACGCACGCACGTACACGCATGCATACACACACACACACACACACACACACACACACACACACACACACACACACACACACACACACACACACACACGTGCGTGCGCACACACACATGCACGCATAATTATATTTACAGATTGCATATGTGTGCGTGAAGGAGCATGCTCACACAAGCCTACAGGCCTGGCTTAAGGCTGTGTCAGGCCAACTGACGAAGGCTAGAATACCAAGGCTACATCATAATGTTGTTATGCTCTGCATACTTATGCGGGAATTGTCTTCAGTTGTGACAAGCTCCTAGCATAACACATATCAGTCTCCCAAATCCCCCGAAGTCGGAGTGTGGCTGCCCCATGTGGCAGAGTAATCAAAAACGGTCACACATGTAATGTTCTCATCCCCAGCTGATGCGTTTGTACCATAGTGTTCAAGTACTTCGGCTGTTTGGATGATCCCTGGAGTCTTTAAGCCAGGGTACGACGACGACGACAACAACAACAACAACAACAACAACAACACAAGCCTACAAATCAAACACACACCAATGCATATCTGTTCATGCACACATACGCGCGCGCGCGCGCGCGCGCACACACACACACACACACACACACACACACACACACACACATTAAGTCACTTATTTATATCATGCGCAGTGTGGTGCAACGTATATGGACTAGTCCGCACGCCATAAAAACTCCTTGATGAAGCTGTGTGTGTGTGTGTGTGTGTGTGTGTGTGTGGTCGCGCTTAACAATAAAACGGAAATTAAAGGCTTTAGCTGTAGTTTGCAACTGTGGACAGCCAATAAAGAGGGTTGAGGAACTGTAACGTGATTAGGTCATGTGATTTCTACTTCCCACGTGCGTTCGGCCTCTGTCAACAACGGTCAAAATGGCACCTGAGCATTGGATTCCAAGCATAGCACTGTTATCAGTTACTGTTGGTTTCTATTTGTGGATGAAATTGTTTCCGAATCAGTCAAAAACAATGAAGAAAAAGTTCAGTGCATGGATTTGCAGCAAAATGATGTGGAGAGTGCATTTGAAGTGTGCACGTCAAAAACAAACGCTCTTCGAGAATTTCGACGATTTAAACGTAGGCTATGAAACTGTCGAACGGTCATTACTTCATAATACAAATTTATATTCTCAGTTTTGCATAAGTAATTAATGTCAGGGTAACCATGTACTTTAGAGTACGAAATTCCTGGGGCTTTTTGCACGCACTTTTTCGTGTGTTGAAGGTTCGGAACGATGCAAAGACAGTCTTACCTGCGTACTTTCAGCTCTCCTTCCTCATAAAAGCACACAAAATAATCCCAAAAAATGAATGCATACCGTATGCAGCAATCATGTCTCCGCTATTGTTATTTCCGAGCAGACCGTAAGTGGGCTGAACCATGAAGTGCAACATGGAGCCGCCGCACTGTACCAGAACGGTAACAGTTCATAACTCGATATGTATAAGTTTGCGACAAAAATGACTATCATATTCTTGTTCAGGAGGTCCAACTACAGTATGAAAAGTTGTTAAACACACGAAAAAATGCGTGCAAAAAGCCCCAGGAATTTCGTACTCTAAAGTACATGTTTACCAATACTTATTCTCCACCTCCACCCCACCCTGCCACTCAAATGTCTTGCCTTTCTGTTTGAGTGTTTACAATGGAAAGAAGAGGGGGGGGGGGGGGGGGGGGGGGTTGGGACTTCTTAAGATGACTTTGATTCTTAACAGCATGAGAGTAACAAATTATATAAAAAATACCGTACCATTTATATGAAACATTCAAATGGTTAAAACAAATTGCATTATCTCCATAATCATGATGATGATGATGATCAAAGTTTAAGAAATTTTTCCTTTGTTTCAAATTCCCTTAAGATTTTAGTTCCTTGTCTTGTAAACTTCTAATTTCTTAGAACATCACAAAGAAAGAACACATTAGGATGAAAAGATGATCTGAATCACAGGGAGATTCAAATGTCTCACAGGGTTAGACATGTTTTTTCGCTTTCCCGCTGGACTAGTGATGAAAAATGCCACAAAGTTTTCTGCAGCCTGAGATTTGAAACACACTGCCATTTTAAAGTCTAACGTAAGTCGAGTTCAATCAATCAGCAAGCAGCATTTTCAAGCTGCACAGTGCTGTTGGTATGATGACTGAATCATTTTCTTCAATGCAGAGAGATGCTTTGGGTCTGTTGTCATTCATCCACTCCCCAAACCGTCACCACTACTGGCACTAGCGCTGACTATGTTAGTTTTTTTTGTTTTTTTTTTAATTCCACTTTTGTTTTTAAGATTTCAGATGTTTTCATATTTCACTGAAGTAGGGAGATTTTTAGTAACCAAGTGACAAATATGGTAACGACCTGCAATTTAAGTTTAATGCACAGGATGAAATAGACTTAAGGCAATAGTTCATCTAAAAATATTTATGTATTTGGTGTCTTGGAGCCAGTAAGGTTATTCTAACAGCACCTGAAGATATGGCAAGTTTTTGAGGTGGGACTGCTAGAGCCATGCCAGCATAAGTAATGGTCAAACTTGTCTGCAATGTTGAGGTTCAAAGAGATCACAGTTCTAATCTGTCCATACTCCACAGTGTTGAGAACAGAGTGTTGACATATATCATTTATCAGAACTGCAGTCTATTTCGGTTATTTGTCATTAACAATAGTGCTTGCAAAGTATCCATCAGAATATGTACCTAGGATCAGGACTACTGAAAATGTTATGATTTGGATGAGGTTCTTGTCAACATGCCGGACACAGGATTCCTGTAAGGTTAACTGGATGTCATGGTCAAGATCTTATTAGTTTTCAAAGTATTTCTCAATGACAGTCTGACATTATGCTGTCCTGTGTGTCATATGTGCACACTTGACAAAATCTATTTTTCTAAATCCCTCTATTCAGCTGGTTGTGTTTATACAAGTAGAATGCTCTTCAGCTTTGCATGTGCTCTTCATTTTTATTGCTCTGCATGTTTGAGCTTATTTAATACTGTGTGAACCAATTTATACAATGTCAGAATAAATAACAGCTATTTTCGGAAGGGTAGGCCATATATATATTATGTAGTCATAATGCCCGTGCCATTGTTTAATATGCTGAGAATAACAACTAAAGATTACTTTCAAACAGTCATTGGATGTGCACCAAGGCTGTCTGCTTTCTCTCCCATTCTCCCGTTTTGTTGAATGACTTGGAGAATAACTTGCTTGAAGCACTTTAAGATTTGAAGATTTTTACATCAGTTGGATGAAAGTGTTTTTAGAACCTGTGTTGAGCTGATGACATAGAAGTATTGGAGGCACCGAAACAGAATTTAGCTTACTGGCTGCCATACTTGAGAAAAGATTAATTATATATGGGAATTAAAGCTGCCTCTGCAACAAGTTTGATCAGTACTTCCAGATAAATTTCAGAGTTGACATGTAAATGGAGAGACTCTGGCTAAGTTTACTGTTTCAAGTATTTTGGTCCATTTGAGTGAGGATGTCAACTCCACAAAGGTCAAGATGAGGGCAGGCCTTGGCTACATCTGGCATGACAAGACACTCTCTCATTGAAAAACCAGGTCTGTCAGATTCTCAGTGAAGAGAAGATTCTGCAAGTCACAGATGTTCATTCCCTTCTACGGATGTAAAAAGCTGATCATAGAGATCTCCCAGGGAACTTCAAGCATTTGAGAGTAGTACTAGTATGATCAGGCTGATTATTTGCATCTCACACAAAGAGCACAGTAAGACAATATTACTTTTCAGGCCACAAGTCAACACAAGAGTGGCAGACAAGTTCCTGTCCTCATGATTTTGTAACATTGCAAGTTTGCCAGATATGGACTCATGATTTGCTGTGACTGCTAGCCCAAGACCAGTCTGTAGAATTCAGTAGAGGGTTGGTGCTTCAGAGGCAGACCGAAAGAAGTCCTTCATAGACTCTGTAAGGGGTAGCATCATGTTGCACAGCATTAAGGACAGCTGTGGACTGGCACATATCATCTGTTATGGCTCCTTACTACCTATTGTCATGGGACAGTGGTAAATTGATTGGGCTGGTCTTTCATCTATTCAGAATGCATTAAATAAAAGTTATCTGCAATTCTCATTATCAAAGTTATGAATTTGCTGAACAGAAAAAAAGTTTTGAAATTGGATTTAAAGATAAAAGCTGATTTCCTTTTTATCTTCGTTTCGCCCCATCATTAAAAACCATCCTTATTTGATCGTTTGAGAGAAAACTGTTCAGAAGGTTCCTTTTTATGTAATGTCAAATTTGATTTAGTCAGTGCTCGGTAAGCAGCTTTACTTCAGTGTTAATGTCAGAATGATTTTTTGTCTTAGTCTGATATAACATGTGAGTTGATTTGATTTGTTGAAGACTGATGGAAATACACCACACATTCTGGAGGTGGGAGTGGGGAGTGGCAACAACTTTGCCTTCTTTCCAAAGCGGTGCACCTTGTCATGTCTGGATCCAAACCTGGAGCATGGTCAGTACCTTTCACAGGCCTTGCAGCAGTACCCTGGCATCAAGATGGAGAAATTTGTGAAAGGTGTGTGTCACAGTGTATTCACATACACATTGTTTTTGTTGTTTGGAAAGTGTTTACTTGGGGTGTTTGTCTTTGCCACATACATTGGTAAGCATGATGTGGTTGGGAATAACATTGCCACGAAAACCCCAGCAACCAAAACTCACCACCACCAAAACACATGGGGAAAATTTTGTTTAAGCGCAGCAAACGGTGGCATCAAAGCAGAAATAGTCGTCATACTGATAGATGTTCAAAGTTGTTGTTACACATACATGTATACTTACATTGGCATAATGGCTTGAAATAGCACAGGTAAGCAAGAGTATTTCTGTATCAATGTCAGTAGCACAAGAAAAAGGACACTCAATATAAAATGAGAATAGATAACATGTTATCAGGATGAACACATCTTTTTTCTTTCTTTCTTTCTGTGTACACAGGCAGATACTCATGCGGACACAGCCTGCATAGGCAGGCAGTGGAGTTTTGTGTGTATGACCGTTTTTTTATCCTGTCATTTAGGCAGCCATACTCCATCTTCGGGGAAAGAACACATCTGAAAAGTCTAGGAAGGACAGAGGAATGTAGAACTTTGCAGAAGAAGTTATAGTCAAATTGCTTGTTTGTTCTTTCGTATAATCCAGCCTTGGTTATTGTAGTTCCCTGACTCTGAAAGTATGATCATGTCTGATCTCACTTTCATCAAGATTCCCAAGGACCTCCTATAAATTAATCAAAATTTTGGTTGTCTGACAACTTTTTCTAAGGCTTTTGCTCTACCTTCCCTAAGTTTTTGTCCGTATTCCAGCCAAGAAAGCTTTGATCATCTGCAGACAAAAAACATTCTAATTATGCCTCGTGCAAAAATGAAAACATTCGCTCCCTTTCCTTTTCTTACTTTGCCCCAAGTCCTTCTGTCTGGAGTTTACTACCCTCTGATTCACATCACACTGAAAAGAAACCTGCCTTGAAAAAAAAAAAAAACACCTTTTTATGGCATGCTGTGCATGTATGCTGGCAAGTAGTTGTCTTGCCATACAGAGGCAGCAGTCGCAAGACAATTTTGCTGTTTAACTTGCTCCCATTTTAATGGATGCATGATGTTTTACTCATATTTTTAGGTTATAGCATATGAAAAAAGTGATTTCATTCTATGATACATGCAATGTTTTTGGTATAATGACCTTGCAAGTAATGTCAGATGTTAATATTAGGCAGGTGTATTAGACAGTTATAATTGCATGCTTTTTTTTTTAACATTGCAGTGTCATTTTGAATTGGTGAAAAGATATTTCATGGCATACTAGATGCAAAGTTCATGTTTTAACCATTCCATTTCTATGTAACAGTAGGCTGTTATGTTTGTGTATAAAATACATAAAAATGAGGTTTGAAAAAAGAAATTGGATAAGCAATGGAGAGAATTTTTTTAAGCAGTGACCATTGGGGAAGAATTGCTCAGTAATACGTGTCTGTGCAACTGCATATGTGTTTATATGAGACAGTTGTTAATGTTAATTACTCTGACATTTTGGGGAAGGGGGTTGGAGAAGAAGGTTTTTTTTTTTTTTTTTTTGCATGATTTTACTTTCAACTTTGTTTATGCCAGTGTATGTGTATCTATCATAGGTATTGCTCTTTTATTTTCAACCATTGGAAAAGTGACATTCACCACATGCATCAGATAATTTTTCTGTTCATAGCACCACATGAATTTGTCTATTTCATTCACGAATGCACGAGCTGATTTTTCTCTATTTGTAGTGCCACATGAATTTGTGAATTTAAAGTATTAGATTGTAACTGTTATTCAAAGAAATGCAAAGAAAAAATTGCAATGATTTTAAAGCATAGAGATTTTAAAATATGCAGCTCTATTCAGTTTGTGCATCTGTGTGCATACATGATGGTTGAATGTTATCTGCTCAAATTGTAATAGTAGCTAGTCATACATGGTGGGAGTGTGTACGAAGGTTAATGTGTTTTTGTATCATATATAAGTCTGTAGAATTTTTGAGTGCATGAAGGGAATATGTGTGGTGTGTGTGTGCATGTGTGTGTGTGTGTGTGTGTGTGTGTTTGTATATAACTGCATTTGAATAGGAATTTGTGGAATAATGGAAGAACACAGACACCCGCCGGATGATCAGCTGCCCCAACTACAGCGGCACCAACAGACCACAATCTTCAGACTACGAACAGGTCACTGCCGTCTGCGAGCCCATTTCCATCGTACTGGGCTTGCACTCACCTGACTGCCCTTGTGAAAACAGGCCCACAACCCCCCAAGCACATTCTTCAGTCCTGCCCCTTTTACCAGGATGCACGGATACAGCGCTGGCCAAACGCAGCCACACTTGTGGCAAAGCTTTGGGGCACAATGGAGGATCTGAAGACAACAGCAGCCTTCATCCATCAAACTGGTCTGGAAATATGGGTCATGATTCTGGAACGCAGAAGAAGAAGAAGATGTGGAATAATGTGCATGCTAGCTAGCTTGGACTGCTTGTGTAGGTGCATAGGTGGATGTGTCTGCATCTGCCATCGTTTCATGATGGCAGTGTGTGACCATGTTAGGAATGGGATAGTGGTTATCTTCATATTGTTTGTAAAAATTTCATAAGTGCACGAAGAATGAAATGTATGTATGAGATTACACTTTTTATCAGATCTTGTAATATATTTTTTGTTGTTTACCAGGTTATGCAGAAAATATGGAAGAGTTTGAGGACAACACTTTCGATGCTGTGGTGTGCACCTTCACTCTTTGTTCAGTGCGACAACCTGAGAAAGCTGTTGAAGAGATCAAGCGGGTGCTAAAACCAGTGAGTATTCCATGTTGTGTTGATATTACACATTTTAGTGAAATGAACTATTGAGCTTCTCCTTTTCCATTGAATTTCATTCATTATGCATATACTCTTGAGTTTTTTTCCCTAACATTGTTTGTATTGTTTTGTTTTGTCTTCAAAAGTTGCAAATTGTTTTGTTTTGTCTTCAAAAGGTGCAAAATGCAAATTGCAAAATAATGCAAACAACTGTCCTGATAGAAGTGATTCTTTATTCTGTGGCAGTGGTATACCTCTTCATTTTGGATTTGTTATGTGTCAAACTTATGAAAGCGAGAAGAATTTTTTTTTGTCTTTTTTTTTTTGTGTTTCATTTCAGTGGCATTGCACCCATGCTGCTTATTCAACCACAGCCACAGTCTAGCTTGTCTTGCCACAGCCTTGGCACCAGCAATCCACTGGCAAACAGTTGAAGTAGTCCTGAGGCAACCCACCAGAGGAAACGCTGCACTGCTGCCAGGTCACTTCAGTAGTGTTCAGTGTTGCCTGTTCCAACATACTCACTCAACACCACCCTACTAAGGCCTCAACTGATGACAGTAAGTGTGAAGTCATGGAGCCAGTGTGAGGGAGCTCCCTTCGCAGGATGCTACCATGTCCCTGTCCCGATGAATTCGTTAATACTGGTGACTCCAGCAGAACCTCGCCAAGGGCATAGACATGAAGAAGAAATCAAATCGAAACGAAAGGTCACCATGGGGTCAGGGCAGGAAGTGCCACAGAATTCGAGCCTTTTTTATGCTGATCAGTTAGGATGAGGATGATGATGTTGCTGTGGATTTCTATTTTGGCCTTAGATTGCATGACAGAGCTGTACTCTTTCATAACTTATCCTGGCATCACCCAAGCCTGAGAGATACACACACTAGAAGTGTTGTTCAGGAAATTTTAGCAACACTCAAAGACATATCCATTAAGTGGATGAAACTAAACTTTGTGGGCCCAGTATTCCCAGCTGAGTCTATAGCAAACTCAGCTCTGGGTAGGAACTGGTCAGGGCAGAAAAATCTCTCACAAACAAGTGGCTGTGTTGTAAATCCATGACTTCCAGGCAGTACATGACACACATCTTATTGCTGTGCCATCTTGTATGAAAGGAAAATCATTGCAAAGAAAAAAATGTCATTGGCATCCCTTTAATATGAGTATGACCATAGATCAATGCATGCAGAAATGTAACCTTTAATCGAGGACAGCTGCTAATAGTTTGATGTTATTCTGCAGTCTGCAGGCTGGTCAAAAGAAAAGATTTTCTGCTGCTGTTCAAAAGCCAAAAAGTTCTACATATGTACTACTGTGCCCGTGTTATCGTTGGCTGAATTCTCATACATTTAAGATTTATTAATTACTAAACAATGAATAATTAGGAAATTAAATGAGACTTACCCTGAGAGGGGAAGTTTTATTGAGATTATTTACAGCTTGATGATAAGGAGTAGTCACATGCCCACCCATCCTTGGTGGGAATAGTCCAGCTCATCCCATCCCAGTTTGTGCTGTGCCGAGGAGGTGGTTGCAGCTAAACACTGGCTATTTGGGTATGTGCAAATTTCATGTGACTCTTTCCCACCATGAAAACGCTGAATATTTAATCTGAATTAAAGTTCCCTTTTCAGGTAAGTCTAGTTTTCCTATGATTAAAAAAAAGAGGGGGAGGGGATAGTGTGTGGAAAGGGGGGAAATGGGGGTGGTGGGGGTGAAAAAATATGAATGGAAAGGAAAGTGTTGGGTTGGGTTTTCTTCCGATCTACATGTTCTAGTATGAAAAAAGTTCATTATTAAAGCTGTATGCATGTGGGCTGAACCATCTATGTTTAAGAACAAATAGTACTCCCAAGGAGTCACTGGCAACTTATATTACCTGTCCAGAGACATACCTTAAGATATGTGTTGATGAACAGGAATATGGTAATGGGCTGACAAATAGTGCTGAATGTGAAGTTCTGTTCTTAGACGTTTTAGTGCATGTAAGTGGTAATAACATGGTCTGGGGAAGGAAGTATATTTGAAAGTGTACTCAGTGAGTGTTGCCTAATGCAATGTCACAAATGTATGCAGAGACAAAGTTAATTTGAAAATCAAGACAAAATTCATGTTCATTGCAGTGTCATTCATCTACCTTGATCTTTATGTCTACTAAATTATATTCATAGATAAGATGAATATGGATTGAGATTGAGTTTGTCACAGAATACCAAGAAACATTAAAGTGCACCAAAAAATTCTGAACTTTTCCAACATTAGAATTTATGTCTGTCAGAACTTGGATCAAGTTTTGGCACTCTTCAGCAGAATGCAATTCAGAACAGAATGTGAATATGTGTTTTGATGTTAGTTCTGTCAAGTTTTAGCTATCTTCAGTTGTGACTCGTATTAAGTTTACACTATCCAATAGAATAATTCAGGACAGAATACAAAAATGTTTTGATGTTAGTGCTGTTTTAATCGTCTGTCTGTTGTGAGTCAAAGTGTTGACACTCTCCAACAGAATATTATTCAGAACAGTGTGAAATGGCATATAACACAGCATTTCTGAAAGGACTCTTATGTATAGTGGATGCAAACGGTCTACAACATGGGTAGAAAGAAACTCGTTGAGAGCGTGGCAGCAGAGAGTCCTCAGAGAAGAGAAGCCCCCTTCAAGCAAGTGTTTCGGCCCTTATCTCCTGACACTCTAGGGGGGTTGGGCTACACCCGGTTCATGACTTCGGATGTCCCTCTGCTGTCCCTTTTTTTTTACCCCATCTTGGGACGAGCCACGGCTGGGATTTGAACCCATGCCCCTTTGGACATGCTCATTTTCCACTAAATGACTCGCGCACTAACCACTGAGCCACTGGGACACCTGATATTTGTAGGAAAGTTAAGCCTTATGAAGTTCACTTTTGTTCCTCCTTGACCAGATCCAGCTTGAACACCTCTCTGCTGCTTCTGCTGCCATTGCTTTCAGGGCTCTGGTTTTTTTTTAGAGTTTTTCAAGCCTTGTTTTTCAGCTGGCAGTGCGGTCTTCATTTGCTTCTTGAGGTTCTTCTTTTGGACCCTGATCTTGTCCATCTCTTCTTGGCGTCTGGATTTCTTTGGAGGTGTTTTCTCTTTGGGTAGTTTTGCTCCATAGGCGTCTCTACATGTGGCATACACAATGTCCCCATATGTGGCTAGTTTGTGTTCCAGGGTGCTTTTCCCTATCAGTGCATCGAGTCTTTGGACGATTTTTGCATCCAGTTTCTCCCAATCTTCAGTCTCGTTTGCTCGTGGCAGGTTGAGTTTCAGGCGCCAGGCATCGAGGGCCTGTGCAAATTCCTCATTCGAACCAACAGCATGGATGTCCTTGGCACTATGGTTTAAATCCTGGCCTTGGTCTTCCGACGTCTTATCTGCTGATGCAGTGCGCTGCTGCTCATTCAGATGAGTCTTCACACATCCCATCTTTGTTCTGTGGATCTTCATGCCACGGGTGGTAGCGAAACGCTTTCCACAGACACATGGATATTCATTTGGTCCATGTGTTCATAGTCCGTTTGGGATTTGCAGTCGTGATTGGTTGAGCACTGATGGATTCATCATTCTCTCCCCCTTTCGGTGAATCCTGGGAGAATCTTTTCCTTTTGTTTCTAGTAGCCACAAGTTGAAGGCAAAGTGGGGAGCCAGCCCACAGGAGCCCTTGGTTCTGGTCTTTCCCAGTGTCCTCCGGTCTTTCCCGGATGTCCTCCGGCCTGTTCCCGGAAGTCAATGGTTTACCCATGCATGGAAATGTAATATAGAAAACAAATAACCATGCACACAAATTTAGATTTAAGCTGTGTAATGCATCATCTTTTACATATATAACTCATGTCTTACCATTGAAATTTGTCATGTTTATACTGAATATGTCAAATTTTATCAAAGTCAGTAGATTTCAAATTGCTACACAGATACAGACAAATGATGCTTACATTTTTTCTAGGAAAACAAGTTCAGATTACTAAAAAGAAATTATTACTATTTTGTATGTGTGTATTGTTTGTTGTTGGATCAGGTAAGTTTTGGAAAATAATTTTGATAGAAAAATACCTTGACCTTTGGACAGGCACAGAGTTACAATTCACAAAATTTTAAGTCTTCTTTGTGTGTATCATTAAAATGCCAACATCTATGCTTAGTATCTACAATAATGGACATAAGAATAAGTCTTTGAGTAACAAAAGATTGACATTTATTTGCCAAAATCCAAAACATGCAGTTAAGTTTTCACACAAAGGTCACACTTTGCAGTAATTCGTGAAAGAAACAACTTTTCTGTTGACAAGGTGTGGTCTGAAACACCAAGCAAATAAGCTTTATATTTTACAATACATTTATTGAACTGTAGAATGATTTTAGGAATAACAGGTGTGTAACAAAATATTTGTATGCCATTTTTGATACATTGAAAGTTAAACTTACATATTTTCAATCGGAAGAAAGTTTTTGCAGATTAAATTACACCAGAGGCTTGCCTTTTCACATTTTGCTTTACATGGCTCACTTCAAATACTGCTGATCGCTAAACTGCCAGAGGTCAGCTGCAGAGTGCCATGAAGCTAGTGGACAGAGGGCTCAGAGTAACTCTCCTCACAGACAGTTAAACAGGTCTACTGGAATCATCCAAGGCCCATAGAACTAGCATCCCAAGGTGTCAAAGATGTACATAGAGTCACAGTCCGGAATACCTATCAACGCTTTCTTTTTCATGTTTTGTATCACTTCGTTACCACAAAGCATCATAGTAGGATATATGAATGTCTGCATTCAACTTAACATTTTCGTCTGTGATGCAATGTTCCAAGTGTCAGGAATTTGAACATGCAAGAGATTGCAGTTCTGGGGAGGAGTGTGGGCAGTGTAAAGATTCGAATGATTGTGCAGCGTGCGATGGTGACCACCCCTCCTCTTCATGTAACTGCCAAGTTTGGATACAAGAAGCGAACGTTCAGAAAGTAAAAACTGAAAATAAAATTTCATTTTTCAAAGCACACAAACAGGTCCTTGGAAGTCAATCACTTCTGTCTCTTCATGTACTTCAGCTGTGAAAAAAATTTGACATTGTCAGTTCCTTGTCAAACTGATGCGTTCCATTTCTCAAAAACAGTGCAAGATTCTTGGCCCCAATGGAGGCAAATCCACCACCTCCCAACCCCAAATGATGTCTCTGGCAGGGGTGCTGAATCTGGCACTTTTCAGACTCCTCAGCAGTCTAAACCACCTGCTGGTAGGAAGAATAAAAAGCCAGCACTCCCGCCTCGACATGTCGAGAGCAGTGTCTGTGCAGGCAAGGGAGCTCATCATGTCAAGATGATGGAGATAAGAAGGCAACCTCCACCATCTCCCACAACCTAACCCTCTCTACCAGCAGGCAAGTCTGCCAGTAGGTCTGGAGAGCCAAACAAACTGGTTCCTCTTCAAAACAAATTCACTCCATTAAATGCAGATGACAACAAACTGGTTTCTCTCCTGTTTGTCCTTTGCACCGTGGATAGTACATTAGTTTATTGGAATCTCCCTGTTTTTAATTTTTTTTTTTTTTTTAGTAAGTAAATGTCAGTCTTGGAGTGACTTATGCTCCAAGCTTACATCCAAACAGAGAAAAAGGAAAGAACACCAACTGATCAGTTCATCACCTCAAACTTGCCAGTGCTCTGATAACTGACAAATAAGCTGTTGCCGAACTGTTGGCCTCCACCATTCAACAGAACTCGTCCTTCCTTCCTTCTTCAGAATTTTTATCAGTGTCTCCAAATCAAAGGAGGAGGTAGCTGTGCTGTGTTTTGTGCCACAGGTCCTCTCAAAGATGTTCTAAACACATTCCCAGGACAGCTCCATCAACACTGCAGAGTTGACAGCTTTGGTCCTGGCTCTTGAAATGATTCTGAATCAAAACATACTGATTTCATTTTGTTGTTCTTACTTTCGGCTTTATAGGCCATTGCCAGCCATACCCTCAAGCACCCTCAACTGCTGAAACTATTCGAACTATACACCTCTCTGAAATCAGATGGACACAGCATATAGATTTTGCTTGGATTCCCAGCCAAGTGGGCATTCGAGGCAATGAGTTGGCTGATCAACTTGCCAAGAGTGCCACAAAAAAGGAAGTTGAGCAGTTTGTCTTTCACACTAATCTGAAACCCAAAGTCCCAGGCTTACATCAAAGACTTCTGGCTAGAGGATGGGAATTCGCATACGGATAACAAACTGTTCAAATCTGTCCAAACCTGAAAGTTTTTTACCGTATTCCAAGGGCAACCATAAAAAAGAAACAGCCTGTGCTGTTTTTGCACTCCAGCCACTCCTTTTACACGCTGTCTTAATTTTAAAAGGTGAAAAAGCTCCTTGGTGCTATTCCATGTCATGTACCACTCACAGTGAAACATGTTCTCATAGGGTGGTGGGACTTGCATGATGTGAGACATAAACACTTTACAGCAGACTCCATGAAAATGTTGTGCAGAGATGTCCCACCTGATGTGATCTTTCAGTTTCTGAAGATCAACATTTTTCATCTAATCCAAGTTACGGAAGAAGAAAGATTTTTAACAAATTTCCGTGGAACATTCTTTTTGAGTGGAAAACACATTAGATGATACTTTTGGAGTTCTCTTGAATAATCATTCAACAACAAAAATTGAAATGCATGTACTGTTAATTTTTCATATAACTCTTTATGTGGACAGGCATCTTTCTACAGATTCCAATTTCGATTTTATGATAATGTTTACCAAACTGTATCTATACAAAAGTGAATGCAAAAACGTTTACCAAATTTGCAGCTTTTCAGAGACAACTGAATGAGATACAAAATTGGACAATATTTTGCAAATATAAATGATCTGTTTGAGTTTGCCACAGAGTGAATTGTCATAAATCGATGTTTTTGTATATACAATTAAGATTATCAATCACTTTTATTGCAAACGCAATAGGTTAAATGCCAAATCTACTATATCATGATTGGTTTGATGTGTAAACTTCACACCCATTTCTACAGTTAAGTCCGTCCTGTGTCTTATTTGATAATAATCTCTGACTTTTTCAAACCATGTATATGTTATGTATTTTCTTTTCTTTTCTTTTCACATGTGTATTTGTGTAATCATGTGAAAATGTACTAAAAAGAAAATTTGGCCACCTCGGCATCGCATAAGAAGATGCAACACCCTCTTTATAGCCCCGTACTAAGCACCTTACACCTAGTTACCATTTGGGTTGGTTGAGGTGGACCAAGCCCCCACTTATTGTACCCCCCCTCTGTTTTGGCACTGCATGGGTGCGCCAGTTTTTCGCCTGCGATGAAAGTCAGTGTGAGAGGTCCTGAACACGGACGATAACACTTGTGTGAAACCAAGGTAAATTTTATTTTATAAATGATATTTTCACATAAAAAAATGTTCAGCAAGCGGTCCCCGAGCTCCAGCTAACTATTTTTCTGCTCGTTTGAACTTGATTTTTGTGCGAGCAATGTGTCTCAGAAGTGCAAACCCTTTTGGGGGGCTACCTAGAGAAACACATTTCCCAATTTCTACAGAGAAAAATTGCGAAGTTGCCAGTCTCTGCCAGCATGGCAGATAGCAAATGTGTTTTTCAGTAACTACTAGAATTATTTCTTTTATTATTCTAATTCACTGCATTTCATACAATGATGATTTTGAAAGTTTAAGCTGGGTTGCCTGCCCATGTGTGTGTGCATTTAAAGAAATTCATTAGTAGTGAATAGATTGTTTTCATCCAAGACTGCTCAGTTGGTTTGTAGTTTCCCGTTTCCAAAAATGAGGGTGTTTTGGCTTCGTTTTTAGGATTTTCATTTCTGAGCATGATGTTTTCATTTGTCAGTGCGATCTTATTTTAACAGTTCAATAGTGTGACTTTTGTTAGTAATTACTGGTGCATGTAAATTGCATATTACAGATTTATTTTGTGGCTTTATATTGTTGCTTTTTACATGCATAATTGTATGTACATGGGGAGTCAGTGCATTTTATTAGACACCTTCGGCATATGTACTCACGAAAAAGATTGTCCAGCTGTAGACATTTTTTGTGCATGAGCAGATAAAATGATGGAAAAAAAAAAAAAATGCTGGTTACTGAACTGCAGTCATTCATTGGCTGCTGCATGCACTACATGCATTTTCTCTGTGCAGGGCGGATCATACTTCTTCATAGAACACGTGGCTGCACCCAGGTCATCAGTATCCCGTAGTGTGCAGGAATGGCTACAAGTGATCTGGCCTGCATTGTCGGATGGCTGCAATCTGACCCGTGAAATGTGGACCTACATTGAAGAGGCAGGTTTCTCCTCTGTTCAAGTTAAACATTTTACTATGGAGAATGCAAAACTGCTAGCTGTAGTGAAATTTTGTGTTTTTGGAATTGCTGTGAAGTGACATACTTCATTTGGATTCAGGTATACTTTTTCCTTTTATATACTTTTTCCTTTTTTTTTTTATACTTTTTTAATTGAGCAGTTTTATTGAGCTACAATGGCCTTCAATGAGAAACTAGACAATTAACTCTTTAACTGCATTCCATAGTTTCTAGCCATTACATCCCAATTTTCCTGGATTACTACAGCCCTTCATTCCCAGATTTGGGGGAAAGGAACAAGAATGCCATATCACTTCTTTGTGTTACATTATGAAAGGTATATATTGTTTGTATACAGAAATGATGCGACAACTAGTTTGTCACACAGACATTCCAAGGCCACAATGTTTATAAATAATCTTGACTAACAGTCGTACTTACTAGTTTTCTCTGCCAGATAATCAATTCTTATTGCCTGACCCATCTTGATGACAATCAGTATTATCTCAACTTCATTTTTTCACGTTATGTGTGTGGTCATGAATACAGCTTGTACTGCTGTATTGTTCCAACCAGCTGCAGTGGCTAGTATTGCCTGGTTGGGAGGTTGTGGGTTTTACTCCCATCAGACCATTTATTTGTGGGATTTTTCTGCCACAATCAGCTTCTACGCAGTTTGCTATGGGCTCAGTTGGGAAAACTGGAACCATTTGGTACGTAATCATCTACTTAATGGATGCATCTCAAAGAGAGTTGCTGAAAGTTCTGACCTGCTCTGCAGGTGCCCATTTCTCGCGCCTGGTTAAGGATAGATTATGAAAGTAAGCACTGAGCACGGCCCTGTCATGCAGTCTCAGATCAGAATGGAGCATCATTTTCATCATCGTTCATCCATGTCGGTAACAAGCATTAAAGAAGTCTCAGATTCTCGGGGCCCTTCGAGCCCTGTTCTCATGGTGACCCCACTTTTGATTTTTTTGCTATATCTCTGTACCATTGGTGAGGTTCTGTCCGAGTCATCAGCATCTACAAATTCATGGGTACACTGTTGGGCGGAAGGAAAGCTCACTGGTGCTGGTAGTGCTGTGTATGTTGGATCAGACCAGACACCACTGCACACCAAAGTGACTCGGAGACTGCCAGTGGTGGGGTAGGTTGAGAAGTGGAAATGAGCAGTGTGGGTGCTATGCCACTCAAGTGGCTTGGAACAGCAGAGAGCACCCAAAAGTCTAGCCCTGAAGTGACATTGAAGGCAGGCCCTTTTTTATGGCCGGCCTGATGACAGTTTATATTTTGTGGTTATCTGACGTCTTTCAGTGCACAGATTTTTCTTTTTTTTTTTTCCTTTTCAATGTGTATATATATATATATATATATGTCAAAAATCTGGATATTTTTCCTTTCACCTTATGGCATGGAGACAAGGTAGTGTGACTGTAAACTGTACAGGGTGGAGGCCAGCTGTCCACAACTTCAGTTTTGGAGGAGTGGGTTGTGTGGGGGCAATCCAGCAGCATGATCACATTCAGTATAGCCAAGTTTTATGGATAACTGACAGTTTGTCATCATGGTTTAATAGTTGTCAGTCTGTACTATGTAGGTGTCAACCTATACGTTTTTCCCGTATTGCTGTACAGGAAACCAGTGATTTCAGGTCTGTACGGCCGTACACAAGTCTCAATACAGGCAAAACTGATTTAGAAATTTTGGTGACCACAGTAAGTAATGATGTACTCCTGACTTCAATGGACTAACAATGTTGGTAGGAGTGGAAAGTGCATAGAACAAATTGGTTTGTGACTTTGATGGACTCATGATGTTGATAAAGTGGAAGAGAGCGTGTAAACCATGGGTTTATAAACAGCTTTAATTCTGCATCATTGTCAGTGTTTTACTATAGGGTGTGTAATTTGATCTACAAACCGTCTCAAGTGATGCATTCTGCTGGAATGGAAGAGGAGGCTCCGTTGAATGGGTAAGTGTTATTGTTATTCATAAACTGTCTTAAACTGCCATTTTGTTTTTCATACAAAAGTTCTGACTGACTGATACTGAGTATTACATTGTATTCACAGCAATTTTTGTTTATGTTTTTTGAGTTTTCCGTAATGTATAAGGTTTTGGGGCTTGGAATAAGGGGAAAAGAATTTTTCAATATGGGAAGTTGTAAAATGAAGAAAATTGGATTGACACCTATACTATTCCCCATATACCTTTAGATGTTGTACTTTGGGATATTGGTTAGATGGGGTATAATAAATAACAAACGCAAATCAATATCGACAGACACAAATTTTAATTCTTCTTGCCCAACCAAACTGAAACACACCAGCCTTGTCAAGACTGTTTAACTTTCATAGAAGAAAAAAACAAGCAAGCAGCTGATCATAGCATGGTGACCAATTGTATCCCCCAAAAAAAAAAAAGCATGCAACATGGTGATCAAACTATTGACATCTCAAGATTTCTTGAAGTTAGGATGTGTTGAATTACCAGGCAGTCCACTCATTTTCAATCCTAGAACATTCATTAAACATTTAGATTCCTCAAAGCATACTCAAAAATCATGTGAGCATATAAGCAGAATAGACTGTCCAATTGTCAGAGCTAAGTAAATAAAAAGAGGTACTTATGCGGGAACCATTTGTAAGTAAGCCTACAAGGGATGAGGCTTTAGAGTCTAAAATATTTGTTCCCTTCATATATCTTGTGCTTTAACAAGTAACAGAGTATTAGAGTATGTGGGCTAAAAATAATTGTTTACAAACTGCTTTGAAAGTTACTTTTCTTGGTGCAGTTCTACTCAAAATCAGGGACAGGTTAAGGAGACCATTTGTGATCCCTTTTTTTAAAGTCAATAAACATGACAATGGGAATAGGTGTGGACATACAATTTTAGCCATCCTAGATCCTTCACTATAATATATATAGTATGCTGTATTGCAACATGCCATGGACGAACCCCTGCAATAAAAGTGTTGCAGCTGAAAATGAATAAATTAGGCATGTTAACCCCATAACCTTCAACATCAGCTACTGTCCATATGCATTAATCCTTGGTCAATCTTACAAAATTTAGAGAGGGGGTTAGTTAGCGCCAAGAATACACATACACACACACACACACACACAGAGTACAGGACAAGATAATGCATTTCGACCTCTTGGGTCTTCTTCAGGCGAAAACAGGTAACATTAAGGACAGTGAAAATTCATTTGATTGTGCGGCGAACATGAGAAGATAAGTGGTTTCTCATTCTTTGTTTTCACTGTCCTAAATGTTATATGCTTAAATGCATCGGGTCTTGTCCTGTTCTCTGTGTCTTTGGCAGTAACTAACTCCCTCGCTTTCTAAATTTTGCTTCATTTTCCACCCAGTCACTCCGTTTTGAAACAATATCTTACAGCTACAATGTGGCCTCGTGGAGAAAAAAAAGGGGGATTAAAGCATTTTCCAAATGGGGGTGTATGTGCCGTCATTCTGCTACATGACAGGAAAAATAAAATGCCAGTATTCCCATACACTTAATATGTTGCTTAAAAAAAACACACACACAAAAGAACAAACATGACTGCCCATGAACTGAATTTGTATGCATTTAGTTTTGTTACTGGAAAACTGCTCATACTATGGGGTGGAACCTCTGAATCTCCAACTTGAAGATAGGCTATTCCACCCCCAATATTTTTTTTCCCCAGGCGTTAATACACACAATAGTTTGTTTTGTCACTGGAAAACAAATTTGCTTATACCACTGGGTGGAACATCCAAATCTCCAACATGGAGATGGCGCATTACACCCCCAAAAATTTTT
This sequence comes from Conus betulinus, assembly GCA_016801955.1. NCBI lineage: Eukaryota > Metazoa > Mollusca > Gastropoda > Neogastropoda > Conidae > Conus > Conus betulinus. The sequence continues at coordinate 107,030 of JADBJO010001461.1, read as the reverse complement.
TTCCAGGGAAAATTGGCTTTTACCATGGGGTGGAACCTCTGAATCTCCTACAGAATTGTTATTTCAGGCTACTCGTATACCTGTACAGCATGCATTCATATTTCTTTTGATACACCACTTTCAGACCAGCCAGCCACTCGTACTACCCCTAGACTAAATCCATTCATCTTTATTACTGGAGCTTTTCTGTGAATTGGTCATTTCTTAATACATGTATGTAAAGAAAAAGTTCTGCCATCAATGGAACATTAGTTACATCTGTACTAAATGAATGGAAAAAAAAATTCTAACAAAGCAGTCAGTCTCAGCACGTGATCATGAAGCAAACATCCTAGAATACATCTGCTTCTCTTTCTGTCTGTCAGCTTCAACAGCTCTCTTCACTTTCTGAATCTCCAACTTGATGCCTGCAACACAAAGATGAAGGAGAAAAAGTGAATACTGTACAAAGGAAGCAAGAAAGGAACAACAATCACTGATGCAATTATTTCACAACCCCCTATCCTCCATCTTCCACCCCCCCCTGAAGCTAAAGGGTTTCTACACCTTTGATCACTAAAGTCTGGACATGTAGAAATACCTTACCTCCTTTTAACATGCACTCAACACGTACACCACTAAAACCAACAGTGTTACCTGTATGCAGTGAAGTTCATTTAATTCGAGAAGCAGCAATAATTTTTTTTACTTTAATTTAATTTGTATTTACAACTTCTGAAACAGTTTGTGATGAGCAGAATGTCTGCCTGGCAACTGTGAAGCTATAAAATGATACTTGGATTTAAATCTTGAACCCCACATGTGTAGTTCTTAAACAGTCCAGAAAGAAATCCAGTAAATTACTAGGAAAATGAATACTACTATAAATTCTGGGCACAAATTAATTCCAGAGTTTTGTTTACATTAAATGAAAACAACACTGATGTTTCATTGCACATTGAAGAACCAGGAATCACAAATTGCCCATTTAAAGTGGCCTTTGAGCTTGTTTGTAATTAGTTGATTTTTAACAATTTTTACTTTTTTTTCCTTGCTGCTTCCCGTTTCTTGAATTAAAAATGAACTCAACTGCATACAGGCAACAGTTTTAATGGTGTGCGTGTGGATTTCATGGTAAAAAGTAAAGTGTCTCCAAATTTCCTAGTTTCACCCATGGATTACTAAACCAATAAATGGAGCAGTGTGGAAGAACAGACCTATTTATCCCATACGATTTTGTTGAATTTTGCTCCCATGATTGGTGAAAAATAGAATACAACCAAGTTTAAAATCAGGAAAAAATTTTCAAGACACTTCTTCACTATAATTGCACTGTAGGAGGGGGAACTGACCAAAGAGCTACAACTCTTACTTCCAAAACTGAGAGCATGAGTCTGTGCCAGACTATGCTGATGAATGTAAGATTAGATGGTTACTACCTGGAAGAGAAGCCCCTGCTGTCTGACAGCATGTGAAAACAAAACTTGTCCTGAACACTGAAATCAATTTTCATAAGGCTCGACAAACAGCATCGTGACTACTGCAGACCTGTTTACCACAAATTTGTGTACCTGTCATATCTCAAACAAAAACATGTAATTTTTTTTTACCCCTGTAATTTTCATAATCGCAAAACTTTTGTAACTTCTGAAGATATGGAAGGTCGTTGGCACATAAGACAACTTTGTTGTCATCTTTGACAAAGTGAACGATGCAAGGCACACTGGGAAATTTCTTACTGCTTTTTATCGAAACAGTAGCGGACAAAACTTCAACAATTTTTTTCTTTTTATTTCCCCCATAATATTTTTTTTCTTTGCCATAATTCTCATAATTTCTTTTTTTTTTTTTTCCTGTAAAAATGACGGCAAAATCATAAAACGTAAACAGGTCTGCTACTGTCTGAAGCAGCAAAACATATTCTCTCACAACACGACTCAGGAATGATCAATTTGGAAAAGAAAAACTTGGATCAGAGTAATCAGGCCACAGTTTTACCGAAATGTTCGTAGGGGAGAGAGAAGAACCCACGGGACATTGTTCTTTCAGCTCTCCAGACAAAGAGCAAGGTCTAAATCTGGTTTCCAGCATTTCCAAATGTGTGGTTTCCATGGTAATCTGTACAAATTTGGCTTAAAGCTTTGGGAAAATCAAATGAATTAAAAAGAAAAAAAAAAAGATGTCGGCCAAACTGTAAGCTAAAACGAAGGGTCAACCTCATAAAGCAGAGGGTGAGGACATGCTTTCTGAATTTTTTTTTTCACCGACCCCATTCCCCCTCCCCTTTCCTAAAGACAGGAGTTGGTCAATTTCTTTTATGTATAATATCCTCTTTTTGCTTTGTCACTGTCCACTGATACCATCAAGCAATCATTCATCAACCGGACAGGGGAGAAAGATCAGCTTACTACTATCCTAGATGTTAACTGTGATCACAAATCTCATCAAACAGACATCATCTTCTCCGACGGACATCATTTTCTCTTACCTTTCATCAGGGTTTGAAGCCAGAGCCTTCTGAAAGGATGCCTGTAACAAGGTAAGGTAACAGATATGATAATTTACATTTTCACCAGGACATCGAATCAGCATCAGCATTTAACAAATCAGCATAAAACTGAACATTTTCAGCAAAAACTTGAACAACCATACACCCTGGAAAATCACAAGGCATAACCTCACTGCAGAACTCTTCTTGGAAGAAAAAGCAACTTCCAAAACACAGGTACAATTACAGTGCTATACAAATTACAATTCTGACAAAAGGATCAATCCTATTAAATTCTGGGTTTACTGTTTCAACTCCAAAGAAACAAAGTTTTCTTTAAAGAAAAAAAAGGATGAAAGTTCAAAACTGGCATGGGTTAGGCACATATGCTGCACTTTCTCTGCAGAACTAAATGAGCAATCAATGACTGAAATATGTTAATTTTCTATTCAAGTTCATCAAAGACAGATGTGGATGAAAACAAAAACAAGAAGTGAAGTAAAATGAGCAATGGAAGGGAAAAGATTTCATGTAAAAACCCGTTTATCCTGCATATTACTATGTAAAATACTGGCAAGGACTCGCAGTAATCTGAGCCTACTGTCGGTAATACTAAAAACCGGATTTCATTAGAGTGGAGGTTGGGTGAGAGTCCTTGCACTTTTGTTTCACATACAGGATGTTGTGAAATTGCTGATGGACAAAGAGCTATTCAAAAGCAGCACTACATATGGTATTATTGTGCTGGTCATCTCATAACACAGTCCTATTCACCCTTATGATTTTGCTGTAATTTTCACGGAAAATAATCAAAATTACTGAATTACGCCCCTTCCCCCAAAACAAATTATGCCAAAAAAAAAATCAACCAAAGAAAATCGTTAAATGCGAAGTTCCGTCTACTACTGTTTCGGTCAAAAGCAGTAAAAAGACATTTCCCAGCGTGCCTTGCGTTTTTTACCCTGTCGAAGATGGCGACAAAGCGGTCTTAGGTGCCAACGGCCAGCTCTTCCAAATCTTCAAAAGTTGCAAAAGTATTGTGATTATAAAGATTATGCGGGTTTTTTTTTTTTTTTTCAAATTACAGGTTTAGTCTGAGATATTACAGGTGCACGAATTTGGGGTAAGCAGGTCTGCATAACACTTTAAGCGATAACCATTTTAGAATTCTCCAATTTTTAATCATTTGACATGCCAAACTCTGATAATTATTAAGGAGAAAAGTACTTTACATCCATAGCGTCTTGTATTCTTTGACATATGCACCCTCCTGAGCCTTTGAAAATTGTCTTGTTCCACATTGTATCATTATTGAAATTTTTTTTTCTCTTCGCTGGAACTTACGGTCTTCAGTGAGAGCATTATGACCAAAATTACACACAAAAAAATAGTTAACAGGTCTGAAATATACTACCAGTCATGGTCTTAAGGTCTGTCAGTGTTAGATGCCATATACAACTAACTCTCGAGACCTGACTTACACCATGGAGTGTCGCTATATAGTGATGGACCTTCGGTCATGACAAGAACTCACAGTCAGAATTTATTACAGCTTTAAAACTGGCAATGCAATAATCTGTTAGAGTACCTGCATAGCTCTGTGCACAATTCATACAGCAGGCTTGCATGACTCAAGTCTTCAATAACAGACTTTTCTTCTGAAAGGTGATCACCAATACCATCTGTTGACTTCAAGCTTATTCTGGTCACCAAAACGATCCCCTGGCTGCAAACTTCTTGTGTGTTTAAAATTTTGCACTCTCCTCCCCCCATTACAGCAGCCGTCTTTGTTCAGCTCAAAAGAACAATCCTCCAAAGAGGTAGCTACGCAACCCACATGACAAGGCCATCACAACTGGCTGAGCATGCATCCCCTCTCAACAAAGTCTAACCATTTCTGCAACAGACATTGGCATTTTCACTCAAAAGGAGAGAAACGATCAATGGAAGCTCACCAAAGCTTGCTCGAAGTCCCTTTTCCGTTAAATGCTTGCCCTTGGCGAAAGTGAGCTTTGTGTTGTTCTTGTCAGCATCCAGAACCTGTTTGAACCAAAAACCTCGAGGTATATCAGATCAACATATATCAAAACATAGGAAAAAAACTCAATTACAAACACACATAAAGACTTTATCAGGCAGGACAAACAACATTCAAACAATGGAAACAAAGGACAAGCAGTCGGTCACTTATCTTTTTGATCCCAATGTAAATGTGCCTTGATGAAAAACTACAGAACAGAACTAAAAGAAAGGGGGACGATGGAGTGGAGAAGATGCAGATTAAAATCGTAATAATGAATTAACCCTCGGAGTGCCCCATGACGGAAATCTCTGTAATATTTCAATGTGCAGAAATAGCGCCCCGTGACCGACAGCTCCATCATCATCATTGCTAAAATTTTCCTAGCCCTACCTTTACACCAGGGAGTCCCAACGTACACCAGTCCGAAAGCTTAAGATGTCTGCTTGAATTATTCACATGCTATGAGCTCCAATCATGTTATGTAATGGTCTGTTCATCACCTTTGTATCTCCACCCCCCTCTCGTTTGACACGCTTGTGAGAAGTTCAACATGGCTGACGACAAACCTCAACCTTGCCCCAACCGAGCAAAAAGATAGCAAGAAACATTCAACTTGTAAACGGCGAAGCTGTGCTTATTGATGAAACATTACACTAACTGCACCACTAAGAAACATTCAGTTTACATATGGCAAAGCTGTGCTTACTAATGAAGCGTTATGATACTAACTGCACCACCTAAAAACATTCAACTTACAAGCGGCAAAGCTGTGCTTATTAATGAAACGTCATACCAACTGCACCACCAAGAAACATTCAACTTACAAACAGCAAAGCTGTGCTTATTGATGAAAGCTTATGATACTAACTGCATCACCAAGAAACATTCAATTTACAAACAGCAAAGCTGTGCTTATTGATAAAACCTTATGATACTAAATGCATCACCAAGAAACATTCAACTTACAAACAGCAAAGTTGTGCTTATTGATGAAACCTTATGATGCTAACTGCATCACCAAGAAACATTCAACTTACAAACGGCAAAGCTGTAGCAACTGATCAAAGATTATGATACTAACTGCATCACCAAGAAACATTCAACTTACAAATGGCAAAGCTGTATTAAAACTGCATCACACAGCCCTGGATTTATGCTCTGAATGGGTGACAGTCCTCCAGCTTCCTTTTGCATTTCTAGTAATTAGGGGGTCACTATGAGTCTGGCATACTGCTACAAGCTTTCTTGGAGACCCGTCAACTCACCTGTTGGCAGTGATCCAGAGCCTCATCGTAATTCTGTAGCTTCAGACAGCATGCAGCCCCTGCAAAACAAATACACATCTGTTAATACATAATATACCAGGAAAACTTTAGAAGCATCTGAATCTAAAACATTATTAGAAGCATCTAAAATGTGAACACATTATCAGTTTAATAACTACCATTTTCATTGTGTTACTAATGGGATACAATGAGCGACATGTTAAGATTCTTTCACCTTTTCCCCAGCCTACCTTGCTCGGTCCCCTTTTCTTCTCGCAAACTTATTCTTTCGACCTCCATTAGCAGGTTACGTTTTCACCTCTTCTCTTAGTGTGTCACCAAGATTAAACACAACAATACAAAACCACCTATTTTAACAAACATGACAGAAAGGTGGCATGTGGGCGAAGGATGATCCCATGAAATGCTAGTGTGTGTCAGAATCAAAGGGTGGATCCACGCTCTGTTCCACGGCAGGCAGAGGTCGGCGCTCTCATGAATATCCTAGGTACCTCTGCTAGGGTGGTTTAAATGATGTCGCCTGCATTAGTATGATGATCTCAGCAAGATTACACAAACAATTAAATCAAAGTTGACTAACTTGGTGCAATAGTGAAAAGTGCCAGGATGGACACGTAACATTCTGCAGTCCAAGACTAGTTCAGAAAGATTATGAGCAACGGTCCACTCAACACAAACGCAGTGAGTTACTGCTACTTCAATGAAACCGCTTTTTGAAAAAAAAAAGTATACATTCATGGTGATGTACATGATAGTGTTAGTGTTTTTCTCCGTATTCTACCGTATAAAAGTTACGTGGGAAGGCATTCGGTCCCATGCAATTACTTCCCCACACGGAAAAGTGATCTTGTGGCAGAGTTCTATGCTCTGCCAACTTCCCCTCTTCACTTGCTTATTCTATAAAACTAAATCACAACTTGGTAACAAAAAGGAGATGCAGAACACAAGGAACCAAACATCATTTGCTCCATATCGGCCTCTGCTTTTTTCTTCCCATCAGAATATATTCAGGAAAGGCAGGATGAAGTAAACACAGCAGTAACTGACATGTTCAGCGTCACAGGTATATGCAGCTCCTTCTCCATGGCTTCCTGCTCCTCATCAGTGAACTTCTGCTCGTTGTCCAGGTGTTCCATGTACCTGGTCATTAAAAGAATGATTTGTCCGTATTACTGACAGGTCTTCTGTCGGAAAATACATGTAAAATCAGCTATTGGTCAAGAAGTACAAAATACATGTAAAATCAGCTATTGGTCAAGAGTACAAAATACATGTAAAATCAGCTATTGGTTAAAAAGTACAAATCGCAAAATGCATGCAAAATCAGCTAGTGTTACAAAGTACAAACTGTAGTGGACCAGTTTAGGCAATATCACATCATGTCTCACTTTACCTCTGACATGAAGTCAGAAAATAAATAGGAAAAAAAAAAAAAAAAAAAAAGCAATTTCAGACTAAATCACCAAGTGATCAAGATGAAAACAGCATCCTTTGCTGAATTTTGGAAAGGTCACATCACAGACAGTAGGTAGTCACTGCATATCTTCTAAAATGGATCTTTGATAAATATCGCAGTACATCATTCCTAGATCATGGTGGGTTTCTAAAAGAATACAGTATGCAAAAAAAATCTGGATATTCTGGTTGTTTGTCTTCAATCGGACACTTACTATAACTGACACCATCTCTTTGACTTGGATGCATTCAAAGGAGACAACAACAAAAAAAATGCGTTCCACAAATTGTTCATTTTCAACTACACATTTTGATGGACAAAGACAGTAAAAGTATGCATGCCAGCTATGAAATGACAGAAGGTACTGCCTTACTACCGATCCAGCATGTTAATGTAATGTTGCTTCGGGTAAGGTAATGTTGCTTATGGCCCAGCCAACCGCAAAGGGCCATATCAGGGCTGTCACCACGTTCATAATGTTGCTTCAAGACGCTCAATTCATCCAGATGACTCATCACATCTTCAGAGATGGTTATGTTCTGAGTGTTTTTGGACATAAACTGGTTCAAAATAATGGACAGCAGTGGGGTGGATTCTTCATACCATTCTTGCTTGCTTCTGTAAAGTGTTCCTTCTGCACAATGTTCCTAATGGATCTTAAATCAACAGCGCTATGACCCTGACTGGAATTTTTTTCAGGGTCAATCTATAATTCTGGAAGGTCAACAGAAAAAAAAAAAAAAAAAAAAAATGCAAGTACAACATAGGCTTGTTTTTCTTTTTTTTAAGTACAAACATGTGCTATTCGATGCATATTACACAAAATATCTTTGCCTGACATAAAAGTCCAAACAAATCCATCCAGCCTTTTTGGTTTAAACTTTCTCTTCATTTTGCACCTAATTTGAGGAGATACATGACTGTTCATATTTCGTCTTCATTGTCTTCAATATTGCTTGCCTTGCCAGAAATAGACCAAAGAGGTCAAAACATGACATACTGCTCTGCTTGTAAATTTGCTTATTTCTTTCATTTGATGACATAGTAATTTTTTGGGGGGGTTGTTTCTCTTCATGCTTCTCTTCTGTACACTGTCACTAGCATCAACCTTGAGCATGTCTCCTGCATTTACAATTTTCTCATCATCAGAAACAGGCCTTTGAAACAGACCTACTTGAGAATCAGTAATCTTGCAAGAGTTTGCGTGAATGTGTTGTAAAGCGACAGCACTGGCTTGTTCCTGTTCAATTGTCTACTGGAGCAATTGCAATCACATCGCTCTAGTTGTGCTGTGACTAAGAGGCCTGCACATTTGATTTGAAAAATTAAAGTTACAGTAACACACACAGCCAGTGTTCTTATGCATTACAGCTGAATTCAAGTGTTTAATTATGCATTTGTATGTGTTTTGTGAACAGTGCAAGCCAATTTAGTGCACCATGGTATGCGTTGAATGACTGCTGGAATTCCTTATCATCCTAAACATTCAAGATGATGGACCTAGACACAAGAGTTACTTTTGGATTACGAACAAGTTTATTCCAAAGACTGTCTGAATAATATCCAACATTGAGGGAAAAAGAGAACGAAAGACCAATTAACCCTATTATCATTAATACATGGATTCATAGTGAATACTGTACAGCACAGCTGATTGGTCTTGTGTTCGGTTTCGTCAGAATTTGCTTTGTTTCAAAACTGGGATGAAACTTTGCACAGGGCTTTTTCCCTGCTATTTCTTTTAGACACACATTCATTATTCATGAGGAGCTTTGGATCAGGTCATTCTTACAGTCCTTCCAATCATCATGAAACCTATCGTTTTACTTGTCAACACAAGCTTTTGGTGTCTCATGCAATTCCTTCTAAGTTTAACAACCAATGTTACTTTCATACATAATTTTCCTTCCAACAGAGCTCTCACAAAGGAAAAGCAAAAATCCCTGAAATTCTAAAGAAGTCCACTGGGCATACCATTCACCCCTGCCCCAACTCCATCATGTTGCTTTTAAAAGGGTCCAGCCCAATGCAATTCTGAGCATCGTTAGGTATATTGTTCACTTTTCAATTCCACCACAACCAAAGCCATCTTTCCGTACAACTTTTGTCAGTCTCACTTCTGCAGCGTCTTGCTGACAAATGACATCAAAGTGCCATTATACTGTCTTGAAGTAAGCAAGCTGGCTAAACTGTGGCTGCCTGCTCTTCTGAAGAACTTTATAGCACTCTGTGGATTCCACTGAAAAGTTATTTCTCATCTCCCCTCACCCCTCCCCTCTCTCTCTCTCTCTCTCCATGCATTCTCTCATATTTTTTACTTTTCGCTGAAATCCACAAAATCGCAGAGACGGGTGAGCTTTCTTCCACAACTGCAATTAACTGTTCTTGAACCAATTTGATTCAACAGCTGCTGACTACATCGACAGTAGGAGTCTCTTACATCCTGTTAACATGAATGTTCCACGCCCTTTTGCACAGGAAAACAGGTAGGGAGGCTTCTTTGATGCTTGACCGAGAAATAACAGTGATCATTCTTTGTCCTTTTCGAGATCAGAGTTCTTTCACAACATGAACATAGTGACACACACACACACACACACACACACACACACACACACACACACATACACACCATACGCAAACATGAACAGAGTTTTGCCATGAAATGGTCAACCCATACCTGTGAGCTTTCTTGTACTTTCTAAGAGCTGGTCCGAATTTCTGTTCTTTGAAGAGATTGTTCCCTATCTGTTTTTAGGTCCAGAACCACCTTCTTCACCTCTTCTTTGCAAGATTCCTTCAAAAAGAGGGACAACACATCATCATCATTTGCACCATGAATATGATGAACGCTTTCAAACTGACTGACTAAAACAGATACCCAAAATGAACATTCTAACCTAACTAGTGAAACCGTGAACACAGTAAAGGACAGATAATGCAGTACCTGTTTAACATGACTGCACATTGTATTAATAGCAAAGCACCCATTCTAATTTCTTCTGCCCTGCAGGCATTATGTTACCTAGCAGCTGTACCAAAGACTGGCAGCAGAACCAAGTTCTCTTTTAGTGTTACCCATGGGTGAAGGCGACATCTAAAACATGTCTGCACATCATTCAGGGCTATTACTTGTGTAATGCAGAAATGAATAGAATGATCAGCTACATTGTAGACATGCATATAACCCTTACATTTTCCATCAGGAACAGATTATGCACACAAAAAAAACTTGTACAAACAAATTTTCATGAATATTCAAGAATGCGTAATATTCATAGAAATGTGATGTTTTGCAGATGTACATGAATGCACGTTTGCATATACACACACATCATCATATCCACCACAATTTACAGTAAAGGTGCACTTAAAAATTGTGCACAAAGTTGTTGAAATCGGTTCTATGATTTCTGTAATCTTCCTGAGAGGGAGAAAAATCAGGCAAGCCTGAAACCATAACCAGTTTGGCAGACATCAGGAGCCAGCCAAAGCTTTCCCCTCCCCTCTGCTCACTCTTCCTTACCCCCCCCCCCCAAACCCCTTCTGCCCCCCACTCCTCATCTCTCTCTCTCCCACAATATGTTTAAAGTCAACTGCCTGCACTTACCGATGTAAAATCTATCTTTGAGTCAGCAGGCAGGTGAGCGTAGGTATCACCAGAGTCATCCTGGTTGATAGTACTCAGGTCAAAGTCAGCAGGCAGCTCCCCACAGTCAGCGATCATGCATGTCTGGCAAGACAATCACAAGACAAGACAACCTTTATAAGGTTACCAGTACAATCATGATGGCAATAATACACCCAGTTTAGCTCCTTTGAATAAATCTTGAGAAACATTATGAGAGGGACATAAACGAATGGCTGGTGAGGGCAAAGTAGTATACACGAGAGTGTTTTCAACTGCCAACTTCTAACTGATTTTCACCAAAACTCTTAACGCCAGTATACAACCAGGCCATCAGGGCTGCTTGAAAAATTCATGCATTTGTTGGCTATCTTGCCAACTTGCTAAGAAAAATCACCGATGCTCCTTTTTCACAAGAGCTCCCCTCAGATACGGAACAAAATGTTTTCTTCTCTACTTGCCAATGAGGTTTCCAATGCTTGGATAACCATTAACTCTACAACTTCCTCTTTAAAAATGTAACTGTATACAACAAAACCCCATTCTGCAGGACAAATGTCACCGAAGCTGGTATTCTGGGAGGCCAGTTAATTCCACAACAAATAACCTAAGTATCCAAAAAAGAAGACCAGCAGATGTCGGTCATCACCTGTATGATTTCAGCAGTACTATGCCACTCTGCTTCTCTTGGTTCCCCATATACATCAGCTATGCTTCAGCTGGTTCAGTGACAACTGTAGGTTTTGTTTTTGTTTAGCTTTTTTTTCTCTTTATTTTCCTTTTTTTTCGGTGGGGGGGGGGGGGGGGGGATGAACCATCCGTTTCATGTATATGCCTCTAGACTTTCTACTAAACTGCTGCAGCCTGACAATCTTTTTTTTTTTTTTTTTTTTTTTTTTTTTGGGGGGGGGGGGGGGGCACTGTCCATTACCTCTGATCCCACACACTCAGGACCGTATCTACAAACCATCCTCTGAGGAGGAGTGCTATCAGATAAACTGAGAATTAAATACAAAATTCACATACACCTCTATAAACTGAACATCATATGGTTTATATTATGTGCTGATGATGTACTTTTGGTATGATCTTGTAACAACATTTGAAACAATGAAACTGAAATTCTGGTCACCAAACTGATATGTGTAAAAAAAGCTGCATAAAATAGCATATTGTTAAATTTTTCAAACTCAACATTTTTGCAGTTTCATTTGGACTGAAGTTTGAAGTTTATTTTTCCAAAAACATCCATTCAAACCTTAGCAAGTCACGTTGCTTGTGCAGTTAAACTTTCAATATTATAGCAACATCGAGTTAACATACCAGTACAGTGTGAATTAACCATAAACACTGTAATTGTCAGGGTTATCTCTGGATGTAGTATTTGCATGCAGTCTGTTCAAGTGCTTCTTGAGGGATAATGATTTTATGGTGATTAAATCAAGCACAAGACAGCATGACAAGGATGTGATAAAACACATTCTGTACACACTCAAGCAGGCATGAAAAATAACATTTACACTAGTACAATGATCAGTTTGTTTAGTTCCAGTCTTCTTATGCAAGACCATACCCATCCACACCCAAAACCCACTCAATACAGTTTGTTGATGGGATTCGATTACCACCTCGAGTCTAGTGCACTATTTACCTTGCTAGGGTGTTGATCACTTACTAACCAGCGCATCCCCATCCCCAACATCATCCTCATCCCCTTTCCTCATTGTAAACCATACACAGCCAAACACAAATTACCATGAGAATTCCCAAAAACGCTCAAGTGTGGCTCCCTCAGTACACCAACAATAACCAGCCCTTTATTCATTCACAGCTTACCTCAGTGGGCGTCTCTCCATCCTTCTCCACATTCTCCAGCTCCCGAACAATGTTCTCACCAGCAATGACCTGTCCAAACACCACATGTTTGCCATCAGGTGTGGGCATTTAACTGTGGTGATGAAGAACTGGGAACCATTTGTGTTGGGACCGGCGTTGGCCATGGACAGCAGCATGGGACGATCGTGCTGAATAAACAAAAATGATGATTTCAGACTTGACCTCCCACAATTATTTTTGGTCTGGAAACATCTTGTCCTAATCAGCCTCTGGCAGATAAACGTTAAATCTCAGGCTCTCCTCTACACATAGTATTGCAAAACACATGCGCTGGCACGCACGCACGCACACACACATACACACACATCACAAACACATATGCGTGCACCAGTGATAATTCTTACACACAAATGTGCATCTGACGCATAAACTTCCGATCTGACGCACTGGAATTCAGACCAGAGTGTCACAAAAACATATCAAAATTACCGTGACACACTGACTTTCTCCTGTACGCATTACAACTCTGAGCAGTGCATCACACAAAAAGGGCTTTCGTCTTCTTATCCGCCACAATCGAAGTTAAAAACGTAAATTTCCTCGACATTTTAGAACGTTCTGAATCAATGAACACTTCTGCTTGAGAACCCTTCTCTATTGAGAACCAACAGGAGTTGTCAAAATAGACTTGGTCTATACAGTCTATGACTGGACCACAAGATCACGTGATTCAGGTCAGTGGGAAAAGCATGGAAAACCATAGGAATTTCCACTTTTCAGAATCAAAATCCAACAGTTCAGCTGTGGCTTGTGGGTGATAATCCAGCGAATGGAACAAAAGTCGAACAATCTGTGGAACATGGCCATTTCAGAATCAAAATCCAACAGTTCAGCTGTGGCTTGTGGGTGATAATCCAGCGAATGGAACAAAAGTCGAACAATCTGTGGAACATGGCCATTTCAGAATCAAAATCCGACAGTTCAGCTGTGTCTTGTGGGTGATAATCCAGCGAAATGGAACAAAAGTCGAACGATCTGTGGAACATGGCCATTTCAGATCACTAAAATGGCTCCGTTCTGGATGTATGAATGAGTTGCTCAAAGAGCAAGGATGGCCAGTCTATAGTTTTGTTGTAGGTTCCACCAGGCTTCTGATGATCACTGCATGGTGACTGTAATTTGGTCATTCCATAAAGTATTTCAACACTGAAGGAAATGGCTCGCATAGTGGAAATTCTGTGATGATAATTGAAGAGGACATCCCCAAAATCAAGTTTACTGTTAAAATCCTGATAGTGTAGGTGCTCACATTTACTTTTTGTTAGTTGATAACTCTTCAAAAACATTGGAACACGAACATAAATAGATAATATTTAGCACTGTCTAGAACATTTTATTAACTTTATTATAAACACCTCTTTTTTAATGTAGTTCTATCTCTATCATTAACACCTCTGTTCTAATGTATTTCTATCCCTTTCTCTATGCATTTATGTGTGTGAGCCAGTGAGAGCACACCTGTGCGTGTGCATGTGTATGTTCGCTACATTTTCTAGCAGTTATTAATTAATAGTGACCCCCTAAACATTTTTATGACCCCCTGAAAATTTGGAAGTGTATTTTTCGTACCGAGTCTGACCTAATTTTTAGAAAATTATCACTGGTGCACATATACTCACACAGTAGTACATCCAGAATTTGCTGTATGATTGGAGTATTTTTCCTGATAACTGGTGTATACTGGAAACTTCTATTGGAAACTTCTTTGCTTTCACATTTCTTCACTGAAAAGTGTCTTTTTTTTAAATAAAGCTGAAGACTTATCCCAAGATAACTTGTTTTAGAGATTAATTTAGATATCTGCCTTAACAAAGCAACTTTTAAATTGACAGAACTGACTGTGAAAATGTCAACAATAACAGAGAAACTGGCTGGTATGTCCAATGAGAACAAACTATGCCACATTTTTATGATGAGTGTTTTTTTGGGGTAATGATATTATTTTGAAGTGCTTTTTCAGTAAAATGATGTCCCAAACACCTCTACATTGTATGGTTCCACAGACCTGACACAGAGACCAGTTAAAGAAACTGGTCCAAATTGGTCCACATTGTGTGGGAAAAAAAAATATTCTAGTATTATTTCCAATCACTCAGTGTTTGTATGTTTATTAGTAACAGCAATGTATTCTTAATAGACTAAAACCTGAAAAAATGCACATTCATTTACTGGTCTCGTACGTCTCAAACATGCACATAGATATTCATTTCACACACACACACAGTATACATGTTTCGATGCATGAGACATACACATTTTGTGCATACAACTTATGTACACTCATGCACAAGTGTATATATACACCCCATGCACATGTGCATAAAATGATGTACATGTGCTCGTGTGCACACACACAAACACACACACACACACACACACACACACACACACACATGCATACACACACGCATTCATACAAACACACATACACACTATCACCAGTTTACCTTCGATTCAAAGCCTTCATCCTCGAATTTTTCACCATAAATACTTTCACCGCCAGTTCCATTATGATTGGTGAAATCACCTCCTTGGATCATGAAATCTTTTATGACTGAAAAGGAAAAACATAGCATTAATTTTTACTGCTGGGTATGCTTCTATACCACATATCACTTGGTATGACTAGATGTGAACCATGTGTACATGCACACATTCATTTTGCACATCATGTCTCGCCGCCCGGAAATACAACTGCTGCTACTCAAGTTTTTTTTGCATCTTTGAGATTTTTGGTACACTAAAAGAGCAGGCCAAGGGGCATAATGAAGCCAAGTCCCAATCACACTGTCCTAAAAATAAACATGCTGTTATCAAACACACTGTACTATAACTCAGGTCACAGTGTATTTTGTGAGAATAGTAATCAGTTTTTTTTTGTCTCCTCCAAAATTTTATTTTCAGGCTTACGGCAGTTGTATTTCCGGGCAGTGATATGTGCTACCAATGCTAAACTCTGGCTACTTTAATTTCTTATTTTCATTTTACGCTGTTGTGGGATATCTGCTCAAAATGTCATCTTTGGGTTCTAACTTTAATGCCCTGCCCAGTGTATTGAGCCAAAGTTAAAACAGAAATCTTTCTAACACTACAGATTCAAGCCAAGTGAATCTACTCAGGTAGATGCAATTCTTCCCCGAAGATCAAAATAGTGTTCTCTCTGACCGAATTGTTCTGACAATCTGAGTCAGGTCAAAGTATGCTCTTTCAACCAAACACTTTAAAGTAAGCGGAACAAAGATTGTCATTTCAACAAGCCATCAAGCTTTTGACAAGTAAAGAATTCATCACTGAACTTGTTTATAATGACAAAGGGAACTTTTTTTTTTTTTTAACAGGATTCAACAATGAACATCAAATGCAATCAAATCAAATCATGTTGCTTTAAACCCTGCTGACCACAAAAGCTATATCTGGACTGAAACACTACATAAAAATTAAAAAAAAAAAAAACACAAACAAAGTGAGAGAATTGAAACGCAAAAAGTTAAAACTCCATAACAGCTATTTCTTTACATCAAAATACCCACAAAAAGAAAAAAAAAAAAAGTGTCACACTCACGCTAAAAACAAAAATCTTACAAAAAATTAAAAACCAAATCCTGAGGAATATTCCAAGAGCATTGAGCTTGCTATAAAGTTTTTATGCCTGACTTTTGTAGCCCCCTACATTCAATAAGAATGTGTCTAATGCTAAGATGGAAATTTTGTACAAAGATGGTAAATAATGCCTTATATGTCTGAGGACTGGATTCTTTGCGAAAAGAAGCAAGATCAAAGTGGATTTCTGGTGTGAAAAAGGTTTATAGCTTATCTGGAAATTTGGAGAAGTCAGACAAACTCCTAGATCAAGACCTGCATTCTGCACTCAAGGCTGCATACAAAGTCCAAACAGATGAATACAGTTCAGATTTTCTAGAAATTAATCTTGAAACTGAGGACTAAAAACACACTCATAAACTGGGTTTTCCATTTCGGAGAGCAATCTGAGATAGTAATTGAACTCTCTTGGGACCAACGCCCCCTTTTGGGGCCCAAACTCGCACACACCTTTCGGACGAAGGGTCCCAATTGCAGCTTTTGTATGTTTTGAATTTTTGACTGGGCATTGTCTCGCAGATGATGTGTTAATGTCATCAGAATATTCACTGACCTTTCCCCTTTCGAAAGCAATCAAAGAATGCAGAAATTTTTTATAAGGGAGCAAGCCACATGGTGTTTTGGCAAGTCACTGTCCATGTGTTCAATGCATGTGAACAACGGGGTCTCAACTCAGCACTACTTGACAGCAAAACCCAGCCAGATGTCATCATAGCCAGCATTTTACGGCCACTGTCACTTTTTATTGCTCGCCTGATTTTCTTCCCTCTATTCACTGAAAAGTTTGTTAAGTGGATTCTCATTTTCACCCTTTGGCAGAATCTTTGAGTTCGCAAGAAAGTAATAATCTGAATTTCGGTATGCAGCACACGCTCTATGCATGGCAACCACTGTGTAAACAAGAGACTTGCCTCTGGTAAATCTCATCCAAACATAAAACACCACTTCAACACTAACACCAGTAATCAAAAACACATGCTGATAGTGATAGAAAAGAGGTAAGGGGGAAGTACGGTATTGCTAGCCTGTTGTAACATAGGGACACGCTGAGGGGAGAGCAGCTTAAACAGCATAAGGAAATCTGTTGTGCGGGTAAGTTATAAAACAATATATTCAACGCATTTGTGCATCTTCCCTTGACAGATAATTATTTCATGTCTTCCAGTTTCAACAAATCATAGATGCGTTCTGTTCACATTACTCTAATACTTCAAATGAATGAAACCAATCCAAACCTAAGATGTTTCAATGTCAGCATTCTCATTCGAGATGAGAAATTTCGCCTTAAAGTATTACAAATTTTAGCAAGAATTGCATGTGTTTGATTAGGCAGACCAAAAGCTCCTTCAGCAAGGGATATGACACACCCAATCAATCACTGCAGTACCTGTTTAATACAGCCTGCCACAGCATGACTGAGTGAATAGTAAATTCATGCTTTTTGCTTACTTCGGTGGAAGATGCTGCCCTTGTAGTGCAGTTTGACATCTGGGTTCGACCCCTGACCTTTCTCTCCTGTGCATAATGCACGGAAGTTCTCTGCAGTCTTGGGAACTTTGTCAGCATACAGCTCAAAAGCGATACGTCCAACTGGAAGAAAATAAAAAAAACATTGTTATTCAGCTATACATGTTATACCCTTTAAAATCAAAACAACTGGTCATGTTGATTTCTTTTTTTTTCAATGGCAATATACTATGACCTTCATTTAAACATGTCATGTGCTATCTGCCTGGAGCTAACAAACGCAAACTATGTTGTGCTCTGGTCAATTATGGGTTAGTTTTACAAACTTACCTTTCTAATTTCAATAACTCAGGATGTAGGGCTTAAATATAAAACATTCTGTGACCCAAAAACTAAACTCTAAGACACAAATAGTATTCTCTCTCTCTCTCTCTCTCTCTCTCTCACTCACACACACACACACACACACACACACACACACACACACACACACACACACACACACACACACACTTTGCAGAAACCTTGCACAAACGCCTTGCATGTGGTGATTATATTAAATGAATGACAGTCTTAATTTCAGTTCAATGACAATTTGAAGCTTATTATCTGATATTTAAACAATGAAAAAAATGTGTATGAGAGCGAGGGGGTGGGGGGTGGGGGATAGAAAGTGAGTTGGGGGGGGGGGGGGAGAATGATGAAAGAGAACTTTACATTGAAAAAGTAGTTTTTGATTTGCTCAAAAACCATAGTTGATACTCTGTTGATCATTTTGTAATTCTACCAGTTTCCACTTTGCCTTCAGTGGCACTTTTCTTTCTTTCTGCTGATTGCACTGTGCAACTAAACACCAGATGTACAAATCCAACATTCTCAGTACAACATAGCGACGCTGTACTATTCTTGAGTTGTCTTTTGTTTCGATTCTAAATCAGTCGAAAGCTGATCATTCACATCTCAGAATCTACTTTGGTGGTGTAGACAGGTACAATATATTTATCGACTTTTACTGTTCTCAGGCAGCGAGCGACCAGCTTTTCTGGCGTTTGTGCTGTTCACGTGTCTCCTGCTTCAGGATAATATACTCACCCACAACCACGAAGCCTACCTACCATAATATGGTGTCAGAAGTGGGATTTGAACCCAATTCCACATTCATGGACCAGAACTTAAGCCTGGAATGCCTGTCAGATGCCAGCGCATGCTGATGCGAATGATGCGTTACAAACCACTTGCTGTGCATCAACTGGGAAAGATGATGCTAATATCAGACACACTGCGAGTGTCACGTAGTCCAATAACAAATGGAGAGGACCACATGGAGGAAGACATTAAGTATCATGTGAACATGATTACATCATCGTGGCCTATTAGTGACAAGAAACTTGAACAAATACAGAAACACAAAAAGATGTAAATCTCAAGTACACAATGGAGTACAAAGAGGATGGGTGGCCACAGTACAGACAAGATGTCAAGCTGGCAGCACGGATTTCTTTGCTATTCGTGGTGAACTCTGTGTCATTGATGGAATCTTACTCAGAGGAGACAGAATTAGTATCCCCATTCTCAATGCAGAAAGAAATCCTTGACAAAATCCATGATGAACATCTGGGCATAACTAAATGCCGGGAAAGAGCTAATCAAGCAGTGTGATGGCCTCACATTTCAAAAGAAATACTGAACCGTGTAGCATCTTGTTGATACTGCCTACAGAAGCAGCCCTCACAGTAAAAGCAGCCACTGCTAACCACACCACTGCCTGAAAAACCTTTCTAGAAAATTGCTGTGGTTCTGTGTTAAACAAAAGGAAAGCATTATATCGTCAGTGTTGATTACTATTCAACTTCAAGATGGATTGACATTTCGCCTGTCAACAAACTGACTTTGAACATCAACTGCCATTTCCAAAATGAAAGAAATCTTTGTTCTTCATGGAATACCAGACAGAGTTGTATCTGACAATGTATCTCAGTTCGCTTCAGCAGAATTTAAAAACTTTGCTGGTGAATGGAACTTCATACACATCACCTCCAGCCCTTACTATCCACAAGCTAATGGTGAGGCTGAGAGGGCCGTGAAAACAGCCAAAGAAATACTGCAACAAAAGACCAACACCTAGCTCTGTTGATATACCGAGCCACACACACCATTGCACTTGGGATAAGCCCTGCTGAACTGGCCCTTGGAAGAAGATTGCCAACATCATTACCTGTTCTTCCCTCCAAGCTTACAGTTACACCTCAGACGGTCGATCCAGGTGTTGTGCGCCATCATGACAGCAGCTGCAAATACAAAGAATCAACAAAGAGATACTTTGATAAGAGAGCATATAAACTTTAAGAACTTCATCCTGGAGATCCTGTCCTGGTGAAGGAGGATGAGGAAAAAGGGAGGGAAGTGTCCAGGTGTGGATATAAAGCAGTAGGCTCCTAGATCATACGTCGTCAAGACTACTGGTGGAAATCTGCGTCGGAACAGAAAACATCTCCGGCCAGACAGAGCCAATATGGGTCTACCTGTACTTCCTGAGCAGCCACTAATGCAGACGGAACACCAGATGATGGAGCCAGAACACCAGATGGTGGAGCCAGAACACCAGGTGATGATACCAGAATGACCAGTAACTTCTCAGGGGTCAACAGAGACTACTGCATCATCTGCACCAGAGCTTCCAGTGAAACAACCTGAAGCAAGACAACCCTACACTACCCGTTCTGGGTGCCGAATAGTGAACCAGCAAGATTCAGTAAATCAGTGCTTCGTTTTGGTGTAACATATGTGGCGTGAAGTCACATGCTGTTGCCTTTTTGGCAACTTTGGTTGTGTTTAGTTAGTTCCAGCTACATGTGTTAGTTAAATATTATTGGTGTGATATTATGCAACTCAAGCAGCAAGTCAGTTCTGCGACTCAAGCAGCAAGTCAATTCTGTATCATATTGTTTCAGTTTCACACATGTATTAACTGCTGCAGAACTGATTTACGAGTCTATTGGAATTTATAAGCAGAACACTCTGGTGAAGTTTGTGAAATACGGTATAAAAGTGTGTTGACTATTGTGCTGTACATTTTGTTTCCCAGTCATAATTCATGATCTAAAAGGGTGAGATGTTGTGAGATTAACTTTATCGTTCAACGAGACAACTCTTACTGTAGCATAGTTAGGGTTAACTCCCAAGGTTATAAACTTAACATTAGAGATACGCACAAGACAACAACGGTCATACATGACAGCTGGATGAACACTGTGCTGTTCACGACATGTCTCCTGCTTCAAGATAATACACTCACCCATAACCACGAAGCCTACCCACCATAACAGTATAAGATGTGTGTGTGTGTGTGTTGTTGTTGTTCTTCAATTTAACGTCTTTTCACTTAATGTGATATTAGACAAGGTGTGTGTGTGTGTGTGTGTGTGTGTGTGTGTGTGTGTGTGTGTGTGCGCGCGCGCGCGCGCGCGTGTGTGCGTGTGTGTGTGTTTCGAGTGTGTCGTGCTGAGTGCGTGCGTGAGTGCGCGCGTGAGTGTGTGTGTGTGTGTGTGTGTGTGTGTGTGTCCAACTGGGCTTAACGTAAGAATTCGTACAAAATTTAAAAGAGACATGGTATCCTGGAATATGCACTTTGAAGCATCCTTTCTAAATTCTGACAAATCGGAATCAAAGTAGGGGCAAAAGTATAGAACGTGTGTTGTTGTACAATTATCAAGGGCGCCGCAAGCACATCGAATATATATGACATATTTTGTTCTGAATGCATTTATTTTTCAACCGAAATAATAAGGAGAGAAGTTGTTTACTGTGTCTTGTATATAATCCTATGTTTGTATTACGGTTTACTGGATTTACTGAGGAAGCCCTTTTTAAAAGATTACTTGCTCGAGAGTTCGTACAACAAAGTATAGAAGAGTCGGGTTTGTGTATTCGGGGAAGAACACTTTCTTTGTAGTATTCTCAAATTTTTCAAAAGAGGCTCTTTGTAAAAGAGAATATCCTTCGTGTAAGCTCAAGGGAATATGAATAGTAGCCGTATTGTCAGAATTGTTTGCACCTGCTGCTCGAGCAATCCTGTCAGCCCATTCATTTCCGGATATGAAGCAATGGGAAGGAACCCAACAAAAAAATTAACTGTTAATTAACTGTTATACCTCTTGACATGAGGTTGTGAATAAGTACTTTAATTTCAGATATGATTTCAGCACGATTTTTTGAACTTTGTAGATTCTAAAGCTTGAAGAACTGACTTGGAATCTACACAGAAGAGAATACCATAAAAGTCAAATGATAAATCGTTTTTATGTACTTTACGGCCATTAATATTGCTATTAGTTCGGCTGTAAAAATAGACAGATTTGCCCCAAGATGAAAGGACTTTTCAATTTTTAAAAATGGAATGACAAAGCCACAACCAGCATTATTGTTTAATAGAGACCCATCAGTATAGACTTTTACGAAGTGACGATAACAATCATTGATATGTGATTTTGCTTCGCAAGCTAGAATATTAATGTTATCAGTTTTAGATATAGTAGTATAGTTATAATCAAATTTTGGTTTGAAGAGCTCCCAGTTTGGTACGGGACGGGACTTACGGGAAAACGCACAGCAAGCTTTTTTGATTGATACCTGAATTTGTCAACAAGTGAGAAGAATATGTGAGTATCGTTTTAGTGGCTCGAATGTTTTTTTCGCACGTTTAGGAAAGTCTACATCAGACCTCATATCCAGTTCCGTTTGGTTAGCACTTTGAATAGTTGAGCAGCGAAGAATGTACTTAGCGCAGGCTAGTTCGCGATGGTCATCAAGAGGTAAGACACCAGCTTCATGGTATGTTCCTAAAGCTGAAGCATGAAATGGAACACCAAGGGCTAATCTGAATGCCTTAGAGTCTATACACTGAAGCTTTTTTAATAATAGGTACTTAGGAGCACTAAAAAAAGACCTCTTGTGCATATGACAATTTGGATCTAACTAAAGCAGAAGAAAGATGTATTAAACTTTTGTGTTTCCTGGCCCCAACTTTGTTTGCTTATAACTTTGAGCAGATTAAGAGATTTTCTTTCTTGCTTGATTTATTATATGTTCCAAATGAAAATTCCAAGAAAGATTTGACATAAGATGCACACCAAGGAATTTAATCTCAGAAGTGTAGCTCAATGTAGTATTATGTACTTTGAAGTTAGGAGTATTGTGAGCAGACCCTCCTGCATCAAATAACATCATACGGGATTTTTTCAGCCGACAGGCATAAGCCATTATCAGACATGAAGTTTGCAATGTTGTCTAACTCTCTTTGATATATTCTTCTTATGTAATTAACAGATCTTTTTGATGTGTTCTTTTTTTTAATGTGGCGTTCAACCATAAGCAGATGTCGTCCGCATATTGAATTAAGCTAAAGTTTTTTTAAATGCATTTAGGTAAATCATTAGTTAAAATATTAAAGAGAAGAGGGGCGATCACAGAGCCTTGAGGGATACCCATATCTAGTAATCTTTTGGATGAATAAGTATTACCAATTCTTGTCTGAATACTTCTGTTGGTCAGGAATGTTTTAACAAATTTATAAATATGACCAGAGAGACCTATAGTTTTTTTATTTATATAAAAGCCTATCATGCCAAACTTGATCAAATGCCTTGCTGATATCGAAAAATGTGGCGAGAAACGTTTTGTCTTCTAGCAAACTGGTGTTTAATTTGCGTAGTTAGCTTTACAAGATGATCAATAGTAGACCTGCCCTTTCTAAAACCAGCCTGGTTTGCAGGGATAATGCCATTTTTTTTCACAATAGTATGTCAATCTGTTTAGAACATTATCTCCATTAGTTTACAGACATGAGATGTAAGAGCTATAGGTCGATAGCTATTTGTGTTTGTCATTGATTTTCCATTTTTTAAAATGGAACAATAATTGAGTCTCTCCATATGGAAGGTATGTCCCCTTCAATCCAACATTTATTGATAATTTCATGTAAAAGTGAAACAAAATTTTGTGGTATATTTTAACATTTCATTAGAAATGGCATCTAAAAACAACAGACGTTTTCTTGTTAGACAATGAAGAAATAGCAGAGTGTAATTCCTGAAAAGTAATATCAGCATTTAGAAAATGATCATTATTTTCGTCAGGATCAGCGTACATTTCTTCGTTAGATTGGTTTTCCCTCATAGCTCTGCATTTGTGATAAACTACAGAAGGAGCTGTTTTTGGAAAACATGTCAGCAAATGATTCTGCTTTTTGATATGCCGAAGGAAATTTTTCAGCTCCTATTATGATTGGATATGCAGGTAAATGGAAATGGATTCCGTTTTTTCATTTCATGGATCTTTTTCCCAAATTTTATTGATATCTTTATGTTCACTTATTTCATTAAAACAAAATGATGACCAGTACTCGCGTTTAGCATTTTCAATTACTTTATTCCTATGATTCTTGGCAGTTTTAACTGGTATGCTCCCTCCTTTTTTACTTTTGCGTACTGTTTAAACGTGCTTTTATTTTTATCAACAGCGTTTCTGCAAGATTCTGTCCACCACACTTTACCCGTATGTTTGAGAGATTTTGATTGACTAAGAATCGGAATGCCTCACCGGCTGCGTGCAGTAGTGAGATAGTAAAATGACTGTACATAGATTCTATGTCAGATTTATCAAAAGAATTGACGTCATATGAAGATAGCACAGATTGAAATTTGGCCCAGTCAGCTCGCTTGTAATCAAACTTTGGGATTTTATCCTTACTCATCTTGGCTCACTACAAATCCTCTCAGAGAAATAACTATGGGAATATGATCACTCCCTAAAGTGTTATCATAAATTTGCCATGTACAGCTCGGGACCATTGACGGGGAGATTAAAGACAAGTCGATTGCAGATGATCTGTGACTAGGGATATCAGACAGTCTCGTGATACTTCCATCATTTAACAGGACGAGTGGAGAGTCTGATATGTTCTCTCCACTAAACGGTTTGAGCTGACTTTCGTGCAAGTTCTATCCCAGAAAGGAGCATGTTCATTAAAGTCCCCTGCAATTAACCATTTACTACTTTGAAAGTTTATATTATGTAGCAGTCTGAATTGCTATCAATGACTCCTTTTGGGAAGTACACAGAGACAATGTTTAAAACTAGAGAATTGTCAAAGTGAACAGAAGCTGCACAAGAATACAAGTCTGAGGTACCAGCAGGTATAGGTGACTGAAGGGGATGGTAAAAATAACTGGTCATTTATATAAATGGCTGCAGAGACTTTCTCATTGTCACCAATTTCTTGTACCACAGGTGGGTAAAAGAATCGATCAGCCGTGGCAAGTCGTTTTTAGACACATTTAGTGATTGAAGAATAAGGACCATGTAGGAGCTGGCTTCAAGATGTTGTTGAAGATTTACCAGATTCTTGTTAATCGACCGGCAGTTCCATTGTAGTATATTAATGTCAGTCTTCTTTGCCATCAAAATTTTAATGGACATTCAAGGGAGGCACAATTGCAAGATAAAGATTATTCAAATGAAAGATAAAAAGACGATTCCTCAACAATGAACTAGTCAGTAAACAGTAACGCAATAGAGAACACTTTTACAAAAGGCAAGGCCTAGAAGAGGAATAAGAAGGTAATATGTAACGCACAAAAAAAAAAAAAAAAAAAAAAATTGAGGAAACTATGCGATGTAGCAGGCTAGAAAAAAAAAATCAAAATGGCAACCAGGCAAATTTGTATCACAAAGACGATCAGGGTATCATTTCAGTCGCTAGACCTTATAGCACAACCACTGACTTTTTTGACGGAGTGGGGTGGTGGTGGTTAACTTTTATGAAGATCATTCACCAGTCTTGTAGAACATCATAGAAGTTCCGCCAGGGCCCTGGTACAGAGAAAAGGGTAGATCGTGATATCTGTGTGACGAGAAGACTGGAGGGAGGTATCGTTTTCTCCATGAAGATCGATGTAGACCGGGATTCCTGGACTTGCTGCCAGAGGGTTTCTTCCAGAAAGCTGGTGAACGTGTCGCCCTAAGTTACCAGCAAGTACACTGGCTCCTTTCTGGTTCGGGTGGACTCCGTCTTTCAGTGTTCTGGGGCTGGCAAGGAGATTCTCATGGCTGATGACGGAAACTTTGGGAACTTTGAATAGTTCTGAGTTTATAACCGCGTTGAACATTTCGCGGTTTATGTTTATTTCGGGGTTAGAAACAGGAGCCACTTTACTGATCACAATGCTGGCACGTGTATGCTCTTTAGCGATGGTTTTAAACGGTGTCCGCAAAGAGTTTGCTAGAGGACGCAACGTCTTTTTGTTGAATATCATTGAGACCACAATGAATAACAATTGCATCAACTTCTGTATCCATTGACGACAAGGTTTGTTTCAGCGTGGGCAGTAGTCCTTTGTAGTGGAAGATTTTTTGGAAACGGTTTTGAAACCGTAAGATCGACCAAGTCGGGGGCATTTCACACCGTTCAAAACAGAATCATGAAGGACGAGAACAGTTGGAGATCTTCATTAGCTTTGTTCACTTTCTTTTCCAAGTTGTGTCTTTTGTTTGTTCGATTCTGAGCAGTCTGTGACGTGATGACGCTATCATTGGGATGATGTCATGAGAAGCTGTCTTCTGTGTTCCAGATCGTTCTTTTGGCTTCAGTTTTTTATCCTCTTCTTTTTCTTTCCTGTTTGATGTTGAAACAGCGCATTGTGCGGTCACCTGAGTGTAGGTAAGGTCGTGTTTTTCGCGCTCTTCTTTACCATTTTCTGTTCTGGATCGGTTTGAACAAGTTTAGAACGTGGTTCTGAATTGTATTTTACGGTTGTGAGTTGAGCAATGGTGTTGTTTTGCTCACGTACCGTATCTTCGAGGGATACTATTTTTTTGCATAAAGTTTCGATAACTTTTCTCAACTCACCGATTTCTTCTTTCACGTCACTCATGGCATAAGAAGTGAAGGAGTTGAGATTCTGAATTTCATCGGTGCTGTCCGTGCCAGCATTTGTCTGTTGACCAGTTCGCTTCAGATGTGAACATTCTCGAAGCGCCGACTTACTTGGTTTTGTCTTTCTTTCTTGATTTGCATTTCGTACAGGCACGAAAGAAGACCTCCCTGGCTCCTGGTTTTGGTCATTTCTGAGACAGAGTCTGCAGAAATGCTATAAGCTAGCAGACCCGACGTTTAGCTTCTGATCGCTGTCGCCATCTTGTGTGTGTGTGTGTACACACACACACACACACACTGTATTTCTAATGTTGTTTATCTTGCCTGAAAAGACCAAAGAGGCTGAAAAGAGGCTTCATTTTTATTTCATTTTATTTTACTTTTTAACATGTGCGCTGGCGACCTACTCATTTTTTGAGTGAACCAATATTTTAGGAAGAAGAAGGAGAAATGCTTAGTGTTTGTTCTGCAGTTTGCCTGTTCTTTTATTTGGCACTAATGGCAGCAAAATGGTTGTGTGTGTGTGTGTTTTTTTTTTGTTTTTTTTTTTGTTTGTTTCAATTTCCACGTCTGCAGTCACCTTACTTTGTGTAGTTTGAAACTCGCCAAGAAAGTTTGAATCACTGAGATGGCAGGTGAGTGGAGTGCAACAGCTATCGTTACTCAACCTGCTGTCACTTATAGTGCTCTTTTTGATACTTACAGTACAAATTTATTGAAATTTTTTTGGTCTTTCTGATGGTGGTGTTTTTTTATATCTAGTAACAAATTTTGCACATATATCTCACTGTTCTCAATCCCTATTATCCAATAATCTATTGGCAGAAAGCAGCTTTCTGAACTATACGTTGCGCTTCCTTATGTTTATACGCATTGCCTTCTCTTACAGGGTTTAATGTGAACCTAAGCAACGTTTTCATCCTGCTTACAAACAAAATGAAATTCTGCTTTCAAGACCAGGAACTTCTACCAGCTTCCACGAGTTTCCAGGGAACTCCACGCCGTTCTTGTGTATTTTTAGTAACAAGTAATGAACAAGCTGTATTTCGGCATTTTCACATAACATATGCTTAAAACATTGCATGCATCAATTGCAGTGATGTACCTGCACATTCAAGACAAAATTAAAATGCATTTGAAAGACCTCACCGTTATCACCAGCGATTGTAATATCAAAGAAAACCCGGGGATTTCCAGAAGACGCCATGATTGGAAAGTGAAATGGAGGCTATGTAGGGCCGGAAGTGACAACATAACACAATTACACAGAAGATTTGACAACTTGCATAGTCACTTCTGGGAGTGACAGGGATAAAAAACGAGACGTACTGCGTTGTCAGTCCAGTAATTTGCAGAGCATCTGTGAATCAAAGAACACTGAACACTGTGATATATCCTTCGCAAGGAAAATCGAACAAGTCCTGCCATGGAATTTCCAGATTTGGGGAAACATTGTTCCAACCCATCATGTAAACAGTTGGGTGTGTACTCGTTCTTGATATTATCTTTGAAATCATAATAGTGTACATTCGGTGTCATCATCAGTCATGTCACCGTTATTGTGGCAGATGTTGAGAAGATTATCATAAACCAAATCTGCCCTTTTTCATGCTTTTGAAATGTTTTGACATAAGTTTTCAATCATGAATATACTTGATAATTTCATGCTTTAAACTAATTAATGTGCTTTGGAATAAGTTTTCAATCAAGAATACTTGCTAAAACTTTAAAGTGTTTTGACACATGTTTTCAATCATGAATGTATTTGCTGAAAATAAAAGGATCCAGATCAGTAACAAAGTAGACTTTCACAAGATCTGCTAGAATGTTTTGATGGCAATCCACATGTACACGTATAGTAAAGAGAAGATAATTTGTTGATGAAAATTGGCTCAGAGAATAGAATACTAAGAAAAGCTACCATCTATCATTAAATTATCATTTGTTTCTGGGGTAAATGTGGATGTATCCATTTTGACGCTGGTTTTCAAAATACAACTGAATTGGACTATAGTCTGTATCCAGTCCACATTTACCCATAGGCGCAAGAGACAATAATCAGTTTATACTAAAGATTCATAGAGCTTCTTACCAACAGTAGTTTATCCCACTCAAATAACTATGGACAGTATAATTATTGCTAAAACTAATAAAAAGTGCTTCTCTGTTAAAAATCAAGCAGTAAGCTCTTTAAAATGATCAACACAACAGGCTGCCCACTCGGGTAGAGCCCACTGAACTTAAAGAGCTGCCTGCTGGAGCTACATTCAGTCATTTTCCATGTCTTTCAGTCCGTATCAGTCACTGGGGATTTTGTTTTCCCTTCATTCTTTCAGGGTATATACTCTGTGTAACTTGATATCTGTACCAATGATGTCCATTCCAAACGGGCCTTTTCCGAAAGTTGGTGATGGAATTGTATATATGTGTGCAAAATATATAATGCAAGAGTTCACTCACAGAGCCTCAGTTTATATCTCATTCATAGGATTTTTGGAAATAGAGTAGGTCAGAACCAATGTCAACACTGGGGGGAAATCCCTGTGTACAAAAATGGCTCAGCAGAGATTCAAACCTTCCATCCCAGGAACATGAGCCCAGTGCTTTACCAGTTGGGCTATTCTAGACTAAATATATGTAGTCTTGAGATGATGAAAGTAAATGCTTCACTTCTTAACCTTAGCAGAGGCTGGTTGGTTTTGTGTTGGTTTCGTGTTTTGGTAAATTTTGTATGACGTGTGTGTGTGTGTGTGTGTGTGTGTGTGTGTGTGTGTGTGTGTGCAATGTTTTTCAACCCCACATTTCACCAAATGATGGACTGCCTAAATGTGTTCAGTGCTATGTCCTATCTACCAGCATTACGTACATGTATAGCAGAACAGGATGACTTCATTAGTGAGGTTCCAGTTGAGGATTTGAGTAAAAACTGGTTCCAAACATTTTCAAGAGACTCACATAGAGGAATCTTAATCATTCCATTTCTTTGCTAGTGTTAGAAGTTGAGTAATGAAAATAACATAGATCATTAACAACACCCCCCACCCCACCCACCCCCCTTCCATGTTTGTATACATACAACCTTAAGCTGCAACTGTTTTGTTGATTAGAAGATTAGGATTAAGTTGTATCCAGGAGGCACGTAGGATGACTACAACAAAAAGTATGGTCACAAGTTGAAACTGAAACTGAAAAGAGTGCCTAGTTCAGTTTTGTCATTAAATCAATGGCAGGAACCATTCCACTACCAGTGTTTACTTTTAGTGTGGTAAGTCTCATAATTTCTCTATGTTCAGTTTTCTTCCTGAAAGATAATCCAAAATCATCAGAGACGGTTTGTTCACATATGTCTTACGATCAGATTCAAGGAGCTTCGTAGGTCTGCATGTACCATTAGCATGGGAGAATATCCAGAACCCCATTAGGAACAACATTAATTGATTTCATTAGATTCCTAGTTCATGTTTTATCATAAAACTAGTAAAAGTTATTTTATATTTTGGCATGCAAATTGCAGATACGAATTTGGACAAAGTTGAATTGTAATCTTTTGTTGACATTTCTTTTCTTCATTTTTGTTGAACAGTCCCTTCATCAAGTTAATGTTTCTGGATTTTGAGATTTCTTGCCAATGAAATGTGATGCATGCATGCGGTAAAACATTTTGGTAAGTTTTAACATTTTTGTACGCATCATACTTGAGAGTAAGTATTGTAAGTAAAGGTGGATTGATTAATCTCTCTCTCTCTCTCTCTCTCTCTCTCTCTCTCTCTCTCTCTCTCTCTCTCTCTCTCTCTCTCTCTCTCTCTCTCTCTCTCTCTCTCTCTCTCTCTCTCTCTCTCTCTCTCTCTCTCTCTCTCTCTCTCTCTCTCTGTGTGCTTCAGTTAAACCATACACGCCTTTCTCATTTACTCATTATCATTGCTACCAAATTGGCAAAATGCCTAAAACATCACTGGCAACATTTTTTCATGTATGCATGCATGAAATAAACTATTCCTGCAAAAGATAGATATCATCAATTCTTTTTTTTTTTTCACTTTTAACTACTATGTTTTCCTCCAGAATCCTAAACTAATTTGATTCAGTGGCAGAAAAGAACAATTCTAAATGCCAAAATACAAAAATGCCTGCGAGTCAAAATCATCACATCTTTCTTTGTAAACTCTGATCTGGTTGTGGATACGATGTGATATGAATGTAACTGTTTAAATATTGTTGAAGTGTGGGTGACCAACGATTGTGTGTGTGTGTGTGTGTGTGTGTGTGTGTGTGTGTGTGTGTGTGTGTGTGTCACTGTGTGTGTGTGTGTGTGTGTGTGTGTGTGTGTGTGTGTGTGTGTGTGTGTTTTCAAATGGAAACTAAACTTAGAGTTTCCCACAATAGGCGGATCTTTCAGGAGTTATCAGAATATGGTGGATATTGGCAGATCTATAGTTAAATGTTAAGATTGTCAGTACTACTAATGTTAGCGTCAAAGTGACAGTCAGAAATCCTTAATCCTTGCTTCTGGCTACTGCTTCAGCAGAGCATACAAATAATCAAAGTAATGGCTAATAATGCTGGATGCTTTACTCTGTAAAACTGAATTAAGTATCATATTGTCACTAGTATGTATTTTGTTGGTTGTTCATTTGTCATTTGATTTATCCATTCACCAAGCCCCAAACTTTGTGTGCACATGTACTCATTACTAGTGTGCATGCTTGTACACACTCATACACACACACACACACACACACACACACACACACACACACACACACACACACACACACACACACACACACACACACACACACATTTTTGTCTAATATCACAAATAGTGGATAGACGTTAAATAATAATAATAATAATAATGAATACTTATATAGCGCCTATTCTCGGCTAGACGCCAAGCTCTGAGCGCTTTACAATCAACACTCGTTTACACAATGGGCTGCCTACCTGGGTAGTGCCGACTGAAGAGCTGCCAGCTGGCGCTTCATTCAGTCATTTCCCGTGTCATCCAGTTAGTATCGTTCAATATCGATCACTCATTTTCCTTACTTCCTTCATTCTTTCCATTTCTCACCCAGGGTGCATGCTATGTATGTGTAACGTGTCATCCATACCAACGGCCAAACTGGCCTACTCTTCCGAATGTTGGTGAGGATTTTACGTGTGTGCAAGATGTTATGCGTGCATTCACACACAGAACCTCAGTTTATAGTCTCATTCGAAGGACTGTATGGGAAATGGAGTCAGAACCAATGTTAACTCCGAGGGAAAAATCCCCCTGTACCGAAACGCCCCGGCGGAGGTTCGAACCCGCAACCCCAGGATCACCAACTTATGTGACCAAGATTGCGAGTCAGGCGCTCTACCAACTGAGCTATTCCAGCTCAGGACACACACACACACACACACACTCCATTTCCCACCAGATGAGTTAAGTTTCAAATCTGACATAAATGACAACATGTAGCATGTAATTGGACATAGTTTGCAGAGCACAACACTCCATGGAGGGTGTTGAGGGGTTAATGACACTTCGCATTTTATGAGTGTTACTGTTATTAGGCTTTGTTTTATTTCATATGCTGAACATTGAATTATTTATATGGTTTTTGTAGTGATTAAACCATAACATGAATTCTTTCATTTATGTTGCAGCAAAGATCACATACAATATGACACACACAGCTGTCCTGAGTCATACCGCAAGGTAATTTTGTGTGCGATTGAACATGAAGTCATCATCAAATGTCGGAAGATTGTTTGTTTAAGTATCTCACAGTGATAAGTTATTGAACATTTAGGCTTCTGTGTTCAGAACTGGAAAAAAGTGTCAAAGAGTCCACAATTTGTAGCTTTATTCAAGTTAAAACAGTGGCTAAGACTAGTAAGAGAGGTATAAATAAAGGTATAAATAGCAGATAATATATCTTGCCAGATATTTATAACAGAGTGAGACAAAATTTTTATTTGATATTTATGTTTGATCAAGCAAATGAAACCTCATTCAGGTAACCATTTAAATAGCCGTACTTGTTTCAACAGTAATAGATCTTTACAAAAGATATAGAATACATTGTGAATTGTACATCATTGCCAAAATGTTAAAAGTTGGCTATAATTGTGGGAATATATGAAGTGGGTACATGGGCCTCGAGAGAGACAACACTAGTGTTACATAATTCAGGATGTCATTGTATCCATCTCACATTGATAATGATACACATTTAGAATACACTTGCATTTACACATTGGCTTCCAGCCAAGGATACAGAGTAAAGATGGTGAAGAGTTCAGTTGCGCTCAAGGATGGATGCATGAGGAGAGGATTGAATTAGGGGAGGGAGGGGAGAGAAAGAAAAAAGTGAAATACTTGAGTGAGGTTCTGTGTGTGTGTGTGTGTGTGTGTGTGTGTGTGTGTGTGTGTGTGTGTGTGTGTGTGTGAAGAGTTTATAAAAAGGAGGGGGAGTGCAGGGATGAGGATGATGTGAGGTTGAGTTTAAGTACGATGCAGGAGGAAAGTGAAGGAGGAAAAAGACATGGCTAGAATGATTCTGAATCTGTCTTTTCTTGCTGCACGTAGCAGTTGTGTTATAGCTGGTGTCAAGGTCAGGGCAGTGCCGCCATTTGCAGGAGGTAAAGGGACAGTGGGGACCAGCCAAGACGGGGAGAACAGTATAGAGGAGGAAAGCAGGATAATAAGCAGGTGAAGGGGGTAAGGAGTGCGCTAGTGGTTGAGGAGTCAGGTGAAATAGTAGAATGGAAGAGCAGAATTAACCCATCATCAGCATATAACGAGTCTGCTATTTCAGTAGAATGCTGACAGCTCCACATTCTTTGCAGGTGGCACTCTGAACGTTTGTTGGTCTATTGCTGCCAGTTAAATATCTCGGATAAATGAATACATATGCAGGTTTTATAAAATCGTCTTTTCTCTTTCTTTTTATCATTGCTGAAAAGATAAGTTTCATCAGGAATTTGATGATGGACGCCTTTCAGAAAGAAAAGAGACAGCTTGCTTTTTATGGGGAAGTGGTGGAATCTGGAGCAGAGAGAATAGGAAGGCCTGTCATCATGACCATTTTATGTGTCATTTTTGTGACAATTATTACACCCATTTCAACTTCACAGTGCTGAAGGTGCTATACTGAAGATAACAGACTGATCTGAAAAATAGTAAAATTCGTACTTTAAGGAAATGATAATGCTGAACTGGGGCAAACAAGCTATGCGGCTGTGTCCCACCCCATTTGTCCCAACCACCACCTTTGACCTCATATGTAATGTTTAGTCGTTGGTCACTTGGGAAGCTGCCCTTCCTGTTTCTTTCTTTTTCTTCATTTTGTTTAAAATTATTTCATTGTTTTATTGTACAGGACAACCAGGTACCTGTATGTCCACTGTGCAACACACCTTGTCCTGTGAAGAAAGGAGAGTCTCCTGATACCGTAGTCGGCAGACACCTTGATAGCGACTGCCAGTCAGATTCTGCAAAACAGCGAAGAAAGGTAGAATATTATAAACTGTTTGCATAATTTTATTTATGTTGGAGCTAGTCTGGAAAAATTATAATAGTAAAAACTGCTGTGTGCTAAAAGGTCCATACTTGTTAGCGATTTTGATTTGTAGGATCAATGCTGCGAATGTTTTGTTTCTTTTTATGTGTGGCATTTTTTTTTTTATTTTGACCATACAGTTCTTAGATTTACTTGATATGATAGACATCACATTAAAAAATCATATCATTTCATTTACTTTTAAAACAGGGAGAGAAATTTAGCCTTTCATAGTTTTATTTTTAGGATTAAGTATCCTACAGACTAAGCAGTCACATGTTTCTTTTGCTTTAATAGCTGTGATGATTTGATACCAGAAAACAACAAAAAGGAAAAAGAGAGAAGTACATGGTTGTAACCTAAATTATCAATGAACTAAAGATTCAAGCAGGGGATATTTTGTTTTTTGCACAATGGCAGTCCTGAGAATATTTCAGTCTTACTTCATTTAGATCCTGATACAGTGACAGACTAGAATAGTTTGCATAGAGATTCCAAAACTAGACAGGTAAAGTCAACATATGAGAAGAGGGAAGGGTAGAGTTTGAAAAACATTTGCACATTTCAAATTTTTAAAATGAGACTGCAAGAGGTATTGCATATTTTTCTCACCATGTCAGTTTGCATGTTTGATGAAAGAAAGACTTAGGGCGAAACTGTCAAAGTATTAAATGTAGTGACTTACAACCATCATATTACTTACACACAATTCTTTATGAGAGTCTGTTGAACTACTGTTAGTTTGCCTAATTATATCATGTATTAAATAATTTCTTCCATTTTTTTTTTGTCTTTCCATGCTCAGCTGAAAGCAAAAAAAAATTCAGAAGCATCTTTTGCTCGTTTTGTTGTCTGTCTGTCTGACTTAAAGTCTCTCCCCACCCCCCAACCCTTCCCTCTACCTCTTTCTTTCTGTCTGTCTTGTCTGTCTGTCTATCTGTCTCTCTCTCTCTCTCTCTCTCTCTCTCTCTCTCTCTCTCTCTCTGGTATGTATGCATGTCTCCCACACATACATACATTCTTTCTCTTTCCCTCTGTCTCTCTCTTTCACTTACTCTCACTCTCAGAAATATTGCTGTAATTTTTTGTGTTTGTTTGTTTTTTTTAATCAAGTACTAGAACTTAATTTTCTGTAATGTCTGTTTACAGATATACACAAACAAGTGCTCTCTCAAGTCTTGCAAACAAAAAGAGGTAAGATGTTCTAGGCATGTATATTTGTGCATGTGTAACCGAGTTCTTAACTGGTGGTGACATAAATATGAACTCCATAGAAGTTGGTTTTATAAGCATCAGATAAAACCAAAATCATGAAAAAAAATGTTTTCATGCTGATGGTTTAGTTCTTTTTGCTGTTTTATTGGTTGGAAAAGAGATGTCTACATTGTCTTGATATTATTTTATACTGAAGTAAACACAGGGAGTATCACGTAAAACGAATATGTTATGGCTTAAACAGTGAAGAAAATATAGAAGTATTTCTAATAGCCTGTTCATAGCACAGACAATATTTTTTTCTTCTGACATGTGTTGCAGTTGATCCCGGTGACCTGTGATAAATGTCATAAGAATTTCTGTATTCGTCATCGTAATGAACTGGACCATGACTGTAAGGGCTTCCAGGACACAGGCCGGCAAGTTTCCCGTGCAGGGTAAGTGAGAGGAGCATGCCGAACTGTATGATGTTGCAAATTGATGTTAACTTATTATTGCTCTGCACATGTGTCAAGTCATATTGTTTATATCACTGCCAATAGTTTCTTATACATGTACAGATTAATTTCTGAAATGCCAGGGCTAACATCCAAAACCCAATCAAGTCATGAAACTGAGTGACTATATACAACCCAAACCGTGTCAAATCGCAGAACTTTTTAGAAAACCATCTAAAATTTGAAAAGGTCCAGTCACAAAACTAGAAGACTATCTGAAATCTAAAACCAAGTCAGTTCACAAAACTAGATAAACCATCAAAAATGTTTTGAAAGATGTGTCATGTTGGAAAACTGTCTGACCGTCTAAAACCAAGCTCAGTTTCAATATCAACAGACTATCAACAATCCAAAACTGAGTCAAGTCAAAAAAGTAAAAGACTATCAAAAATCTAAAACCGAGTCAGTTCACAAAACTAAAAATTTATCTAAAATCCAAAGCCAAGTCAAGTCACAAAACTAAAAGAGTGCTTTAAAATCAAAAGCCAGGTCAAGTCCCAAAACTAACAGACCTCATAAATGGTATCATACAAAACTAATAGACCATCAAAGATTTTAGAAAAAAAAATAGTCATCACAAAACTAAATCAAGTCACAGAGCTAAGTGACCATATAAAAGTCACAAAACTAATAGACCATCAAAGAAAAAAAAAAACCAAAATAAAAAGTCAAATCACAAAAAAAAAAACCCAGATCATCTCAAATTAATAGCCAGGTAGAGTCTCAAAACTAAGAGACCATCTAAATCTTAAGTCAAGTCACCAGACCATAATGGCAGTTTTTCTGTGTACACAGGGCTGCAGCCATCTTCAGAAAACAGCAGCCAGCTGCCGCTTCCACATCCACAGCGCCAAGACCACAGCCACAGCAGACTACTACCCTTTCTGGGCTGGGCAGGCAGCTGGATCAGTGAGTTTTGTACTATACTAGTCACATAAAGTTAAGCACAGTTTACATGTACCCCCCACGATTTTGAAATTGGGAACAGATTTAATTCATTATCTTGTTCCAACGTACATTGAATTTCATTGGGATCGAATGAACGGTTGTTGATTTACAGACAATTAAACAGAGGATGGGTCGAAATCAAAGTTCGCAAAATCTGTTCAGTTCACAAAAAATCATTTCAATAGTGGGTGTGGCCACCGCCATTGGCGAGACATTCCACGCAGCGACTCCTCATCGAGTTGACCAGTGTTCTGATGACCCTCTGAGGGATTCTCTGCCATTCCAGTTGCAGCATTTGGAAGAGATCCTGGCGGTCTCTGGGAGGTGGATGGTTCTCCTTCACACGTCTCCCCAACTCATCCCACATATGCTCGATGGGATTGAGGTCGGGACTATACGCCGGGAAGATCATCCTGTTGATGCCGGCCTGCACAATGAAGTTTTCGGCCACCCGGGCCCTATGTGGCCGAGCATTGTCGTCTTGGAAGACTGCCATGGGGTCCTATCCGTTGCATGGTCGGAACAACGAAAGGCGCCAGGATTTCATCCCGATAGCGGATGCCTGTGAGGTTTCCATCAATATGGTAGAGTGGTGTCTTGTGGTGGAGGCTGAAGGCACCCCATACCATAACAGATCCTCCCCCAAAGGCCTGGTCTGGCGAACAGCTGCATCAATGTAACGTTCACCAACACGCCTCCAAACTCTAGTTCGGCCGTCATTGTGTTCAAGACTAAACCGCGACTCATCTGAAAAGAGGACCTGGGACCACTGTTGTTGGTTCCATCTCACATGACGATGGCAGAAGCTCGGCGAGCCAGCCTATGGGCTGCTAGCAGTCGTGGTCGAACAGCTGGGCGACGTGATCTGAGGCCGAAGTGGTGAAGACGGTTTCGTATGGCTTGACGGCTGAGGATGGTGTTATTTGCCATACGAAGCTGCCTTTGGATGCTGGTGGAAGTGGTATCCCCCGCTGCAATAGGGCCTGCCTCTCGATGAAACGATCTTCTCTGGGAGTAGTCTGCCTAGGCCGACCTGACCGTGGCCTCTCTTCAACGCTGTTGGTCGCCCTAAAACGCTGATTCAGTCTAACAATAACTGAATGATGCACACCAAGTCGTCGCGCCACTTCAGCCTTTGCAATGCCATCTTGTATCCACGCAATCGCCCTGGTTTTGTCAAAGGTGCTAAGTTTTCTTCGTGGTGGCATGGTGAGAAAAGGGCTGACAGTAACCAACCCCGCGCTTAAACAGCCAAAAGAAGGGGCATAAAACTCACTTGAGAGACTGCTCTTGCACGGGAAAAAAGAATTTTTCATTTTACACATCTTGTGTCGCCAGCAAGCTTGATGCAAAACAGGCACAGTTAACGCAACTTTGCACTTTTTATCCCGCGCGGTAACGAGGTCACCAAGACCCCCGTGCGCACTACCAGTTGACACAGGCTGGATTACACACTGCTGTGTGAGATTCCATCATTGGTTGCCGCATAACAAAAAAAAACAATGTTTTTTGAAGGGGGATGAATCAACCCCCTGTGTGCAAAGGCCTGTGCTTAACTTTATGTGACTAGTATAATATTGTAAGGAGTGAAGTAGTGTGACAGTCATGGTGAGAACACTTGCTGCTCAGTTTGAGGGTCACTGGGTTTGGGCCCTGGCAGCACTAGGTGGGTGAAGTATGGTGGAGAGTTTTTCTGATCTTCCAGGTCAGTTAATGTGCAGATCTTTTTGCAGCTGAACCTACCATGTGTGTATACATTACCAGAAGATCAGATACATATGTTTAAAGATATTCTGATCCGGTGTCAGCATTTGGTGGGATTGGGAAAAAAAAAATGCAAAGCAGGCATCAGGATATTTGGATTTGGAGAGGAGACAAGAAAAACCAAGCATCGCCCAGTGTCTGATATGCTGTAATGAGCTCTCAGACAGCAATACTATCGCTCTTTGTGTGCCTGTTATGGCACTCCTACCACCTGTTCATGAAAAATTTTTTTGTTTGTTTTTGGAGGAGATGGGGGTGTTGCAGTTTGATTTCATTTGTTTGGTTGGTTGACGTTTTGTTTTTGTTTTTTTTTTTACTACTTCTTGTGAAGAGAATCCAGCACTTTTACGACACCCCTTCACCAAAAATTTGGTATTCTGGCTTAATGAACTGTTTCAGTACAAACAGCATGATATAACAGAAGAACTTTATGAAAATTTATTTCAAAAAAAAAAAAAAAGAAGCCTCCAAATTGTGAAAGATTTTAAATTTCTTTGGGCCAAAATTGTGTTTTTCTGGTGTCTTTGGTGTGTATATGTATTTGGAACTATGCAAATGTGTGAGTGTGTGGGTTTTGTGGAGAGGGAATTTTTTCAATCCACTGACCTTCAAGAAACCATCACTATACTTTCATGTGTTACTATGTATGTCTGTAACAACCCATCATGATGAAATGCAGATGGAATTTTAAGATATATATACCTGAAATATAACAGTTTACTTTGCAGAATGTAAAATTAAATAGAAGCATGTATTTTTTTGTTAATAGAGAGCGTCGCAACAGACAGGCAGGAACGTCTCGATCTCATGAGGACATTATGCCTGGCCATATGGTGAGTGTGTGTGATTGTCAGTGTCAAAGAAAGAGGTATTGCACATTATGTGACATTGGTTTTAGTGCTCACATATTGGGGACCTGTGCCATTCTCAGATGTTATTACTTGAACTTAATTTTGATGGAACTCAGAAAAGGTCTGTTGATGAATTGATTGTTATTACTTTAACTTGATTTTGATGGAACTCAGAGAAAAGGTCTGTTGACGAATTGATTTATGAAAAAGACAGAATGGTGAAGCGGCTGTATTCTAAGTATCCAGTTCTATCATAAGTAAAAGTACTAAAGATAAGTAAAAGTACTGAAGGAGAAATATCACAGATATGATATTAGCTTACTGTGCAGATAGAGGAAGAGACACTTTGTAATGGAAACACAACATGAGTGCTTATGCACATACCCAAATACTGTTATTTTGCATGCCATTTGACAAGGTATACATTACTCATGCTCTAAATGTCCACAAAATACTGTTATGAAATGTTGTATTGTGTATTTTGTTCACAGTTAATGTACGATTTAGTTTCTGTAGAGAGGGGGAGCAGAGGAGAGGGATTTTATAAGAAACTGGATCTTTTGAAACTAAATGCAATCAACAAGCATGAATTTCTGGTAAATGTTTAGAAATAATTACGTGCTATATGGTGATATTCAGTCATCCTAAAACCCTGATGGAAAGAAAGACCCCAGCAAAGTAACTGCAGACAAAAGTTTCCAAAGTAACCAGTTTAGAAAAAAAAAATACTTTACAAGAAATACTCCAGTGGCAAAATTCATGCACACAAATTTGTGAGTATCCTCCCTCATGACACTGAGAAGTAAAGGGGATACCCCTGTGTGCTGTGCAGACAGAAGAAGAGGCACTGCGCATGGCTATGCAGGCATCCATGGGTGCTCCACAAGACCAAGGGTCCTCAGCTGGGTAAGTTCAACCAGACGTTTGTGCTCAAGGAGGAGCGCTGGTTTATGCATGCTTCTGGTGTTAGATAGGACATTATTTTGTACACAAAATAGCACAACTGAGAACAGTAAGATTGGTCTTAAGGCTGGAATTGTAAATGTCTTGTTTTTTTCTCGTTCCTGTCACCTTCTCCCCCTAATTCCTTGCCTGTGTTCATGTTAGACTGGTCTAGATGTAGCCAGAACTGTCTGTCAAGAGTCAAAAAGCCTTACCAAAACCTGCATGGGGTTTTTGTTTATCTTTTTTTCAGGCTTGAATTTTCACAAGCACGTCTCATCATTTATGCACTCACATGTTTTGGATGGAATTCCAGCTTTTTTATTGCTGTTCCTGCACTCACTCACTTGAAGAACAGGCGCAGCCGGACTGTTGTTTTTTGCAGCTAGCATGGTCAACAATGGCAGTCTATATACTAATAAAAACAGAATTCTTTCAGTTATATGCATCTGCTACCAGTGTTTTAATTTGCATTATGATTGCAACTTAAGGGGCAAAACTCACCTGGAATTCTCTACATTGCAAAATTTGTCAGTATAGATGTGTCTGATGTTGATTTTACCTTATAAAATGAAACGAAGTAGCAAGCAAGCATTTGAGTTTTTTTCAAACATGGTCACAGCCCTCAAGGTAGAAAATTGGATGAAACGCAACCATATGCACCAAATGCATTTCTTTGAAATGTAAAATGCCAGTTGCTGTTGCTTAGGAAGGTTTGGATAGTAGGTCTGAAAATGTTTTATACACTGTGAGTTCTTTGATGTGTGTGTGTGTGTGTGTGTGTGTGTGTGTGTGTGCGCGCGCGTGTGTTTACTCTGTGTATGTGCGGGTGATGTCAGTTTGTTGTTACGGATATGCGCATTTGCTGATCAGTAGGTGTGATGTGGTTTGTGTCAATCCCAAGCTGGGAAAAAATCTTTCGGCAAAGGCTTGGGGCCCCCCATGGCCCCCATGACCCACACTCCCACGCCGACATGTTTGTCATGCATGCTTTTCCACCCTGCAGGATAACCCAGCAGGAGCAGGAAGACCTGATGATGCTGGCTCAGGCACTGGCAGCCAGTGAAGAGGAGGAGAGGCAGCGCAACGCTCGCCGACCCACGGTGAGGCTTACAGTGTCGTAGTGATCATGCTGATTGTGTCTCCCAGTACACACCTATGTA
Organism: Conus betulinus; assembly: GCA_016801955.1. NCBI lineage: Eukaryota > Metazoa > Mollusca > Gastropoda > Neogastropoda > Conidae > Conus > Conus betulinus. The sequence continues at coordinate 65,345 of JADBJO010001461.1, read as the reverse complement.
AGTGGTCACAGTTGGGCTGTTTTTGCTCTCTCACTGAAATGACGTGTCTGTACTTTAGAGAAATTGTGTGTTCTGACAGTCTCTTAAAAATAAACGTTACTCAAAGCCTAGAACTAGAAAACCAGTTTCTGAGTCTGGTTTTCTCAGGATTTTCATTTGAGAGTACACACAAATTTACTCTTCAGTATATGAATACCTATGTTTGTATTCATTTATTTCAGTTTTTATTCTTTCAGTTAGATGGAATTCCCAGGTTTTGTAAGTGGTATTCTTTTCCTTGTGTTGTTAGATGATGTAGCATTGTCTTCACTTCAGAAAGTTCAGTTTCAAGGAGAAACTTAAAAACAAAATATGAAAACTCCTTTTATTGCTTGAAATATAACCGTCATTGTAGATCTGTGATTCAAAAGAGAAACAAAGCCAAGAAAAGAAACAAAGTGCATAAAAGGTTTGTACATAAGGTTATATCAGTCACTTAATTTCTCCAATAATTGAGCTTAAAGTCTGAAACAGACGAATGAAAAATTAGTGTCTTAACTGCAGTAGAAGCTTAGAATCTACAGATGATATGTGACATGTAAATGTTGATTTTTTCAAGTAATCTTGTTCCTACAGTAAGTAACATCCAGACTTTCAAACTACATTAGAAATAGATTTCTGAAAGGAAACAGAATCTGCTGAAAGAATGACAACTCTTTAGTGCCTTTTAAAACTGAAATACAGTTGTTTAGATACCCACTTTTTTGAAGTGTCAGTTAGCAATGATGGTTTAGTTTTCTAGTAGTACATACTGTGTGTGTGCACGCGCATGCGCACACACACACACACACACACACACACACACACACACACACACACACACACACACACACACATGAATTCTTTCAGTTTGCAGTTTTGGTTAATTTTTTCTGCAAAAGCATAATATAGAAAGAAATAATTATACCATGTTCAAGATTTGTCAATCATTGAATATAAATGATCCTTCCTTATGCCTTTAAACTTGGGTGGTTCAGCAAGTTGGGAATTTTATGTAAATTAAGGATAGAGAGTGTTCAAGAGACTGATGTGTGATGCTGGAAATTTGTTTGAGCAGGGGGTTTTTTTTTTAGGGAAGAGGGGAGGGGATCATTGTGAGAAGGTTGATCATAAAAGAGACAGGAGGAGAGAAGGTCATTCTACAGAAATCTGAAATGATATCACAGACTAAAAGAAAAGATCAGTCACAGAATTTTGGGTTTGTGTGGAGGTGGTGGTCGGTGTATAGAGACATTTTTAACAGAGGTTCCATTCTATGGGCATCTGTAGGGGACTTGGATCGTCAGTGTGAATTACTTCAGAGAGGCACTACCATACAACTCCAAATAATTCAACTACTGTGCAAGGTCTTCTGTGGTCAGTGGTCTCATGGATAGGAACTGTAACAGAACAATCCTAGGTGTGGGATGAGTAGATATGGGAGACGTACCACTACAACAACACAGACGCATACACACACATGGCAGACATACCACCAAGACAAAACAGAAGCATACACACACATGGTATACATACCACCAAGACAACATAAATGCAAACACACAAGTACAACACATATCACTAAGACAACACAAAAGCATGTTACAACAACAACGAGCTCTGGGAGAGAACAAACCAGCTGCCCGCAGAACAGGAAATCAAGAAATGACGTTGGGGCTGGATTGGACATACACTGCGGAAGCCTACAAGCAACATCACCAGACAAGCCCTAACATGGAACCCCCAAGGAAAGTGAAAAGAGGTTGGCCAAGGAACACCTGGAAGCAGACATCAGGAACATGGGGATGACTTGGAACCAGCTGGAGAGAGAGAGCCTAGGACAGAGATGGCTGGAGGTCCTTGGTTGGCGGCCTGTACCCCAGGAGGGGATGACTGGGCTTACCTACCACATGGAAGCTCACATCTATACACACACACTCTCTCTCTCTCTCTCTCTCTCTCACACACACACACACACACACACATACACACACACTCACAAATACACATATATTTGCACTCAGTTCCTGGAAAAAAATACAGAATGATTTAACAGATACCTGGGGTTCGTAGGTTATAAGTGTATCATCTGTACATGTAAAATCACTGAATAATGTAACTCATACCCGAGGTTCTGAGGTATCAATTTATCAACAAACGATAAACACTGACCATGCTACACAACAATCTGAATGTGGGTATGAAATTCTGTGGTTGGTTCTGAAAAGGTCAGTTGTCCACACATTCTTAAATGCTAGTCTGTGTCTTTTTTTTTTTTTTCAGAATTCCCGACAAGAAAAATCATCATGCCAGCTATCTTGACAGGGCTTGTTCTTCTCACATGGTGGCTTTTCTCCTGGGCTGTGGTGGAATCCATTGAAAACCTGCTTGAAGCTGATTCCTGTCTAGTCGTCAGAAGGTGGCAGATGTGAATCTTGAAACTGTTATATGCTCTTCCATTTACCATCTGTTTTCCAGTTTGAAGATGTGTGGGTTAGAGCGAACGTGAACATGCATATTGTATGTGAATGTGTGGTGGGTATATCTCTGTGTGTGTGTGTGTGTGTGTGTGTGTACTCCAAGTGTATTTCTTTTTATATAGAGAAAAGTTTCAGGTTGAAAGGTGGTAAGATGGTGCTTTTAAGATGAAGTGTAGTCTTCAAGCATTTTTTCATGAAGACGGTGTGGACAAGATTTGCAGCCAGGTTTTAGACTTTTTTTTGCTTGGAATGTTAGGTCACATTAGAAGCTTAGATGGCTAAAGTATTTACTTTTTTTAAGGAAATAATGAAACAAAAAAAAATCAGAGTAGGCAGGAAGAGGACAAAAATGATTCTTCTTTTGTAATACTCAGGATATGCTTCTGTATTGGGTGTCGTTTTTTTGTCTTTTTTTTTTTTTTTGTTTTTTTCTTTTAATCTAAAGCTTCATGAATGTATACTTTTATCAAGAAATGTGATTGTATCTGTGAATCATTTCAAGAACACAAAATATGTGTGAACTAATTTTTTCTGGAATGATTCCATGACATTCCATTTAGCACTGAATAATGCAAGGTAAAGTTTAGATTATTTTTTTTTGTACAAACATTAAGGGTATGTTTACTCAACTGGTTGTCATTTTGATATGTTTGATGTCACATGTGAACAGAATGTATTTTTGGAACTTTCGGAGTGCAGTTTCAACACATATTCAGTTGAACTGTATTTTTAGAATGGAGAATGTTCTCTCGGGTCACGGTAACCAAATTTTGTGCCGTCAGTTGCTCAATTTGTATCCTTTGACTGGTGTAAATCGCTTTTCTTGTCTTTGAGTTTTAAATTTAAAGAGGTTGAGATTTAATATTTTTGTTTTTTGTTAATCTGTCATGTCTGTATTTAACTTGGAATTTTATTGTATTGCCTCTGTGTATGTGATTGTGTGTGTGTGTGTGTGTGTGTGTGTATTCTTAAACCAGAAAAATGCATAAGAGTAGTTTTAGATCGCCTGCTCCAAAACCAGTGCGCCTTATCTTTAAAACTTGTCCTGGTTTGATTAAATGTTCGCTGTGTTGGTGATCATACATTTAGACTTTGTTCAAAAGAGTAAATGTTACATGAGGTCAGATTGTTAAGGATTTTCGTGGTAATAATTTGGCCACGACTTATATGACAGACCTCCAGCCAGTGGGATATCACTCTTGCCATCGTCTGTATTCTCAGGTCCTGCCCTGAGAAGGCTCTTTCAAAAGCAGTTAAAGAAACTAAGCATCCATGGGGCCATTGCAGCTGTCAGCACATGCTGTCTCATTTCAAATAAGTCTCAGAGATGTTTCCCCATGTCTGTTTATAGACTGAATCCTAGCATGCTTGGAAATCGCAGTCTTTTACATTGGCAGCAGTTGAGAGTGAGATTTGTTGGAGTTAGGTCCGACAATGCAAGGACAGATTGCTTAAGGTGTTAATCCAGTGGAACCCTTGGTATGCTAAATTGTCATAATATGTCTGCACATCTACTTGGCTTGGCAGCCAAGCTGTCAGCTTTTTTTTTCATATTCTGGAATTTACAGCAGGTCAGCTTTCTTTGGGAACAGATCAAGTTTGTTCTGTAGCATGGCCTGATAGCAGGCAAAGAGTCACGACTTTTTGCAAGGGCATGTGTAGATGTGAAGACTATGGTGGCTTGCTTGCTTATGCCTCTTTATCAGTTTCTGGCTTGGTTTTATAGGCAGGGCTATAAGAAATGTGACATGGAGAATGTGAATCTATGCTCTTTGAAGTTCTGCTGTTCCAGTATGTTCTGGCTGTCTTGTACATATGCATACTTTACAGCCCTAACTCATGTTGCAAAGTCTCTTTCTTATCTTCTACTAGCTGACACCTGCACACGCATGCACTCACATACATTGGCATAAAGATGTATGTGTGTGGAATAATCTGATTTATATGATTCATAGGATGTGTTAAAAAAATCACAAACAGTGACTTGAAATATTTGGTTGCAAAGTGAGGCATCTGCAGGTGGAAATCTGAACAAATTTAAAAAAGTGTTTATAAAGTCCGCTGAAAAAACGTAGACAGATGAATGACAAGACAAAACATGATGCATTTCGACCTCTTAGGTCTTCTTCAGGCAGGTTACACAACACTCAGGACATCAAAAATGAACGAGCGATCACTTATCTTCATTCAATCCGGCACCAGCTGGCAAAGATCGCTAGTGAAAGTAAAAGAATGTCCATTGTTGGAGGTACTTTTAATATCCATTGAAGGGGAAAGGGTGTGGTACAGACAATTTGGTATCATTTGCAGTTTTACAAAGCACTGCTCTGAAACATGTGCATTTCTCTTGCAATTTACATGATGCTTAATGTCCTGTTTGGTATCCATGACAGTCTCGGTTCCAGCAAAGATGGATGCATTTCTGGAATTAGCATGCTCAGGCATACACATACACAACACACACACACACACACACACACACACACACACACACACACATACATACACACACACACATACACACACACGCACACTTTTATGTTAAAGAATCTTATTGTAGAAGATACACTGTTCCTTTTTTTATTATTCTTGTGCTATGGTTGGGGGGGGGGGGTTGTTATTTTTCTGTTTAGTTTTAGTGTTTTATTTTTCTGTTTTGTTGTCATGATATATGCGTTTAATTTCAGTGGAAGTTGTATATGTTACAATCAGGATGTGTATGTGTTTTGTTTGCTTTGTGTGTTCTATTCGTTCAATATAATTCCTCACCAATACATGAAAAGATAATGTCAAAGCCAGGAAATGCATTTTTTTACATTCAGTGGCAGAATGTTTTTGTTTCTGACAGTTTGTTTGGGTTGTCTACCCTGTCACTGTCCACCTTTCAATCTTTGTGTGTGTTCGTGTTGCACATTATTATAGCATTTTTCATTTCCCCACTTTTTGTCAGTTTCTTGCAGTGGTCATGTATTTGAAGCAAGCTTGACACGTAAGGGCATTTGTGTTGTGTTAAAAGAGCTATTTGTTTTTCTCAGGTGTTGGTATTTTTTTGTGATAACATGATGGTGGGTAATTTCAGTGGTGATTACCGTGGTTGAATGAATGCTTAAATGGCACTGAATTCCTTTGTTGTGAAGTTTTAAGTGCATGATATGAAATAAACAAGACTATCCCCAGTGGTTTTATCTATTGTTTGTGTGAATCCATAATATACCTACATATATTTATATATATATATATCTTTCTCTCTCTCTCTCTCTCTCTGTCGCTACAGCCTGTTTATTCTCTTGAACTTCTTCTCTGTCAGCCTCTCTATAAGTCTGACAGAGAGAGTCAAACCTAGCTGACCACTGGTACCATATCACAACTCAAGGCAGTCAGAACTTCTGTGTACTTAGAAAAAAAAAAAAAAAAAATCCAAAAACAGAGAAAAAAAGCTTTTTTTAAAGGTCAAGAAAAAAATAATCAAATCAGTTTGAGAGATAGTTTACTACTGCCTTAATGTTCACACACACACGCACACACACACACACGTAAATTCTCAGAACTGTTGGGAATTGTGAATCAGACTTAAAACTGCCTGTTGGCACTTCTTTCAAACTTCTTGATGTCAAAGTTAAACCAGCCTTGTATGGATGTGAGCCAGCAGTGTTCAAAAGTTTGTCAGTGTTGAACAGAGATGCAAGCAGGAAAAAATGTAAAGACTTAAAGCTAGCATACCATGGTACATAAGTAAGGACTTGGAGCAGTGCTACGAACAGCTGATGCTTTTGGAGATATCTTAACAGGTAGAAGAAATAGGACAATTCCAAAAGATCTCTGTTACACTTACATGGAGCTGAGAAATGCAGCATGATAGAAATGTTCAACTGTACATCAAAAATATAAAATTTTGATTTTCATATGATCCACTATTATCATATATTCAGATTATCTGAATCACTGTCCTGAGATTTGTAAGACAGAAAATGCAAAATTATTTTGAATTGCCGTCCAGAGATTTTTCGAGTAAAATATTACCTTTATCATGTATACAACTTTGCCAAGTACTGTGTTTATTTGAGAGATACAATGAATCTGCCCCTGAATGGTGCTTCTAGCTTTAGGAAAACAAATTGTTGATATGAACTGGTGAAAAGTATAATGGAGATGAAATGCTGATGGGTACAAGTTTTATTTCTCATTTTAAAAAGAGTATTCCCCTTTCTTCACAACAAAAATTCCCATCGAATTTATAGGTCCAGTTCCCCTTTTAATCAAGGTCCAAACGCTTACTCAAACTTATCTGAGAGGATGGATAAAAAGTTCATGTCCATTTATTACAACAGATTCTCATCAAATCTAAGATTCAAGTACCTTTCTTGATAGACACACCTGCCCCCCCCCCCCCCCCCCCCCCCCCCCTTTCTTCTTCGAAAAAATTTCCATCAAAATTCAAAGTTCATGGGCTATATTTAAACCTCTCTGAGAAGATGTATGATGAGTTTGATTTTTTGCACAACCGAATGTCTGAAAATTTGAAATGCATAGTTGTAGAGTTACTGTTGGTGTGTGTGTGTGTGTGTGTATGTGTGGTTGGGTGTGTGTGTACTCATATAGGCTATGAATTGATTGCTGGCTGCTATTGTCTATCCCTTATTGCTCAGAGAGCAGCATGCATTATTTTCTGTTCACACACACACACACAGCGCAACTACATTACTTAAAAAGACTCGGTGTCACCCTCTCTTCTGTTTGGCATACTTTATGAGGACTTCAAAATAAAATTGATCTACTTATCGTCGATGCAATGGAGAATGATATCAGTGTGATAATTCGCTTCATCGAATTTGTCAAAATAAATGCCGGATTCTCAAAGCGCTGCGTCAAGGCCGAAGCACACACACACGCTCGCGCGCGCGCGCGCGCGCTCGCTTCTGTTCAAGGGTTTTTCAAGGGTACTACTTATTTTTTACGAAAAAAGCAAATGATGTGACTGAAATAGAAACAGGGTCACATAAAAATGTTATTGCACTACCTGATACCCAAATAAAACCGGCTGCTGTTAACAAACTTGGTAAAATTTAAACACAAAAAGAAGGCTCACGTGCCTGCGTAAATTCTAGCGAAAGTGTTGAAGGAACTTGCCGCAAAAAACTGGCATGACCACCCCTCTTTTTTTTTTTTTTTTTCCCCCCCCCAAGCAGAAAAGAGTGACACATCCACGGATTCCGAGGAAACAGGATGAAAAGCTCGAACCACATATTTAAGAAAGAAACTAGATCTGATCCGTATAATTGTCGCTCCGTGAGCCTGACGTGTATTTAATGTTAAGTTTTGGACTCTCTTGTAGGCCTAAGAGAAGTAG